>VZTE01002223.1:252329-370348 GCA_013397775.1 Eulacestoma nigropectus
GGGGGCGCCGGGCGCTGCCTCGCTCCGGCGGGTGACCTCTGCCGCCTCCGAGCCCCGCGTCCCGGGAGCCGCCGGGATCGCGTCCTGTCCGCCCGGGGACCCGTTTGCGCTTCCCCCCCCCGCGGCGGCCCCTCCGCAGGAGCGCCCCGCAGCCGAGGTGAGGGGAAGGCCTGGCGGCCGCCGCTCCCGCAGCCCGCCCTTCCCCGCGGGACTGCCCGGGGCTGCGCTGCCTTTGTCGGCGCCCCACGGAGGCGTTCTGGGAACCAGAGACCCCTGAAATGTAGTACTGATTGCCAGTCACGGTCCTGCCCGATAACCCGTTGCGCTAAACTGGGCTTACAGGATGCTTTTATCTGGCCCCTGGAAATGCCTAGAAAAATAGATTACTCCGAATTATTCAAGTGCAATTAAGGCCACAAAAGAAAAGACACCTGAATTTACTCTGTATAAGGCAGATGGAGTTCAGTTAGGCTTAGCAGCAGAGATATGCACTGTCTGAGCAGAATTACTTCAATTTCAGATGAAGGTCCGAGCGTGTCGAAAGGCTCTTGTCTGATCCTATTCTGGTCCCACAAGGAGCACCGCTGAAGCAGAGCTAGTAAATATTGATGAACTCAAGCTTCATGTCCTGAAATCGGGTCTGTCCATGCAGTGCTTCCTATTTTGTCACAGTACACCAGACATTTTCTGCTACTGGGCACCGTGATTCCCCTATTACTATTTGGAAACTGGATAGTGGATTGCATAGTCACTGTATTATCCAGCAGCTTGGAGAAGTAATCAAGCTTTGATGCAGAATATGATGTCAAATAAAGCATGCACTCCTGGTACTGGGAAAGCACTGTTCTGTCTGACATACATTTCAAGCACACTTCCACAATTTATTGTTTCCATTAGAAAAGTATCTAGTACTCTGAAAATCGATCTAAAAACCATTGTTCTAGATACTACGCTTGACACATAATAAAAAGAAAGCTCATGCCCTGCAGAGCTTGTAGCAAGAGCAGATTAAGCATGTTCTAAGGATACCCGTTGAGAAAGTTGTGCAGGTTTTCTCAGGTCTCATAAACGTGTTGCACCAGCACAAACAAACCTGCCAGAGCACTTTTCCGAAAACCAGCACGCAAACAGACGGGTCCAAACAAAAAGGCTGAAGCTTTAACCTACCTCAGAACTCTTCCCTTGCTTCTAACAAGCCCTCCTGACTCTGAATGACCTCTCAGTTCTCCACAGAAGCGAGGGCCGCAGCTCACGGAAAGCCAGCATCTCTCCCGAGCGAGCCGAGGGCAGAGCAGCAGCACACACAAAGGTGATGGGTTTCTCCACAGGCAGACACACGCACGCACCGTGCACCGCCTCTCCGGGCTACCTGTCTCGTCTTGTTTTAGCTGTTTCTAACGAGCAGGCAGGGTACTGGAGCGTGCAGAAATCCTGCTTTTTGAAGCACCCTGAAAATGGGCTTGTGTTTTTCAGTAGCTAGGTGGCCCAGAAGAACTTGTCAGGGAGCAAGCACCAAGTAGGTAATAAAATAGGTACAGCTATGGGGCAACCTCAGTTTCATGCTTCTTGAGCTTCTCAGTAACCTACAAGAACCAAGAAACACCAGAAGAGGAGACTGAAACTGCCTCTCTCTTGCTCATTCTTCAGTGCCAGATCACATCAGGCTGTGAGATACCTGAGGACTGTTTGCAGACTGCTGGAAGACAGAGACGGAATCACCTATTGGTGAGTCATAACCACACAATCGCAGAGGGGTGATGGCACAGATTCGCAAAGACACAGAGGGTGATAATACCTTAAAAGTGTCTTCTTTCCCCTTCTACTTTTTGATAACAAACCAAAATATTGGGACTAAATCCTCAGCTGTGGCAAAGCAAGGTAACTCCATTGCTTTTGTCAGAGCACAGATTTACACTTTCTGAGGTTATAGCCCATTCTGTTTGTAAAAAATTGTTCTTCCTGAGCAGGTTATTCCTTCCTTTCTCTAAACTTGAGTTTAACTCTTGGAAAATGTCTGGCTTGCAGTGCTGTAACTGTTGTAAGCCTTGCTTGACAGGAAAGGAAGGCTAATCAAATACCGGGTCCACTGGCATGCAGAGCAATAAAAAGGAAACTGAGAGTATCCCAGGTCCTTACTGCCACAGCAAAACTCCAAAAACAAAATCTGCAGTGGAGCTGAAAAGCTGTTCCATCATTCCCACACTTTCAATTTTTCATTATTGTTTTCACCAAAGTGTATGTAGCTTGCAGTTGGAAGGCCATAACTCATAGACATGCTTATCCTGTCATGACGTTTTGTATCAACACTCTAAATTCAGTCTGTGAAGGTACATCACTGATTTTTGTAGGTGCTGTGACCCAAAATTAACTCCTTGATGTTTTCACCCCCTCTTTAACTTCTGCAAGAGGGGAATTGTAGACAGGACATAAACTTAGCTGTCCACTGTGTGATGTACAGATTTATGCCAAGAGCTTAGTGAGCAACTGAGCTTGCTCATCAGCTACAGATCAAGGCTATCCCTGACATTTTTTAAATTAGAGTATTTTTGGAAGTGATTTCTAGTAGAAACACCCGAGTTGAATTATTCTTTCTTTCTCCCTAATAAAAAACTCAAAAGATCATGAAAAGGTCTTCTTATGATCATCAAAATCATCAGCAAAGTAGGTAACAGTAATTTTTTAGCTTCACAAGGATACATACTTAAATACATCCAGACATACACCATATATTTTTTGATATACTGGAGGGTTTATCAGTTCTCAGCAGACACAGAGAGTAGATTAGAGGTGTCAGTTGCTACTGTTGTTCTGGGTCTCCTGTTGCTTCACTATATCTACAAGTTCACCTGACTTTTAATCATACAGATTGCTTTCTGGTTCTTTCCATGGCTTTTGAGCTCACCCTAGTCCATTTCCTTGAAGCACATTTTTTCTGTGTAACCGAAACTTTCTTGGAAAGTGTTTGCAAGGAAGGCTCTGTCATTGTGCTCCCTTTAACAATGTCTCTGAGAGCATACTGAGAAAAGCAGAGATCCCGGTGAGTTTTGCTTCCCCACTGCACCATATTCTTCATGATTTTTTAGTTTAGTCCTCCTGCAGATACACTAGACTCAAGAAACCTGCAAGTCCTTTTCTCATACTGAGATGTTTACTTGCTCATCTCTCCCTGAGTTTAGAGGATGAGTACTGTCATGGCAGAAAGCAAATTGATAAGCAGTCAACTTTTTAAAATTTCTGTCTTTCTAGGGAATGCAAATTGTTTCCTTGCAGTATCTGACAAAGTAATACAAGTAACTTGCCATGACTACCAGCTTATGGAACAGAAAAAAAATTATCATTACAAGGTGCTTTGTTACTATAACATGGAAAGGAGCTAAGATCTTATCAGTTTTGTTCACTTGTGTGCCATGCATCATCTAGGTAGGAGAACCTGTCAGTAGAAGTTTGTGTTCAATTCAGTACAAGTCATCTGCCTTGTGGACCTATCTGATACTTGGATCAAAGCTGAAGTGCAGTCAGAAGGAAAGAAGGAACTGTTCAGAAGAATTGAAACAAGGCTGGGTTCTCAGAAACACAAGGACAAATCCATTTCCTCAGCAAGCTGATGCAACTCTGAATATGCCAGTAAGAGATGAACCAATTCTGAAATTAATTTGGCTTGCATTCTCTGACAGCCTCCATTATTTTACTGTCCTCTATTTTTTTTTTTTTAAATGAAGTAAGTCTGCAGATCTGTAAGTATTTTGGAGTTACCAGGGACAGAGGATGGAATAGGCTTGCAAAGTCTATCTTCAAACCCATTCTCTTTACAGGGATGCTTCTGGGAGGGACAGACTCATTGCCACACAGCTTACTTGGGTTAGTGAGTGAATTTAGAAGTGGCAAAGAGAATCAGCTAAGGGCAGAGGGGGGAAATCCTCATAGTTACCACTTTGGGAGGAAATAAAAACTGAATTTTGTTAGCTCAGAGGAGGACAATTTTGAAAACTGTTGTTTGTGCAAAGAGTCACAGAGGCCAGTGGAACTACCCTGTGCTGAGGACAGGCTCATTTGTAGATCTGGGGCTAGGGTATGCTTTACTCTGGCGCTGGAAAGGATGTCTTCTGTGGGACAGATTTGAAAAGTGAAGGAAGAACTGAAAGTTTCTTAGTCCCTTGACTACTGATTTGAGCCACAAGTAACACAGCTCCAACTGTGTGATGGAATGAAGGGTATGCTCCCCCTTCTATTTTAGAAACACTCTCCCAGTTAAAATTTATGCTATCATGCACTAGTACTAATGCTTGAGAAACAGGGGCCAACTTTCTGAGCTGCCTGGGGCCTAGCTGAATTCCCAGGTAACATTCTCGTCACTCATAGACAATTCTCTTCTAGCTTCCTGGTGAGGTTGTAGAGAAAATACTGCTAGATTACAAACCCTGACAATAGCATGACTTGGAAAGAAGCCTTTGAAAAGAAACTCTTAATGTATCAGATGAATCTGTGTGAGATGCAAAGCTAGAGTTCACTCTTGACAATGAATTCTTATACTGTGAGTGACTGACTATAAAAAGCCTTGGGAAAGATCTGAGTCTCCTGCAGCACAAAGAAACCATGAGATAAATGAAAGTCATCTCAAAGGAACCATGCTAAAACTGTTCAACACTATAATTTAACACAGTCTCCTAGAGACTGGGAAAAGTCAGCGGGCTAATCCTTACTGCAGGTTGTACCAAGAGAGACATAGCCACAAGAGAAATCACAAATGTGAAATGTCACAAGTGTGTACTGTCATCCCAAGGGCCTGGGAATCTTGGAGATACCTAAGACTTGGAAGCAGCAGTCCAACTGAGAGACCACACAGAGAAAAAAAAAGACCAGTCAGTCCTGGCTGCAAAGAGTTTTTAAGGCAGACACTGAACGGGAAGGATCTCCTGGAGTAATCAATTAACAAAAGAAAACACTGAATTAATTAATCAATCCTCAGTAAATCAACAAAATCTTCCTCTATATCATCTCCAAAGACATCACATTGCTTCAGATGACTCAAGCAGTGAATGAGATCACTTTGTTTTTAATCCCCAAAATAATGGCATTAATATTGGATTAAATTCTACTAAATAAGAGTGCTCAGGCTTCTTTCAACCAAAGCATTTGAAATGTTGCAGAAAATTCTGGGTGGGCAGAGCAAAATTGTTGGTTCTGGAGGGTTATCTGATCCAGGACAGGATCTTTCTTATCATGGATTTCCTTTTTGAAATAAGCAAGGCAGCATCTTGCCAGGTGCATGGCCCAAGCTCCACCAAAGCTAGAGAGAGGAAAGATTCCTGTTGACTGAAATAAATTTTGCTAAGAGTTGGATTTGGTCAATTTTGAATTGAGAATAGAAACTTGCAGAGGAGATGCTCTGGAATCACAGAAATGAAAGGCTTTGTAATCAGAGCTTGGAAGTGGAAGGAGATCTATGTTCCATAGTTTAAAAATACAGACAGCTGCTGATGCCTTTTTTGCTATTAAAAACTCCACAGCCCAAACACACACACACACACACAAGACATAATTCAAAAACTGGTCATTTCCCAGTCAGCCTCCTTGTAGAGACACTGTGGGAATGAACAGCTATCACATCTCCCTACATGTGGTGTGCAATAGTTGGTAACATGGGGCCCTCACCTACGTGGATGATGGGATGGTTGGACTTCAGATTTTGCTGTGTGCGGTGAGCAGGGCAAGAGATGAGATACGGGTTTGATCTCTGAGTATTTACAAGCAGTGTTGCTTTCTACAACTGCCTGCTAGTTTCAGTCTGATCTGAAGCACACTGCCCTCTGCAGTGTCCCGTTTGGTCCTGTGGGTGTTAGCTTAAGCCCCCAACAAATGTTCTTTTTGATTATTCATGCTTTTTTTAGGGAGTTGTAGCTGATCATGTGGTGAGTCTGGAGTCTGAGTTACTTAGAAATGACACTGATTCTTTCAGGAAATGCCCCCACCTCATCAAGAGTTGCCACGGTTGGTGAGGTCCTGTGTCTCCTTCCACTCTCTGCTGAGCCTGCCAGCGTAGATCAGCAAGGGTCACATAGGGTAGGAGGCCTGGTAATGCAGAAATCTGCGAGTCGGGAGCCACACTGATTTTGCTGGCAGTGGCTTGCTGGCATACGTACAGGAGCTTTTGTTAGCTGTCAGCCTGAATGGAATGTCAATCATTCCCTTGGAGCCTGATCTTCAGATCACTGCACAGTGAGAGAAGGCTTTTGCCTTTGTCTTCATACAGCAATAACTCAGGTCCTTGGGAGCTGGAAGCCTTATTTTTTGTTAAGAAGCCCTTGTGATATTTAGTCCTCATGTGATTTTCTTTTTCAGACCCTACAGAAAAGTTTGTATGCTTTGCAACTGATATGCTACCAGGTTATTTTATGAGACAGTTTGGATCACTTACCATGCTCTGGGTCATCTGTCACTTTTGCTGACAGGAGCCAGATTTCCAGAGTGGAAGTGTGTTGAGTTGCTAAGGGATGTCTTGTGCTCTATATCATCTCTGCATTCACTGATGTGCAACAGATTTATCTGTGTAGTTCAAGGCCTCTCTGTACCAGATGAGTTTGTACTGAAATCTCAGACCATCCCACATGTTCTCCTGGAGAAGACACTAAGATTATTGGTATTGTTTTTAAAATAGTTTTCTTCTTCATCAGCTAATGCTGATTTTCTTCCCCTCAGCATCAAAGAACAATTGCTAACTACATCTCTTTCTTGCAGAAATTTCAAAGCAGTGTTGCACAGCATGATTCAGGCATGCACACGTGGTAGAACTAGATAGAATTAAAGACATTTGTGTTTATCCAGTTAAACTACTGTTTTCTTTTCCTTTGACTGTTTTTTAATATACTGGCCACACATTGTCTCTATCCCTGCCATGCAGCCCTCCTTCTCATCATCACACTCAAGCTGCTGAGCCATTTTTTCTCTTCTGTTAAGCCCCTCACTAAAATCTGGTTTTCCTTCTACTGTAAGGAGATGCCCTGAGCCTTGGTTCCTATCTATGCAAGCAAGTAAAGCTGATGTGAAGCAGTACATGCATAAAATAAAATCACCCTGTAGACTGAAGAAGAGGATGGAATCCAGCCCCCCCAGCATCTCTCTACTTCTTAGTGCTCTTGACACTCCAGTGTATTCTCTATTCCTACCCAGTCTTGGTAAAGCTTGCTTATCTGGTCCCTTTCCATCAAAGACAGCTGTTTTCCTCTTCCTGATGCTCCTGTGCAGTGTTTCCAGCTCCCCCTTCATCCCCTTCTGTGATTACCTACAATACATGCTGCTGCAGTAACAAAGTCCATAGGTGACCTCAGCCTTGATGTTATTTATAGCAAAGGTAGACACTGTCCTGCAGTACAGCTGCTCGTTGTCAGAGCTAGAGATCCTGAGTTACAGAGCTCCTTGGGAGCTTATGGTGGTAGCAGTATTCCCACATCAGGTGAGATCCAGGTTAGATACTGGAAGGTCTCCTTGGCAGTTAGGCTGTGCTCTCGTGTCACTATCCTGTCTAGGCTGTCCTGAGAGACCCCTACTAAAGGGGAGGGCATAGTCCTTCCACACTAATGCCTTCAAGAGCAGCACAGGCCTAGAAATCATCGCTTCAGTCAGAGGCGAGACGTAGTTGACCTCTCCAGGGTATTTCTACACCTATTTCACACAGATTTTCTTCTTGCTGGCTGTTACCCTGTTCCTTATTACAGAACTTTCCCACACTGAAGACATAAAGTCAACCACAGCATCTTGGGTTTTTTGTCTGCAGTTTGGTCATCCCCTTTCTTCTGCTGCTTCTCCATCAGGGAAGGTGAAAAGCAGAAGAGGACCTGCAGTCACTTGCATCTTGCAGGACTGGTGAAGATCCATTGCATGTTTCAGGCAGATGTTCATGAGCTCAGTAGTGGTGTGACTCTGTGTATGTGTGTGTGCGCGCGCGTGTGTGTGTGTGTGCGCAAATCACCCATATACTCTCTGAGGGCTTTCAGGGGGCCAACACTAAACATTTCAGAAGTCAGACCTCCTGCAAGATCCCTAAGCTGAGATGCCCAAAGCAACACGTTGCAAATTTCTTCTCTGGTTTCAGACTTATGACTTTCTGTTTCCCACTTTCAGTCAGCAGACGATGGTTGGGGAAATAGTGAGGTTAACTTACGAAACACTGAACACAAATGTTATGTGAATCCAAGTGATTGATGGAATTTCAGCCATTGACTATGATAGCATGGGTAAGCATATCTTAATCTACAGATGTTGTATTAACACTGAGCCATTTCCCAGTTCTCATTAGCAATACGCTTTGATAGGGATAGAAGGTGTTAGCTGTAGTTTCCCTTCAGTGAGCTGTTTAATCATTGGAGCTTACTGGCAGTGGGATTTGGGGGACTTACGTGATCACAAAGTGAATTAAGAGTAAAACAATACCCTCCCTCTGGCTTCTTTGGGATAGTGCACAGGGGAGGGAATGGGTTCAGAGCTGCCCTGTTTCCCCATTTAAGTGGCACTGGTGTGCTCCAGTGCGGACTAAGCAGGAAGCTGCTGCCTCCTTAGTCAAGATCTTCCTGGTTTTCAGGAGTACACTCACACCAGCTCTCTTGCGGATCAGCACATACCAGTGAACTTGTTGTAGCATGTTTAGCCACATGTTCTTGTTGGCTTACTGAGGTCTGATCCAAAGCTTACTGCAGATGCAGGGAGGATTCTTGTACTTCTTTAGTGGCCTTTGGTCTACTCTGTGGAGACAAAAATACAACTGTGATAGATACATGGGTGAGTGAACCCTACATTACCACCACATTGCACTCTGAGGAGATGGCAAAAGGGATTCTGCAGCCCAACCTTGTGTGTCCCAGAGCAGTAAAAGCAACATGAATCCTACTTAATAAGTAATTCAAAAGCACTTTCTGGTTTGTGAATCATCTGCATCCCAGACTTTCTGAGGCTCTTGGGTAAATGAGACAAGAACAGTGCAGTTTCTGTAGTCATTTCTACCTGCTCACTGGGCTGCCAGCCTGCTCTGGCCCTAATTTTGAGCTGTTCTTTTAAAATGCTCTCTGCCACTAAGCAATTCTCATCTAGAGATCTCAGACATTAAGTAATCCTCTCAGCTTTTCTATAAAAAAAGCCATCTACCATTAAACCTGTTTTACAGGTGGGTAGGCTGAGCTCCAGTCTGCCTGAGATCACAAAGTGTTATTTAGGGCCAAACTGTCTGGGCTGACACATTCCTGCAGCAGGGATGACCACCTTTTGTAGAGGAAAAGAGTGCCCAGGCAGAGGGAGGGCTGGCCTCTGTTTATGTACATGCTTTGCACATGACTGTGAAGCAAATAAACCTCACTGGCTGCATGGCTGGAATCCAGGTGGCCTTTGGATGAAGATGCAAGTGTAGGGTAAACTAAAACACCGTGCTCGGCTCTTTGTGCTGAGCCATCCAGCAGGTGGGAATGCACATCTCTGCCTGATTGCTTATGCCTGAGTCACCTCCTTCAGCATTTGCCATTGCCTAGCATGTTAGCATGCTGCCTGCTGGATAATAAATGACTTCATCTGCTGCAGCAGTGAGGATACTATTAAAAATTAACCCTGGGAAATGGTCCTGCATATTTTTTTCAATCAGAGCCAGACAAGGGGGAAGAGGAAAGGAATGTTCTTGAAATGGGATTTGCAGAAAAGGCAAGTGCTGAGTTTTTAGTAATGGGAATGGTTCAGGCTTCGGTTTAATCACTGCAGTTGTTGGCAATCGATGATCAAAATTCAGAGGGCTTAAGGCCCTCGATGAAGTTAAAAGCAGTGCAGGTAGAAAAGACTCAATAGGCATATTGCAGAGGAGGTCAAAGCATGGGATAAATGGGGATTACTGTGCTGCCATGTAATTTATGACCTGTTTGCAGAAATAAATGAATTTATCACGTGGATATTATTGCCACTTGTAAGGAATGATGCCTGTAGATGAAACACTCTCCAGTTTTGGTTTATGTATTGCACGCTTTTCGCACAGTATCACACTTAGAACTACACCCTACCTATAGCAGCATGCAAAGTATATTTACAGAAGTGAAGGATTTGTATCAAATATCTCAGGAAATAGAGCAACTGACAGACAGATATTTCATTTTCTTGGCTTCTCTTGCCTCCAGCACCCACACAGTATCCATCAAATTGTCTGGAATCAAACACTCACAGGGTGCATTTGAAGCTTGGGCAAGGAGCCAGGCTGGTTTGGAGAGCAAAGTCCTGTCTGTCCGCACACACTTACCACTGTCTGTGTGCTGCAGTCTGGAGCAGGGGAGCTCAGCCTTAGGCTCAACAAAAAATACCCCCTTAAATCCCTTTGCCTCTTCCAAGAAAGGGATTTGGTCTGAAGCCTGCAGACGCTCATATTAATGATCCCATTGTTGACACAAAAATTGCACCTTGTTCTGAGATGTCATTCAGCTGGCTTTGGTACAGCAGCAAGCAGCACGTCCCATCCTGAGGGATGTCCCGGCTCCTTGCACTGCTCCGTTCGTAGATGGTTGGTACCTATAGATGGTCTGGATGGCAACACAGGCTGGAATGCCAGTGTGTAGTGAGCAGATCTGCCCTCTGGCTGGCATGCCTTTTTCCAGAAGGTGTTGGTGTCACAAATGTATAGCACCTATCCAAAGGCCAAGCTGAGGTCTGCCTGTTTGTCCTGAGTCACCTGCTCATGTCCATGTAGCAAAGGTATTTTAAAATGTTTGGCTTAAGCAGATATTATGTTGCAGCAGGAAAAATGATATAAAGTTCCTTTATAAACAGTGTTACAAATTTGCTGCATGAAAAGTACTCAGATATTGCTATGTCCAAATTGGAGACAATTCCTACTCTAAGATCTTTCCTTACCTGTGATATTTAAGGCACCATGGTTGAAATATTCCTCAGGCTAATTCCTGCATTTTATTTATTGTCTCTCCTTTCTCTCTTCAGCCAGCCAGAGCTTTGTCATTAGCCCTAGTCTCTGGTATCTGCCTACAGCTCCAAGCATGCTGCTGGAACAAGGATTTTATTTTAATGATTACTGACCAGGAGTTATCACAACAGTTGTCATCAAGACAACACCAGTTTATAAACATGATCTTTGTGGAGGTTTTGGAAAGCCCAATAGCTTAGAGTTAGTTTGGCACGTCTTTGCAGAGTAGATGGTGCATGTTGAAATCACTTCCTTTAACTTCAATAGGTTTGAGATCACACCCATGGTGTGGTTATTTATTTCCCTCCCCTTTTCCTCCATGCCCCCAAGGTCTCTGTATGTCACTCACCAGGTTGCCAAGGGTTGTGTGTTGCTCATGTGTTGTGAGGCGAGTATCTCAAAGAAGAAAGAAGTGACCTGTGCAAACAGCTGTAGGCATGCGTCCAGCTGCCCAATTCTCTAGAAAAGGAAGTTGTGATCTACGCCTGGAAAATCTGCTTCCACAAACCAGGAGTTAACCAGTAAACAATGAACATACAGTTGCGTCCTAGACACTTGTGTTTCCACTGGCTTTTAAGGAGAAAGAGAAGGAAATGTATTTTTAACACCAGCTCAACTTGTAACCTGATCTGCTACTGCGGGGAGGAATCAACTGATAACTTAGATATTAGCCAGCTGCTAGTGTTTGGTGCACAGGATTACTTGGAATGGTCTGTGTTAGTACATCCACAGCACGGCATAGCAAGTGGCTGTTGTAGGGTAGGACAGGGCAGGCTTGTGTGTATACCAAGGAAGAGGGGTTCTGCCAGTGGTGACGTGTCAGGAGTTGTTGGGGGGACACACATTTCGCTTTGTCAAAAGTCCATCTCCGTTGCTAACAATGGTGGGCAAGTCTGGGAACAAAAGGTCTTTGCTCAGACTGTGTAGGAAGTGGATGAAGGTGAGCCACAGTACTACAGGAGCTTCGTGGCTCCTACAGGTAACAGTAGTTTGTGGACATGGGAGGATTCCCATTCTGAATTTCTGTTGTCTTCTGAAGGCGTTTGCTCAGCGCAATGCACACCACCCAGCTCAGGCACTAGGAGTTTCTATTCAACCACTCTAAGGGTTAACCCAGGGTCTCTTCTAAAGTGTTTCAAGAAAAGAGGATGGAGTGCTTAGCCAAAAGTGCAGGCATTCATGGCCAAAGAGCAGTGATAAAGTGCAGGTTTTCATGGCCAAAGAGCTGGCCTACAAGCACAACTGGAGTCCCCTGTAGAAGACAACATGCCATGTTCACTGCCATGTGCTGTCACCAGACAGTGGGGCTGCTGACAGATCCGGCCTTGAAAACAAACTGTCAAGCAAGGCTTTTGAGGTAGGTGTGTGTGAGATTTGTGTGGACTGGGATGTGTTTTATGGTTTTCAATACTTGGGAACGCTACCTGAGCATCTGTCTGGGTCTCAGCCAGCATGCTGACTTAGGTAATGAAGCTGAATTTTACTGAAACTTCTAGACAGTGCATAAAACATAGAGAAGCATACCAAGAATCCATCTTTTCTCATGACTAATCTAACTTAGCTGCTGGAATGTAAGTACACAGTCCTTTTTCTAAGCATACTTTATGCAAAATCAGAGCCAGGGCTGTAAAGAGAGTGTCTGGAAATCAGGTCTCTCCTGTCATTTTGGGGACAGGGAAACATCCTTCATTCTCTGTGAGGACAGGACTCCTTCTAGTAGTCTAGAGGAAGTTATACATGGCAATGACCCAAATATAGGTGAATCCCAAGGCTTTCCAAAGAGGCTATCCATGGAAAAGGCAACCTGAGCTGCTTAAATTCTAGGGAAAATCCCAGTATGATATGTGTTGCATCACTTTTCATTCCTGTATAGTATTTGCTGAACTCGACTCCAGGCTGCCTGCAGCAGAAGCAGATGTGTAGGGTCAAGGGTTCCTTTGACAGAGCAGAGAGGACCATTTTTGCCTTTGCTCAGTTCATTCACTGATGCTGAGCCAGAAAGAAGCACAAATCACCTTCTAGACTGTGGAGCTGAAACACCCCTGGGGATGGGCAAGGCACTTGAGGCAAGAGGGGCACTTTGGCTCTTAGAGTGTTAGAAGAGGGAGCCGTGTCTTCCAGGCTACACATGCTCACCCTAGGATTACATGGGTGAGCACAGGGATGCACAGGGTATACAGTTTGTTCCAGTCTGCAGAACTGCCTGGCCCCATTTATCTACCTGCTGATCTTCTCCCTCCACATCTGCAGGCTGCACTCCAGCCACCTTATTTCCTGCCCTTCAGAACAGGGATTTGTTGAGGACTTTTGCCAGAGCTGTTGTCTGTAGCGTGGCTCGCAGTGGTGCTGTTGCTGTGATGGCTGAAAGCCCTGGTGTACATGAGTTGCATTCAGAGTAAGCTTTGAACTGTGCAAAGTGCATGCAAACTACTGGTGTAATGGCATGCAAACTGGTGCTTTGACCTGATTAAATATTTTTAAAGCCCCAATTTCTCCACTGCTTCATGTCATTACACTGATGGGAAGTGAAAATAACAACCCCTTTCTGATTTGGTAACATTTTATGGTGGCTTTGCATTGGCACAAAAAGCAAGTACACATTGGAAAGCTGCTGGTTCCCATCTGAAGACAACTAGATGAATTTCACAGATAAATCCTGCTTGGAAAAACAAATCTAAAAAGCACAGTGAGGCCACAGGTTCATTTACACTGCAGCAAGCAATGGAAAAGAACAACTGTTGCTCCTGAAAAACTGTGGAGAAAGAGTCATTGACCGTAACTCCTTTCCAAAATCAATTCATTTCCCCCTTATTTTAATGTTGAAAACAAAGTTGTAACTCAATCATTGACCATGGAATTCATCCCAGAAGAAATGCAAGGACCACCAACAATGTGATCCAGGTGTGGATTATAAATATCATCAGGAAGAGACATTCTGTGTCTCAGGGGCATTAATCCTGCAGCCAGTGCTCTTCCTTTTTTATTGTGATTTTAAACCTGCCATTTTTAAGGCCTCTCAGCAAGACCTTCTCTTGCAGAGGATTCCTACCACACCAAGCATGGTGATGCCCCTAAACTGAATGAAGCCCTATAGTGGTCCTACAGTTGTAACAACATTGGGTTTTGTACCTACCAGTTTTTTGGTAAAAATTACCATCTGACAGCTGCAGAGAACCTTTGGACTTGTCCCATACCATGGGACAGGATACCATACACTGGAAAAGCAGATGTGTGCAGACAGCATCCATGAGCTTTTGAAAACCAGGAAATAGTTTGACCCAAAAGAAACTGAGAAAGGTAGAGGGCCTTGAACAGGGGTGCAAAACAATAATAATTTATACACAGGCATTTCAAGTTACCATTGATTCATCTTGAGTCAGGAATTATATAAACAAGGGAGGACAAGCATACTTTTCTGGCTCACAGTATTTTTTTTGGATAAGAAGCTTTTGTTTCTTTTTTCCTGTAAAAATGTAAAGGGAGAAAAATATTACATTTACTATTTTATTTACAACTTTTCATTAAAATTAAGGCAGAAATAGGAAATAAGCCCTTCTGGAATTAGGCAGTCCTGGCTCAGTGGCTCAAATATTAATACAGTGCCCTATATCACCTTTGCTACCCCATGTGTTTCATCCCAATCAATCATCTTGACTGCACAGTAATGCAACTACTGCTGAGTAGAATCACTTGGTCATGAACCAGAACCTGCTTTTCTAAAGCAATAGTACAAAGGAAGGAAAGATCCCTCTGGTGTGGCATCTGCACTGGGTATTGCTTGAAAGTAAGTGGGGTTCCACCAGAGTTCTTCCTTCCCAGCAGAGTTGAATCAGGGTTTAAGCTAATGAGATATCCCAACACAATTGAAGCCTGTCTTAAGCTTACCTTTTCTCTAAGAGACCTTGCACCATGACAAGGTGTTATTTGCTGGTTTTATTGCCTTCTAGTACCCCAAAAATCTACCAAGTCAAGGAGGATGTTCACTTTCCTTGAGTGAGCATGCAGCAGTGAGGGGAGACAGGTTCTGTCACTCAGCACTGGCTCAGGACCTCAGAAGTGTGTGGTCACCTTCAAAGGCCACACATGGTTTCTGTGCGTCTTTGGTGACATCAGTAGTTTGGTTTACTTGTTTATAGAAGCAAGAGCAACATAAAACTATGAATGCCCATCTTTCAGTGTGAGTTAAAGCACTCTATAAAAACTGTTGTCAAAAGTTTTTCCAGGTCTAGTTCAGTTTGAAAAGATACAGCTTTGTACAAAATGCCATATGTTTCCTGATGAAGCTTTCCTTTCTGATTGCAGTTTATGAATTCACATAAGCCTGTGAAAAGGAGCAAAAACAAATGCCCAGATTCATTGAATCAGAGAAGATGTTTTATTAACTGGATTCTCTCATTGCCCTTTCTTTTCATGCCAGGTGCAGTGACAGCAAAATAAATTCAGTTTGCAGACTCCTGTCATCCTCCGGATCTTTGGATCAGTTGTTTTTCCCTCTCAGCCTCATTCCTTGCTTCTGAGGATGAACTTCTAAACACCTGCTGTGGTCGAAACTGTTCTTACATCATCTCCTGAACACCGTGACTTCAATCATATGAAATCATGAGGTTAATGCCACAGTCAAGACTTCAAAGCTGTTTCTGCAGACCTGAGCTGATTTTTTTTGAAAATGCTATGGTAGCTGCTAGTTCTTAACCAATAGAAGAATTACCGAAGTTGTCAGTGTTCTGATTATCATGCAATACAAGAAGATGGGAGAATTTTCTAGCAGAACTGCAGTCTGGATAGAGGTGGCAGTACCATGGTATGAGTACTGCACTTAATCTCCACTTAATCTCAGATTAGTTTTGATTTTTGTCTTTTTGTATAAAATGGAGATGAAAATCCTTGTTCTGTATTACCACCTTGAACCAGATGACCTCTAAAAGGTCCCTTCCAACTCAAACTATTCTATGATTCTATGAAATTGTTAGTTGTGCTAGAAAAGGAATTCTCACAAGAAAAAAGGTGATTACAGGGCTGGCTAATGAGGGTAAGAGATCAGGCTGCAAGGGGAACTATCTTTGGAGAGACACTTTGAACCAATCTTTCAGAAGGAGGGAGACACTGATGTATATCTAAATTACTCTGATGGGCTTATGTGCAATAGCAGAAAACTTTTTTTTGACCAGAAAGTCCCCTCTGGTTCTGTGTTTCTGAGTTGTAGTACAATGAAATTCTTAAATGTTAATAATGCAAGTAGCAACAGCGATTATCTATTGATCAATAATATTAATTAGAGACTGGGTTGATTGGATGTTGCTTGTGACTGAATGAAACCAGAAGAACAGACAAATCTCTTCTTGTAAAATAAGAATCCCAAAGGAAAAGCATGTTTATCTAGGCTTGGTTTTCAGAGGAGGCTTCACCCAATTCCTGTTCATTTGGGTAGCACCAATATAATTAATCCAGAGTAACACATTTTATGGAGTTCCTGTGAAGGTGAGATCAGAATCAAGTTCACTGTCTCCAGGTGGGTCCAAGGTAGGCTAATTGTCAACATTAAGATTCTAAAACTTTCTTGGATAAACTGAAACATAAATTTTCTTTCCTATAAGGCTTCATGAATGTACAACATGGTTCCTGGATAGAGATCACATCAGCTCCACAGTTATTAATTTACGGGTTTCTCACTGACCTTAGTTCAGCTGTGGGAATGGTGCCAGCACAATTACAGTAACTCTGAATAAAGAGACATAAAGCTTCTGTATCCACCCTGAAATTGTGCCAGAATTTTCTCTTCCTCAATGATGGAAAGAAGAATTTCTTCAATTGGTTTCAAATAGTTCAGGCTGCCTTGGCCGTAAGTAGGTTATTTCCAGCAAAACAAGGAAAAGAAGAAAACTACCATGCAGATGTGTGCATACACAATACATGTACTCCACAGATAATCTTTGGGAAGTGTGTCCCAAGAAGGTGTATATCAGGAAGCTGAGTCAAGGTGACTTGAGCTAGTCACCTGGGAAAAAAATGGCAGAATTGGGAATAAAACTCCAGGGGCAGATGCTTGATTCAGTATTGTTTTCACTGAATCACACTACCTTCCTGGAGCACGTCAAGAACCATTGCCTTCCTTCCTGTGAAGATGGGAAGCTGGATTGCAATGACACCAGGTGGAGCTGAGTGCGCTCATCACCTTGGAAAATCAGGCCCCTGGTGATTTTCTCTGATGTTAATTGACCATCAGACCCCGCAAGAGGGGAGTCAACACATTTCCTGACCTATGGTCTAAGTGTTTTCCAAACCCTAGAGTAAATTGAATGTAATTTCGGAGGAAATGCTGATGCAATCCACCAGCAGCTGCTGCTCTCCCACATCCTCGCAAAGGCACAGAATATATGGGAGGTGTGAGGGGGTGAGTGCATGCAAGTAGTGTAGTCAAAACCCCATGTCTTCTACATGGCAGGCAGGACTCTGTGTCTTCCCTCCAGACCTCTTGCCTTCCTGCCTCCAAGAGAAACACTGCTAAGGGCTGCTCCCAAGAAAACGCTGGGTACCATCCTGAATGTAAACCCCTGAAAAAGCAGGCTTTTCACGTGGGATCACTGAGCATGCAATCACATCTTCCTAGGTGCCTGATTTACGAATCCTATATCAAAATGTGGAAATGCAGACATATTCTAAGTGTGAGTGAGAGTGGTAAGAGCTGCACTAGACTTGCATTCTTGCACCAAGATGTTTGATAATGTCACCAAAAAAAGTTGAACCACATCTGTTGGATCCAGATTATGATGAACTTCATTCTTACATGTCTAATCTTTTGACAACTCTGGTCTGGAAATGTAATCTTTTAATCTGTTTGTGGTTTAGTTTTTGGTTGTTTGGTTGGGGTTTTTTTGGTTTTTTTGTTTTTTTAATGCAAAATCATTTGGTGAAACCGGCCTTGTTATCTGCCACAAGCTACATTTTTTGGTCTTTAACACACTGCAGGCGTGTGGGATCACCTATGTGCATGATGATGTCATTAGTTTTTCATCGGCCAGCAATAGTTTTGGATGTTGCGTGGAACAGAGATGTCCCCAACCCCTCCTTCAGCCGTGTGATCACCTATCACGCAAATCCCACACACGGTGCTGCTGCCTTTCCCGTCCCGTTCCTGTCCTCAATGCCGTGCGCACCCCTGCTGCCCCCATTTCGCTCCCGCTGTCCGCCTTGCCACGTTTCCCTCTGCAAGCACGCTCCTCTGCTATTCGCAGCCGGGAGCTCTTCCTGGCTCCGGAGAATCTCCAGCCTCCCGTTCTCCTCCCGGCGCGGGCAGCGGGCGGGGCCGGCGGCGATGGGGAGGATGGATGGGCGGGCCCGGGGGCCGCTCCAGGTGCCGGGGCCGCGGCGTTGCCGGGCGACGGGCGGCCGCTGTCGCTCCCTCCCCGCCGCTCTCCCGTTCTCCCCGCGGCCCAGCGGCCCCGGCACGGCCGGCAGGTAGGAGCCGGCCCGTGGGGAGAGAGGGAGGGAGCAGCGGGAGGTGTCTGTGTGTGTGGTGCGCGCGGGGTGAGGTCCCCTCCTCACCCTGGGCTTGTGCACCCGGCTGTAAGAGGAGTTGAAGAAAGGCCGCTGTGGTGACCACGGTGGTCGGTGTGGGGCACGCTGGACTGGAGCGGGACACACTGACCGGGACACACCTCTAATGCGTCCCAGAGTTTGAAGACCCCACCAAAGCCTGTGCATCACTGTAGCAATCCAGCCAATGTGCAGATGGAAAGCACCTGATGTCTGAGACTGAAAATCTCTGTTTATGTCAGTGTTGACAATGATTCTGGGAGATGTAACAGCGTGTTTAAATTTTATCTTTTGGCGGAGCTCTGAGGAGAACAAAGTCGATGAGTAAATAGTCCCGGGCAGGTGTAAATTGTAGAAGTATTCCCAGGTATTTCACGCTGAGAGAACGTGGGTCCTCCGTGGTGCCTCCTCAGCTTCTCTTGAAGGGCTGAAGAGACGCGCTGGTGCCAAGCTTATGGGCTTTAAGCTTTGTTCAGCTTCTTGCAGAAAGGGCTCAGGTGTGGTCCCTGTCCTGCTCATGACCCCTCTGTGGTAAGGAAAATGATTTGGGGATGAACTTGCTGTCAACAAGAAACTCGCTTTACCCACTCATAGTTTTTAGCAGTCAGTAATTAGTTAATTGGATATCTTCAGGTCTCCCTTTTTCCTGTCTGTGAGGCCTGTACTATCCTGGCTCTGCACCTGTCTTCTGTAGCTATCGATTCCTGATATAAATGTTCCTGCTCACCTATTACTTTCCATTTCAACTGCTTTTACACGGCAACATTTTCTGACAACTGATACAGTGAAAGTATGCCAAATGTTGACATTAACCTTTTATCCCATGCTACCCCAATGGCGATGTTTTCTCTAACACAGAATCAACTTACTCCTACCAGGAAATCAGTGTACTTTTTGTTCAGTAAAAAACTTTTTTTTCCTCAACTATGTAGATTCTCCTCTATCAAATCCTTCACCTTCTCGTGGTCTCTTTGGGAACTGTAATGAGTTACACTTTCATTAAGCTCTTCTAGGCTCTACTGCTTCCTGTCCTGTTCCACTTTTAAGCACTATTGAGCATGGAGTTCTGCTGCTACAGTGAATAAAGTACTTCTCTTTATTAATTGTTAAATGCTCAGAATCTCTTGGGTTTGTTTTTTTGTTGTTATGTTTTTTGTTCTCTTGAAGATTGCGTACTTACTGTTGTTTTAGCAGGACATGGAACAATTAAATAACACTATGAGCACCTGTCAGTCAAGATAAATGAAGATAAACGGCTGTGACTACTAAATTAAAATCTCTGTAGGAGAGGAATGAGAGATGATGAAGAACAGCAGTGGCATTGGAAGAAAAGGTAAAGTAATTTCAAATGTACAAATGACGGAAAATGTTTAAGAACTTTTTAAAATTACTCTCCCATTTAATGGTATTATTTTTCTTTGTGTTATTTTGTCTGGTTTCAATTTGCCTAAAATATTGAATTAAAAGTGTTCAGGCGTGTCAGATCTCAGAGCTGCTGGCATTAACAGGTTTTGTTGTGGAGGTTGTGGTGATTTTTTTTTCTGAACTTTGTGTTCTCTCTCTTGGCTTTAACACTGAGAATGACTATGCTCCTGTAGGTCTGACCTCTCAAGGGATTGATATGTGGATAGATCTACCTGTGGACAGCTCAGTTTGTTATTTGTACACTGCTATTAGTAAAAGAACTGGCTCTGCCCATGGCCTGGGATGCCATCAGCCTATTCTTACAAAATTCAAGGGATCTGATCCTATATAAAGCAGGATAGAGATTCCATGTGAGACCAGATGCGAGTTTAGCACTGGGCTGGAATGATACTATTGGTGATGAGGCATGTGCTTTTCTAACTGAAGTTCCTTAGGGGACACAGTTAAAGAAATCACGTTTATCCTCAATGTTTGAAGTAGTATAAAAGTGCTGCAAAATAGTAACATTATGTAACATACCGTAAATTTGGGATTGCTATGTTTGTCACTAATGGGAATGGATCTATATTTTTTTGTGAGGAATTATGAAGAGGTCATTTTTTTTAAATTGGAAAATTCATGAGCTTTTCACAGAATTTAATTATTTAGGTATATCTGCATAATTTTAGTTTGCTAGTATAATAGTGTAGTATAATCCTTCTATGGATTCACATACGGGCTTGAAAAATAATTGGAAGCAAAACCTATTTTATATCAGTAGGGTCACAAGTACTTGCTATAATACAAATCAGAAGACCAGATTAGCCATGGCAGATGCAATAAATACTAACGTGTCTGTATTAAAAGGAAAAGATGGTAGACCCAGGCTAGTTCAAAGAAACATTATCTGATATTAAAAAAAAAATTCAGAAAGCACACGTTTCTTTGACTACAGCTTCTCACATCTGCAAGCAGTATTCAAAGTATAGCAAACTGACTGTTTATCTTGTGTATTTTACATCTTCAGTTTTAAATTAATTTTTAGAATGAAGTTCTAAAACTACTTTGGTTTTCTTTTTTTTCAGCGTTCCTAACGTATGTAGTGATTGGGCATGGGTTTGCTTTATTTTAATGGAGTATCCACCCAAGTTCAAAGTGGGGAAAAGAAGGAGCTTAAGTAAATTATTGTTACTTGGGAAAGAGCATTCAGCTATTGTGTTTGTTATCTGAAAATATAATCTTGCAGCTGGTCAAACAGACAAACAGGGTTCAAACTTCTGAGAATAGGAGTTGAAAGCATTGGAGGTTCATGTACTGTCTCTATGGCGATATCTTGAATCTTATGTGCAAAGTTGATCATCCTGGAGGGTAAATGGCAGAACTGAAATTCTTTCCATTAAGTGCTTCAGAGAGAAGAGGAAATGAAATGAGATTATGCAGAAGAAAGCTATAATTTAATGAATGGCATGGACACTTGGATGTATCCTCCATAATTCTAACTGCTGTTGACCTAATTTCTAATTGTAGCCTCCAAGCAACCTATGCCTGTCTTCCACAATTTAAATAAATACAATGCAAAAATGCACTTTCTCAGTTTTTAAAACTGCTTCCTCATAAAATTTCTGTGTCTTCTTTAGTCATTGGATGACTGTTTGTCATGTCTGGAGACGTGACAAATAATTGCTTTCCCTTACACCTCCCCAGCTGCTGAACACAACTCACTGTTTGGACTGGGGAGATACTGGTTGCCAGAAATTACAGCAGCATGCCATGGGAAGGATCACTTTGGACTATCTCTGCTTCCAATACTGTTCTGATAGTGTTTTTAAAGGATCTATTTCTGACTACAGTAGTTAGCTGGAGATCTGCCTTGGCCCAGCAGGACAGTTATAATGCCACCTCATCAGTAGCCCAAACTGATTTCCCGAGGTCCTTTTCACTGTGAGTCTTCTGCCTTGGCTAAAATTTTGGCAATGTCTGTAACTACATGAGCTCCTGTGGCATCATCCACTGTTCAGTGTTTTTCTACAAGTTCATCTAGAATCTGCCTCTTTTTACACAATCTGTCCCATGTGAGCAACATGTTGGAAATCAGAAACTTCCCAGCCGCTCTTCAAGCGGCTTTGCAGGCCGGGAAGGAATCTCTTGCTTCAAATAGCTTAATTAGCAAACAAAATGGACTGAAAATTGTTTGAGGACAACCAGAGTATGTTGAAACTCAGAAATGCCATGTATGATGCGTTTTCATCCTGCACAGAAGTTTGTATTTCAAAAGGCTCAAAAATGTAATGCAATAGTAACTAGGGAAAAAAGGTCCCTTTTTATTGTCCTTTCCTTAGGTGGAATCTGGAAATGCTTCTAAATGGTGGGTACTTAAAAATGCTATGAAGACAAAAACCGTAGAGTTTTTCTTCTCTGCAGCTTTGGACTGTCACTCAATTCTGAGTCCATGGGTTAAAATATATTTGTTCATCTTGAAAACATAGTGATTCTGCAAAACCTTGCTTTGCTTCTGTCCTTTCTTAGTATGTGTAATAACATGCCTAGCATCTGAATTTTTAAGTAATTGCTGAATTATGCCTTTTAAATGCAAGGAAGGTAAATACATATTCCTGTGACTTCTACATTTAAGGCAGGATCTGTGTGTGTGACAAGCACAGATACGTTGATTCCTGTGTACCTTGTCATTAGCTATCCATGACAGGACCCCTACATAAGGATTTTAACTAGACCAGCCTCGTTTCTCCCTTACTTAGCATCTGGACACTATTGGATAAAAGCTTGTGGCAGCCTGTGGCCATGAAGGGCCAAATTTGGTTTCCTGCCATGGCTACCTTGATAAAATGGTGAGGGACTCACTGTTATCTAGTCCACTGAAACAATCCTAAGTGCGTTTGGCAACCTGCTGAGAGTGAAAACGTAGGTACCTTCGAGTTCTGGTTTTCCCTAACCCCTCTTGTTCACTAGGTACACATCCTGCTCTCTGCTTTGCTTTTCTAGGGCTCATTGTGGGGACAGATAGCAGAAGAGTGTCTTGAGACATTTTCTTACAGCAGGAAGTTCACCTATATATGAAAAAAACCCCTCAATCTGTAGCATCTTGCAGTTTCAGCTAGGGATTTAGATGATCCATACTCATCCATAGCCACTGTCCAGAGACTTGCACTGCAGAGAGAATCAATGAACATTTGTAGCCAGACCGAAATTATCACTGACCACCTTCCACCACAGGTCTCTAAGAACTAAAACCTATTGATTGGACTTCAGTTTATTTTTTCTTTGACATGTAATAGAACATATAATAGAGAATCATCTGATTTTGTATCCTGCTATGAGGACATTTTGTGGAGGAATACACTTACATCAGGTACTGGGTGTGCAGCTGCAGTGGGAGCTGCAGGTTGTGCCCTGGGTGGGGGACATGGGAGCCCCAGCAAAGGGAGCATGACCTGGTGCTGACCCTTTGCACAGCAAAGGGCACAGGGACCGGTGGCACCAGCTGGGTGACCAAACACTGGGACACAGCAGGAGCCAAGGACTCGGCAGGAAGACCCCAGATTATCAGAGGCAAGGAGGGTACAAAACCTGGGGATTCCTTTGTTGAGGGTCCCTCCCTAAAGGCACCAGCTTGTGTCATTGCACCATGATTAAATTGCTTTAAGGATCCAGATATCTGAGACTGCTGTGGGAAACTCAAGGCTGAGCCAAACCTTGTCTGAGTCTGTGAGTGTGGGGTGTGCAGGGGCCAAGAGGGGCACCCATGGGGTCACTGGAGCTCCTGCTGTGAAGGGACTTCAGTCCCAGCAGTGAAAGTCTGGGGTGGTGGGAGTGTGACTGACAGAGTGGCTCCTGGGTGGTCAGACAGGGAAGCTTCCTTAAAAATTTGGCAAGCTAGCTCCAGAATTATTTAATATAGGGGCATTCCCAGCTCATATGATAAAACATTTCCCATCACCCTGCTCAGCAGGATCTCAGGGGGAAAGTATTATATATGCAATTGTAATTATGAAATTATTATATTTATGTATCTACATGGAATCTGTAGATATATAAAGGAGAAATGGGTGACATTCAAAGGCATTGCCTTTTTATCATTACTGTTATGATTTTAAAGAATATTAGACATCTTTTATCTCAATGGTGTCTGGGTTTGTAGCATGCATTTTCTTCTCTGGGATCACTGCTTTGAGTGACAGCACAGTTTGAACTCAGCTCCATGCATGGGGGTATTACAAAATCCACAAAGCTCCCAAGAGCTTTCCTTGAGGAGTCTGTGGGACATAGATCCCAAGGCTTACCTGCCATGGTTGTGGTAATTGTAGAGCAGGATCTATATTTAATAGCAAAGAACTGTCAGAACACTCACACAGCTTTTAAAGCCATAAATAAGGAAGGTAAACAAATGAGATAAATCAGTACACTTGCTGTCTGTGCACATTTGGATGCTTGAACCAAGGCCTCAAATTGACTGAACAGTTACACAGAAATATCATTGTAAGCATTCGATTCAGTCAGTGTCACTAAAGTCAGTGAATTTTTAATTATATTAAATGGGATATTGTTATCTTAATATTTCAGCTTTCTCTTAAAAGCTTTTTTTCTTTAGTGGGGCACAGAAGTGGAATATTTATGAATGCTCTTTATAGTGTTTACATGATCCCTTGATATTAAAGTAGCATTACTGAAGTAGTTGTTACCTTGTTCTGCTTAACAAAACCAGAAGATTAAAATCAGATTTAGTCATACACACACACACACACAAAAGTCATATTAATAACAGGACTGGTGTTTTATTTTTCAGCTTTTTAAAAGTTGCACCTGCTAAAATAGACTGGTGTGTTGCAGGATGCTTTATATTACATGAATGTTGCAGGAACTGTTTTTGCCATTATGGGTGGATTATTGTAACAGTAGTTTCCTGATGACATCATAGTAAATTCCAGCTGCCCAAACAGTGATTTTCCAGAAGAGGTTATCTGCAGTGCACTTGCACAAAATTACGCTTAAAAAGGGCACTCATAGTTCCCTTGGGACTTGTAAACCAAACGTTTTGTCAAATCCGTAGTAAATACAGAATTCTTTGTTTTCATTCTGTGTCAGTGGTAACAGTATGGGCACCACTGTAATTTGTGATTCTGAATTAAACAGACAAATATTATATTATGCAAGACAAGAGAAATGGAAGTCTGCAGTGCAAGTGTGAAAAGATAAATAGCACAATGGTTCTCAAATTTTTTTTTTCTAAAGAATTTTTTGGCTGGTGCCATACAGATAAGGGCCCAGAAGTTGCAGTACCCTCACTGAAATGGCACCTTTCCTGTCCATGAAGGCATGAGTAGCCACAGAGCAGGAGAGGATGCTGGTTGAGAAGCTGGACTAAGGCAGTAGAGATTCCATTTTGATTGGGATGTTAATATATAGAGGTATATGCCTTTCCTAGAGTGAATCTCGATTAATTGATGTTGTTTGGGTTTTGGGTTTTTTTTTGTTTTTAAATAGTAAGTTAATTGCTTGGACAAGCTCTTTAGGTAATGTCATGAAGGCTGCATTAGGAATTATCATGCCTAGTCACACAATTCAGAGGTTCTTTCCTGGTCTTAAGAAGCTGTAATTAATACTGAGTCAAACATTTCTGGCAGTTGCTGAATTTGAAATGCGTAATAATATATATTTAATGAAGAATACGCAATCGTATCACTGACTCTTCGATAAATCTTGTAGCAGGAAAACAAAATCTTAGAGTCTTACCAGTTAGTCAGAGCCTAAGAACATCAAATAACTATTCTCTGCCAATTTCTTTCTAGCAAATTACAGTATTCTGAGGGGATTTTAAATAACATGTTGTTCCAAGGATCATTTAATTTTAATAATGGTCTTTATTATTGGTATTTATGTGTGTTGAAAATGTCCTGCAGTTTTTAATGAGCTGTCACAACATGTCTGTGAATTGAATAGCTTACCATGATCACACACACTCTCTTGGGTAAGGAGAGTGGCAGCAGTGGAAAAAGTTGGCAGATTAACTCTTTGTAAAATTCAAAATCTTCCATCTCACTGCTTTGCTCATTGTTTTCTCCTGCATTCAATGATTATTTGCTTCTAGTTATCCACACATGTAAGAGTCTGCCAAGTTAAGACTTTTGATGCAAATCCTGCAAAAACTAATTTATCGGTTTCTTTCATTCTTTTATTCTTCTCAGTGTTCATATGCACTGTAAAACTCCATCATTTCCCAGCCATTTTCTCTTCCCCTGACACACTCATGGGCTTACTGGCATTGCTGTGCTGTGCCACAGGATTCACTGCGGGTTTGTGCTAGGTGCAGTTAGCTCCCATCCTTGTGGGCCCCACAAAGCGCAGCAGGAATGGTTCTGTTCAGCACATAGATCCAACATATATCCAATGCAGCCATCTTCTCCGTGAAGGAAATCTTCCAATTTGTGGCTTTTCAGACCTCTTTAGTAACAACAAAATTCTTTCCAATCCCTGTAAACTGTCCCGCTGAGGCTAAAATCAGTTTGGGTCAGCGTTGGCTTGTCCTGTGCATTTGGCAGAGCCTTAGGTTTATCAGATGGACCTGATGAAAATGAACAATGTGACTCCTGTGTCTCTAGGAGGACAAGTGTTGTGCCAGGCCCCCTTCTTGCTCCTGCACAGTGCTGGAGATTTCAGAGGTTCATGGATTTTACAAAAGATTGGCACCTCATCACTAGAATTCCTGTGCTCTTAATTTTTCTACAATCTCATTTTGAGCACGTTATTTTGATCCATGTTCAGGAGGAGATTCTTTTTTCTCTGGAGAAAGCTTTGAAGCGATAGAAACATGTAAAAAAATAGTTTTGCTTGCTGACAATAATTCAACTTGATCCCAAACAATTTGTAATGAAAATACTTTTCTCCTCACTAATCCAATGTTACAATAATTAGAAGAGCAGATCAATAGCAGGAAGAATAAAACAAAGTATTACTTCAGATATTAAGCCACAAATTGATCTCCTTGTCAAGCCTAAAGTAAATGCTGTATGAACATGTTTCAAAGATTTGAGGATGTTCTAAAATGTGATGGTGATGGCCCAACAGAGGGAGAACAGTAACTTGTTTTATGCATGTTAACGCTTTGCAGCCCACATCTACAAAATCCTGCTCTTATCTCATTATGTTTTGCACTCACACATTACGTCAGTGTTCTCTGATTATTGCTCCACTTCGCTCTGATAACATACAAGATTATCTCTGGATAATAACAATCCTCACTTGAATTAGAAAGAACCACCAGTACTTGCACACACTCCAACACAAGTCTTGTGCAATTGGCAAAGGATTCCAGAATTTTTGTTGCAGATATTCTACTCCAAGTCAGTTATTGACCAAAATAATTCCTTCTTAGGAAAATAATGACAACACCAGAAGATCTTCATATCACAGAAGGTTCTTTCATTTTCTTGGATAACTGATGACTCTTTCAACTCTATACTGGCTAAATCATACTGACCTGTTCTAAAGAAAATAGAGGAAAAAAAGTCTGAGAAATTCTAGGATTCTTTAGAAAAAGAAACAGGTAATAGAAATTTATGTATTGTAACTTTTCTTCTAAAATGCAAGACTGTTTTTGAGTTTTCCCTCCTAAAGGGCTGAAGTATGAAAGTTGTCCTTACACTACTATAGGCATCCTGAGGTTTTAGAAGCTGCAAATATCACTGCTCAATTCACTTTATGGTGGTTCTTTTATAAGCCAGTAAGAAAGATTGAAAGGAGTTTTGTGACACTGAAGAATTTGTGTTGAACATATTTTTTAGGCATTGAATATTCTGTGGCTTAGGAGTAGCACATCTGAGCAGTCAGCTTCTCCTGTAGGAGTGCTTGCCAGATAGGTGCAGTGACCTGGAAAAAATAGGGTTTGCGTTTTGTGGGCTTCTTCTGCCCTGATGGGTCTACAGAAGGAGCATTTAGGAATCTGAGGGTTTGGTTTCTCCCTTCCTAGTGTAGGAGATTCTGCAGAGAAAGGTTTGGTGTGACATGAGTTTTTTGTTGCTGTTTGTTTGGATAAGGGTTGCTATTTTTTCTGGCAGCACTGAGTTCTTTGAATTTCTTTTTCTTGTGCAAGTGAAGAATTTTGACTGGACTTCAGTAGTCAGAGGAAGAAGTCTTTTTGATCCAAACCTCTTTCACCTTCTACTGAGTCTGTCCTCTCATGTAGAGATGACCAGCTGAGCAGTCAGAACTCTATTTGTCCTAACAAGTTACTCCTGTGTTTAACTGTTTGTTAGTAGGAGGAGGAAGGAAAGTGGTAATTCTCAGGTCTTGGCCACCACTGATGCTTTGTCAGCCAGTTATGATTAGCCTGATCATTTAATTACTTTTCCAGCACTAAGAATAAATATTGCTTCACAGTGGAGAACAGAACAAAACTGCAGGTGTCCCTTCAGCAGAGCAAGACGGCTTTTCTCTAGTCTAGCCTTTTGTTGTTACAGCAGTGTTTCCAGCTGTGATACTTCCTTGTTGCCAAGTAGTAGTAAATAGCTGTATAAATCACAGTAATGCTTTACCATTTGGGTGCAGCTGATTGCTTTTTGACTCTAACGAGTGTACATATGCTTACTCTCATATTTCAAAGTTAATTGTTAATATTTCTGTGAAAGTGATGTCTTTGGGAATTGAAGAATGACCACATTTGAAGTGCTTAATCTTCAAACTTTGTATTTCATTCTTCACTTGAAGCATATGCAGTTTTGTTTAAACTGTGTTTTAAATTTTTTTCTCCAAGACTGTCTTCAAAACTAGAAGTCAGTAGCCATGGCCTGCCTGACCTAGAGTCAGTAACAATGCTGGGATGTTTGATTTAGGACAGCAAATACAGACAGGTTCTGTCCATGCTACCTGCGGGCAGAGCTCAAAATGCTAGAGAGAGATGGTGGTGTGCCTCGGTAGTGGCACTTGCAGTCTGGAGTCCAGCAGAGTTTTGCTGAGTGTTGTCCACGTTTCTCAAGAGGAAATGGGTAGGTAGGGAGCCTGCGTGGATGGGAAGCTCACTGACGCTGGGGAAGGGTGAGTGGAGTGGTGAGAAGGCTGGAAAGGACTAGTGCCCTGAGCTGTTTGTTCTCCACTTCCTTCTTTGTACAGAGCTGTAGGTATGCCTGGCTTCTTGTATACCTGCAAACAATAGTTTGCTGTAAAAGTTTGCACTCAGAACTGAATGAGGTGTGGGACTCGGGTAGCTCTTGAGGGTGAAGAAAAGGAAGAATATGTGTTACCTAATGCATGGCTTTGGGTTTGCGATGATTAAAGAAACCTGCATCCCCATAGGCACTTTCTGTCTTGCCATAGGAGTCAAAATAGATTTTTTCTGAGAGGAAAATAATAAATATGGGTGGAAAAATCAGACTGCTTGTTGCCCTTTTGTTCAAAGCATGTTGAGATGGACCCGAAGTTGAATCCTGACATAGTTTCTCATCCGGGCTCATCTGCAGACCAGAAGACTGATTTGAATTGGCAAGGTAACCCAAATCCCAGTCCGCTGATTAAAGATGATGGAGAGCTGCTTATGGATGAACATCTTTCCCCCAGGAAACTGGTGAGTAGACATCCAACTTTTTAATGAAGTGGAAGAGGCAAACTGGCATATACAGAGCTGTATTAACCTTCCAACTGCTGTTATACTGATTGTGGATTGTTGCCTCGCTGACATTTAGACTTCCGTGTAAAGTAGATTCTGTCTTAAGAAAGTATATCAAATGTTTGTCCTCCTTTCACCTTGTTCCATATCAAAACTATTCTCAGCATGAATGTGGCTGTGTTTATTGCCAGGATTCTTGAAGCAGTGTGAAGAAAAGTACGGGTAGCATAATTACAATCTACACAGATCTCATTAATGCCATCTGGAGTACCTTGAATCTTAGCATTAGAAAAAGAATTAAGATTAACCTTGTTCTAGAGATTGGAAATGTAACTTTAAAAGCACTTTTTTTCCCCCCTCTGAGTTAGTGAAATCCTCTGTCCTGCTAAGAAGCCAATTAAAATATTCTGCAAATGATAAAGTACTTTCTATATATGTCAAAGTGGGTGGAATTTCAAAGCATATTTGAAAGCCATGTTCCTTTTAGACTGGGGGAAATGATTTTGGTGTGCAGCCTGTTGAAAGAGAGTAATATGCTGAAAACTTCATGAAGGAATTCACTTTGTGAAATACTTGTGAAAGAATACTTGGTTGCACACTGTATTGTGCTTGCTCAAGACTAATTAAGGGTGAAATCCTGTGGGATGTGTAGGAGCTGACCAAACAACGTCGCTTTTCCGTGCTAAAGGAAGGGAGAGCTGAGAGCAGAACTTGAGAGAGGCTTTCTGTGTTGCAGACCTACAGAAGAATCTCTCTTCTGCTGGGGAGCACTTGTGAAAGACAGATGGGGCTGCCAAGGCTGTGGTTCTTGTGCTCCCAGCAGACAGGGTGGTGATCACAGCGTCCATAATCCCCTGTGGATCCACTGCAACTGCAGCTTCCACAAGGAGAGTATTCCAGTTGCAGGTTTACACCACTCCCTAGCCACTCCCTAACTACATTCTAGTCACCATTTTGACCATGTGCTGTAGATTAGAACTATTGTTCCCTTATTAGCCAAGTCTTTTAGTGTTTATTAAATGGTTGGGGATGCAAAAATCCCTGTCTGCAGAGTAGATATTTTAAGCATTCTGGAGAAAAATTGCTACATGGTTGTATGGTCACTGCCATTCACTTTCCTGTGGCTCTTGAGAACTTCTGACCACTTCTTAGTCTTTTTTTAAAACCTGGCGTAGAATTTGACCAGTGTAATATGTTTGTGGCCCACAGTACCCTGTATAAATCCGATGGGAACCTCTCAGGTTAGTCTGTATTGTTAGGGCATGAACCAAAGCCCATTAGAGTAACCAAAATGGCTGCTCTCTGATTCAATCAACTCTGAATGAAACCCTTAGGAAGCTCTTTCATTGGCATGAAGTTCTCTTTCTCTGCTGCTTTAGTTCACAGCAAGTTGTAAGCAGAAAAATGTATGTAAGGCAATGTTACCCACATCCCATGAAGTTGCTGTTTATTTTTTTGTGATTTTTTTTAAAATGCAGATAAGAAGTTAAATAATTGAGTTTTGCCTTTTTTGAGATTGTGGGTTTTAACATTTGTAAGGAATCTCATTTCAAAGATTCTTTTAAATGGAAGTACACTGTCCTGCTAATTTTTCTGGACACAGTTATTTCCTGCCCTGGAACCCGACATTTGTGTTGGCATAGCTGGGCTACTTCCTGCTCAGAGGAGAAACTACATGACATTGTCAAGGAAACATTTACAGTGTTTATAGATTGTTTTAATAACATACCCAGTCTATCTATTCTCTGACCTTTATGTTGATCAAATGGAAACCACTGCTGCCATAAATTTACTTCCTCTGGTTTTGTAAATGTTCAGAATGTTCAAACATTTTATACGAAACAAGTTTTCAGATGCATAGTTCTTTAAGGATTCACGTGCCATTGGCAGTCAAATGGTTTGAAAAGTTGTCTTGTTTAAATCAATACAGTTGCAGTATCTTTTTGATTATCTTATTGTTGTGAATATTTTAGGGGTTATTGATTGTATCCGTTGAAGTGCTCTGAGAAGGAAACTAATAGACTTAAAATACAGGCTCATTAAAGGAAAATTGTTTTACATTCGGATAAGGGCATGAGCCACACTTCTGCAGTGTTGTGTAGGCAATTTTTTGGACACCTTCTGGATGCTCCTGAGGAAGGTTTTTGTTTTGAGATACATACTCAGCTTTACTCCTTGAGCTTGCAATAGTCTGTCTTGTACCAGTGGTGTTTAAATTTGGGGAAGCTGCAAAGTCTAGGTATGCAGAGTCTGTGAAGATTGGGCACCTTGAACTGCAGCCTCATTTCTGCCTGCACATTTGACTCATTTTGCTCTTTTTCCAGGGAGATGGCTGTCTGTTTTGTAATGAAACCATTAGCAGTCTGCATTAGCAGTCCGCATTATTAAGAACTCTCTAAAACTTGTGACACTTGTGTTCCTTCACTTTTTTATCCACTTGCTGCATTGTTTTCCTCCAAAGAGAGGAAAGTTTGGCTTAGACTGAATTTTTTTTTTTCTTTCCTTTTTGCCTTCTTGGACCATGTAGAACAAAAGACAACTTCTACAAAACTATTGGATCCTTGTCAGTTTTCTTCCTCGCCATAGTGGATTCCCTCAGTTAGACTTTATGCTTATTCACCACAGAGTCTGTGGTCTTCTGTAGCCTTGTTGCAGCATAATGTTTACTTCAAATCCTGTATGATTCCATATTTCCATTGTGCTAATCACATCTTCTAGTTTCTGCTTGCTGCCAGCTCTCTTGCTGCACTGTCGTGTAACATCCTTTTATATTTGAATGTTCTTCATCCAATCTACAGGTCAAAAGCTTTTGATGCAAGGGTTGGTATCATTAGATATCATTTTTATTCTTTCTGCTAGTATCAATATAAATTTTCTGGTGTACTCTTTAATCTTCCTCTACACGAATAGACATTCTTGCTTTTCCATTTGTACCTGTCCTATTAATATTTCCAGCTCTTTATTTCCCTAGTTATTTTCCTATTAATATTTCCCTGTTCTGCCCATCCTTATGCATGGTTGTCAGATATTGTAGAATACCAGGGTGAGCAAATTCTCACTTTTTTCTGAAAACTGGCTAACAATAGGCCATTAATTTTTAACTCTATTAGGGCTGTGACACAGATTTTTCATTAAACTTGGAAGAACTGAAATTAAGGGCGCCACCTGTCTTTAATCACATTTTTATTTTGTTCTATCAACTCCCATCCTCTCCCTGCTGTTTGCAAAGGATCTTTTCCTGACTTCCACTAAAAGCATTCCACTTCTCAGAAGAAACTCATTTTACAAGGTCAAATGATCTTCCAGACATTGTCACATTATAAAACCCAATCACGTTCGTATGTGATCTTTAGAGAAAAAAGGAAGTATTCTCTAATTTAGCTTTTTATTGATCCTGCTCCAACTAATCATGTTTTCCAAACTTAGGAACATGTGTTCGGAAGTGGTGTTTAGTTTTGTTGCTCAGGAGGTTAGGGTGTATTTCATATGGTATGCACTCATCCTCACGGGAAAAAGAAAATGCTGGAAGGTCTTGGAACAACAGATTGGCTTCTTGCTGAAATGGCTCAGTTGTCTCCTTTTTTCTTTTGCAAAAAATTTTCCTCACAGTTGTAAGATAAATGGATTTGAGAAAAAAACTGGACATCAAGAACATGCAGACTCTTGATAAATTAGGTGGAGTAAGGGAATGGAAGTAACTGGCTGAATTTGGATCTGCTGAGTCCTTCATTAGAAATGTATAATAATTTTTTTTTAAAGTTTGAAGGGGTCCTGTGGAGGTCTGCCAGTTTGATCATCTGCTCCAAGCATAGCTAGTTTCAAAGTTAGATCAGATTGATCAAGGTAGCAAATAGTAGAGGTAATACTGTGAACTGGAAAAAAAATTACAAAGCCTCCTTTAGTTTCAAGGCTTTCCTTTCATATGTTCTTCTCCTAACGCTTATACCTTTACAGTAGTGAAGCTTGTAGTTGTTATATTAGTGTTCATCTGTTGGATTAGTGTCCCTCCTGCTACTTAGGCATCTGTTGTTTTACATTCAAATTTTCATGTCAGGAAGCTTTATATTTATATGCATGCACACAGATATGCATGCTTTTATATGAAAAAACCCAGATATTCATTGACTTGCAACCACCAGTGCTTAACTAACATCTAATGGCATTACAGTCTTGAGTTTTCCATGTTCAGTGACGCAATCTTGAACAATGATTGTAGCTGCTGTCTGTTAGCACACCTAATTCCTAGATGGGAAAAAGAATTAATGTTGGGGTATAACTTTTTTTATATGTCTGTGAGGGAAAGTTAATACTTAAAACAAATCTAAGCAAAAACTGAGGTAAGAATGTCTATTATCCTGTCCGCTCCTGACCTGCATGTTAATTTGGCACATAGCTGAAATGAGTTTTTTTCCTCCTACAGAAAAGGTAAAGGCTATTTCTGGGAGATGAGTAAACCTTCCATCTCATTTCTGGTGCCCTACATGCCCACTGAAGTTTGCAATAGTTAGATTTCCCAGCAACTTGCAACATCAGACCCTTAATACTGGTTTAAAAAAAGGTGTCGGAACTGTGAATCCCCAGCATGAGTCAGTGAGGAGCTGAACTGTAGATAGCAAGACAAGGCAAGGGCCTGTCCATGTGGATCTGCTGACATGACCTGAGGGCTTCAGCACAAGAATAAAGACATCTTTACTAATGCATCCACTACTACTTAAATTTCATGTTTACCGCCCTCATCTACATTTCCCATATAAGCAAGAAAATCTCTTTCTGTAGCACCTAGCTATTCTCTTCATCTGAGCTGAGAGAAGAATGTATTTATCTGTATATGCAAAAAAGTAGTGAAATACAGCTAAATATTTTAATTATGGGCATCTGCAGCATTTAGCCATTTTGAAAGGAAGTTTGCGTATGGGACCACAGAGAAGTTCTGTTCCCTTTCATTGAAAATTCCTTGACTTAGAATCACTTAAGGCCTATTAATTTGCTAATATTTTTCTTCTTAGAAGAAATATTTTGTCTCACTTTTAGCAACTTTTTTTTTTTTTTTTCTGTGAAGGAGAGATTATACTTGAGTTGGGAATCTTAAAAAAAAAAGCAATAAACACATGAATAGACATGAATCTAGAATTTGCATACAGGTGTAGTATTCAAAGAGAACAAGCTCACCACTCAGGAATTCCTGTCTTAGCCAAATAAACCAGAATCAGCAAAATAAATGCACGGCTGGAAATATTTCTCTGACAGCTGCACACAACTTGTTCTTCAGCAACATGCCTACTTTTCTTAGAGTATGTGAAAAATCTAGGGAAGAGAGAAGATGTCAGTTGTATACTGTAGCCAGTTTTGACTGAACAGACATTATTTGCCAATTAAGGAATTTACTGATAGTTGCAAGTGGGACTTGAACTGGATTTCCCAGCATCCCCAGGTGACTGCTCTGCCAGTTGGGAAGCTCTGCAAGCACAAAGGTGTTTCTCACTTGCAATTTTTTAGGGAATACTTACTGGCTTTTCTTGTCAGTCAGAGGAGAAGCTTTCCAAACCAGTGCACAGTCCCCAGTTGGCCAGGCATTTGGCCAGGCATTTTGCGTGGTGGGAATGGTTTGTGAGACGTCATGGACTTGCTTCTTAAGATACTGGCTAAATCATTTACCAATAGCTTCGGCATAATATCATGAAAAATAGTTTTACTCCTATTTTGAAGAAGGTGAAAAAATGTAAAGTGAACTTTGTCTTTGTTTTACTTACTCTCTATTCAGAGTATCTTCAAAGACTTGTGCAGTGCTTTACCATGGAAATGTGTCCTTTCAAATAAACAAATTTACAGAGGAGTGTAAAACTGCTGCTCAGAATCAACCTTTCAGGCCACCTTCTTGAACATCATGTGCCAGAAAGATTTTGATGTTTGATTCTTCAGAGAACATCCCCCTTCTCTGTCTAACTGATACCTGCCTTGCAGGGCTGCAGATTGGTGGCAGGCAGAATCCTCTCTGAACACCAATGCTCAGCCTAGAATTATATTGGTTTTTTCAAGGTATCTTTTTGATCTAAAATAACTGTAAGTATATCCAACTCTTTGCCTAGAACAGATCCTTTGTCCCTTTTTGTTTGCCCTACGTGGAGGCTGAGCAGCTGGAAACAGCCAAAGTAACACCTAGATGGTACAGCACCTCTATGTCTGTAAGCATTCCTGGGGCACAGGCAGAGACATTCTGTCTCTGGCTGTCAGAACAGCTCATCAAGTTATGGGCAGGCAGTCATTACCTGAAGCCACAGTGGGACACCTCTGAATTAGGGCAGGAGCCTGTCCTAGACCTGGGATGGCCCGAGGAATGAAGAGACACAGAGCACTGTAGCATCACTTCTATCCACATGGTGCCAGACATCTCTCTGTCCAAGCTGATGACCCCTTCAGTGTGTTGGGTCATGATTTTTCCCCTGCAGCAAAATTCTTCCTAAATATCCCTCCTTTCAAATTTTGATGAAGGTTCCCATGCTTTGACGTTAAACAACAGCATAAATAGAAGATCCTGCTAAATACATTTCATCTTTGCCTAAGTGTTTCCACGTCCTTCCCTAAATGTCCTCCATTCCTGATGTTAGAATTTTAGCTGTGACATGAGAAGTATTACACTTGCAGGTGCACCAGCATGCCAAGAATGGTGTCTGGAGAGTAGTAATGTCCTAACTATCTTTCACAGGAACCGTTCTCCACGTATCCTTCTCTTGAACTGCCACCCTGGCCTTTGCTTGCTGACTTGCTTGCAATCAACAGCTGGGGTCTCAGTGCTTTAGTGCCTTTAAATGAGCTCATATCCTTCACCCCAGAGCACTTCTCATTTCCTTCATGTACTACACTAACTTGTGAATCCCACAGCAAATTGGTTTCAAGCTGTCCTAGCATCTCCTCACCATCAGCAGATGGAAGGACAGCGATTTTCAGAGACTCTTGGAAACGCGGAACAGGGAGGTGGGCACTGAGAATGCATGGAGTTTGTCGCATCTGGTTAGCACATGCTTCAAGGCAGCTGTCTATAGTTCAAAGAGCTGATGATGACAGCCAATAACCCTTTCCAGCACTGGAGTAACAGTTCTGCCTATTGCAGTACAAAAATACGGGTGCACAAAGCAGCTCATGTCTCAGACAGTGGAAAAAGTACAAATAGTGGATCAGGAAGAGGAAAAGGAGGGCAGGGAATGACACTGGTAATCCCTGGTATGAGAAAAAGGAATAGGGAACCCTAGACAAGGAGACAGTGTAACTTCATGCAGGTTTTATACTTGGATGTTGAAAAACAAGATCAGGGAGCAGAACTGTGAAGGGAGGCTGTCTGGAATACAGCAGGGGAAGGACAGCATGCAGGGAACTTGCAGACAGAAAAGGAGAAAAGGACAAAAATAAGGAGCAAAGGCTCCTTGGGGTATCAGGACCTTTTGCTACTCAACTGACAGAGTGTGTGACCCTAAGCTTATTACTTGTTCTGAGACTTCTTCCTATTCTGATGTAGGCTCTTAAAACTATTTTGATGGGGAGCAGGGAGGTATTTTTCAGAAGCTTCTTCCTTTAATGACAGTGAGCTTGCATCCGAATCCAGCAATCCGAGTGCATGGTTTTATGCCAGGGCATGAGCTAGCTCTCGTTTCACACATAATCTCATGCTATGTGACAGACAGTGTCATCTGCTGAAAAGGGTTACTGCAAAATGTGTCTTGCCATGAGGGATCTTGTGTTCACGTGGAGGGAGAAAGCAGTCTGTAATTGATAAGCTTGCTGCCTTTGCAAGAGCAAAACACATTTCGTGGTAGCTGCATGTGGGGATAGAGTCTAGAAGCTTTCTTACGTTCAGCCTGTTTAAAATCACACTTTCAAAAAATAAGATTAAAAATAATTTTAAACATAATGTTTTAAATTAGGTCAAAAGCAGTCGAAGATATTGGATAATTCTGTTTCTTAGGAGTACAAGTCAAGACCTTATAAAGGGAGACAGTTTTTCAAGAAGGAATGCTCAGCTTTTTCTGGAAACCATGTCCTTTTAAATTGCCATCTTAATTACACTCAGACTGGTTTTGGTCCTTTGTAAGAGGATGTGGGACCATCAGAGGAAGTTGCAGCCACTTGTGCACAGTAAAAATGTTACCTAACGAGCAGGAATGTCGCAACCACCATTTTTTCCTTGCAAAATGAACTGGATATTCTCGTGGTTATTTTTCTTCCCAAAACTCATAAACAGAGGTCGTCCTATACATTCCCTTCTAATGAATAAGTTCTTCCTTTTTAAAAAAACTAAAGAATGTTGTAGTTTTTTAATAGTGAGAAAATTTGTCCTCTGTCCATGGAGATTACTGGATGACTTTCTGCCTTCACCTTTAGTAAAGGCCCAAAAGGTTGGTGACAGTACTTTCAACCCATGCTCTTGGTTGCATCATTGAGGAGAAAACTCTGATTTCTTTGAAGTGAACATGTTCAGCCCCACATCCTAACTCTTTTGACACAGAAAGGTGAAAATTTAGAAGTTTCATCATTATGTATAAAATCAACTATTTCAGGCAGTTAGTGTGACAAATAAACCTTGCTTCTCACTTCTCAGGGATTGTTTCAGACTCCTCCATGAACCACTAACCCACCAGGAAGAAAGGATACCGTTCTTCTGGTGGAATTCATGCAACTAAGCTGATGCAAAGGAGGTGGTGGGATATGTACTGTGAATGAGGGAAACTGGGGGCGAGAAGCTGGGTCACTGCTGGAAGAAATAGGGCATGAGAGCAGTGGTAATGTGAGATTGCTTCAGCTCCTTGTGGAATTGCAGCCTGACATCTTAGGATTTCACAGCCTTGCTGTAGTTTTCACTGGCAGTCTTAGAGCTTCCCTCTCTCCTCTGTATATAGCTTCTTCTTGTTTTGTTCCTCCCGCTTACCTCTGCCAAGGCAAAATGTACACGTGTGTATCAACACAGACTTTAGGATATTAGGAAAGATTAGGAAAGAGTCTGCATTCACACACACATCCTTGCTTAATGCAGTGGTTCATCCAATTACTACGATTTTGTAAAAATAATGAAGGATTTTAAAGGCCTCTATTTGCATTGCCTAGATATTTTCAAAGGAATTCATAATTCTTGTAATTAGTGTAGTCTGCTTTCACAGAAGTGAGCTGCTTGAGCTAAAATCATGTTTACTTTTATTGTTTTGGGTTAAAAGATAAACAGTGTGTTTTGTTGAGTTTTACTACCTAGCACCTTTTGAATTACAGGTGATGCTAAAGGTTAACACTTTGTGTTTGCTGAGGATTAGTGCAAGACTTGTGTAAATCTTAAAGCATGGACATACTGTTTAAATGAAGCTAGCTGGCATGTAGGTCTGTTGTTGGTTTGCAGCTTGAATGTAACCCTCAGTCTTGACTCTTTAAGCAATGAATAAGTTTTGGGAAACAAGAATATTTTGGGGCTCCGAGGAAGACAGGTCTTTGAATACTACATTTATTTCAATGTGATTGCACATCTAGCCACGGTGACCTGAAATATACGTTGACAAAACACTGGTTGAAAGTCTTTCCACAGCTTTTTGCTGCTGTGACATCTGATTTATTGCACAGGAGTACGCATATATTTTTCCTTATCTTTACAGAAAATTTTGGCAGGGGTAGACGATCTGCAGCAAGTGAAGGCCCTAGAGATGCGAGTAGACACCAGAGAGATCAGCTTGGGGAACTTTGGTAAGAAAACACTTTATTTCCTGCTCACCATTTTGAATTTTCCTTTATCGTGTCTTGACTAGGGACTCAGTAACCAACAGCCAGTGAAAAGTGCTGTCCTTCTTGAGAGTTCTTGAAACGGAATCTCCCTGGTGTACCTCACATTCTTTGATCTCTGTCTTCTTGTGCAAGGCTCTGAATAGGACTGGAAACTCTGGCAGTGGGATGAACGACATGACTTCTGTCTAAAGCCAATTACTTTGAACAAATTTTTCTTGTATGATATGCTATACCCTAAATGAGCATTTGCTCTTGTCTCTAGTGAAACAGGAGACAAAGGTCAGCTCCTCTCCACTGTGAGATTTCCCTGTGACTGAGGAATTGCCAGTGGTATCAGGTGGCTTATGATTCCAACAGCCTGTCTTTGCACCCTGTACAGCCTCACTGAGCTGTGCTGGAAAATGAGCTGGAGGCAAGTCCTATAGATACATCATTTTGATGAGCCCCAAACAGCCCTAACACTTGTCCTTCATTTTTATGTCATCATCACTGCACCAGGGAAGTGAGAAGTACCAAAGGAATTCCCTCTGTCGCAGAGTTGACACTGAGAATATAAAGCCTTCCTTTTTTTCCAGTACTGGCAGTCATTTTCTGTCATGTGGATTCCTACCACACACAAGTCCATCTTCTGCTACATTGAAGCTGAGTAACTACTGCAGGGTGATATTTTCTGTGCTAAAAAGGAGTCCTGTCCCTAAAAATGTGTGCTGGTGTTTTCAGTCAAGCAGTTAATTTTTCATATGCAAATGACTATAATGTAACAGCTGATTAGCTTTAATGGGTCTTTTGATGTCTATTTGTCAAGAATGGTTGAGCAAGAACAGTGAAAAGGGCTTTTGTTTTGTATTATATAGCCCCTTTGTATTGGTTATTCTGTTTATTTCATGAGTAAGTCTCTTTCTCATAGGCACTTGATAATTTAAGGTAAATTACATCTGTTTCTTTCAGAGATCATAATCTATTCAATCATGTTTCTTCCAGTTGATAAGGAAATCTCATTGTGCCATTTCTATAATGCTCAAAAGCGGTGCTCCCATTCCTATGCCATTTTACATTAGCTGTGACAAGCTAGCAAAATGTTTCACCTTCATCACTCTCTACTTCCCTTTCTTTTCCATTACTGGAATAAATCCCTTTCTTCTCCCCATGGTTAGGCTTTTGAAACCTTTACAGAATACAAAATACAGAACACTATGTCCATGATGCAAATAATTTCCATCTTGTTTATATTCCACTGTTCACACCGAGAGTTGGCCCTTGAGGGCCATGAAAACCAGCACCTGCAGGTCCCCACTGCTTTTGAGAATAACAGAATATGAAGACCATGCTGAATTTCCTTCTGGGTATTTTTAAGGTGCATTTCTGAGTTTCCTTCCTGTGAAAATCTCTTTGCAAATGTCAGCAGGTGGCTAGGGCAGAAAGTTTGCTTCCGTTTCTTTCCATTTTTTTTCACATGGCAGATGATTTTTAGGCACATGGAGTAAGGCCTAAATTTTTAGGGGTTTTGCAGAGCAGTTTGCACCTCCACTGTGAATGGTGCAAGCAAGACTGCTCTTGAAGGCGTTGGGCTCATTGCCTGCTCCCTGCTGGCTGCCTGCTCCTGGAACTGTGCTGCTGACCTGGTCTGTGGTCACAGGGGCCTGGAGAAATAGCCTGAGGAAGAGATGGGAAAGGACCAGACTAGCTGTAATGACAGAGGTTCCAGTGTGACAGGATGTAAAGTTTTGCCCCTACTAGGATAGTCAAGCAATAGGAGTATCCAGAGAAGTTTGGAGACTTCATCCTGTTAGGTTTTCAAGTGGGTGAAAACCTGAGCACCCTCGTCTGATCTCACAGAAAACCTGGCTCTGAGCAAGATGCTGGGCTTGAGACCTCTGACTGTCCCCTCCAGCCTGGACTGCTCTGTAATTTGGTGTTTCTTTCACATTTCAAACCTGGCTAATAAGCCTTCTTTATACACATATTAAACCACATCACCTTGCTTTCGTTGTATTCCTTGGTTTTGGAAGGTGATTAAGAGCATCTTTGTCATCGGCAAATTGTTTGGATGATCAGTCCACACTCAGTAAACAATATTGTTTCGACTGGTTTTATCTGTAAAGATAAAATAGGCCATGCAAGCTCTTAAATGGCCAGGTGAAAGTGTTAAAAGCTACAAGACCACACATAACTCTGGGTCACCTGGAACCTTACAGCACTCAAATCCCAAATTTACACCACAGTTTCCACTTGAGAAACATTTCAAGGTTCACAGCCTGTGTTGCAGACTGTAACACAAACACTCAGGGCCTAAAGATTTCTAGAGTGATTTAAAACTTGTTGCTTGATGTTTTTCTTGAGCCCATTCCACTTTAGGGTGTGCTAAACTTTAAAGCACCATCCTGTTAACCTTGCCCAGTTTGTCAAGTCTGCCTCTACAAAATGGTATGACATGGTGGGGAGGAAGAATTACCTTTCTTAGGGACGAGGTGTGGGCTAAAACATGAAAAGACTGATGCTGAAATATTTTCATGTGATCAGTTTTAAAATTAAGGAAAGGCTTCATACCAGAACTTAAATCTGAATCTTTGCAGGGCTTGGGGTAGTTGCTGAATTCTCTAGCTGTTTTCAGTGCACCTTGCTGAGTGAGAGATGAAACACTGGCAAGTCTTGTATCCAGTGTTGCGTATCTTGGAGTTGATTTCTGTGCTCTTCAGCTGCATGTGGACCTCAGTTCATGTTCAAACAGAGGGACTATTTCCTTTTCATTAGCTTATCCCTTCAGTTTTGATTGCTGACAGGTATGGAATTGCATTCATGACTGGCTCATAGAAATTCCTGTTGAAAATAATGGTGGGATAGAGTCATTTAAGACACTACATAGTCCTCTTACTTCTGAGTAATTTTAATAGCTCCAAATCAAGTTACCCACAGTGCTGTTCGCTGGTCCTTATTGAATTGTTGCCTGCTGGTGGCCAGACTAAGTTGATTACGTGTCTGGAGACTGCCACTTCCCTTGCACATGTTTTATCAAGGCAAGCTCTGCCAAGGGTTCAGAAGTAGCCATGTGCTATTTCTCACGCAGAGTCATCATCTCTCTTTCCTCTTGCCCTGTTTGTTGGCATTCCTGGTGTAAAGCCAGGACACCTTTGCTGGCAGCCAGTGTGGCAGCAGCAGGTGTTTGCACAGCCAGAGGGCAGCACAGAGGCTGGAGGAGCGAGTCTGGCATGGATGTTCCTGCCCATAGTGGTCTTGGCTTAGCTGGTACCAACAAACTCGCTGAGCAGGGCTTGGACAGGGTCTCCAGGACTCACAAGTAGGTATGAGGCAGCATGGTTATGTTAAACCCTGCACTGATGTGTTTTCTGTGAGATCCCCATCTCAGGTAGCTCGACTGCAGCTGCCTTGGGTTTGCCTGAAAGGCCTGTGGTCCCATCTCCAGTTGTGCTGGCTGCCCAGTTCACCCCAGCAATGTGCAAAAAAATGCATGTGTAGAAATGGCATCAAAGTGATTATCTTACTTGATCAAACACAGCTCAAGTGAACTAAACAGACTGTTTAATATCAGGTTGCTCTTGCTGGAAGAGTACAGCCTGTTTTCATGCGCCTGTTTTGTGTTGTAGGATCAACAAAGCACAATGGTTTGCCTGATGCCAATGCAAGCAATTGTCAGTAATTTCTTTTGTTTGTTTTTCACTAGTCCATATTCCAAAAGACACAAGAAGTCAAGCCATGATGATTTTTTGTTAACAATAGAAAAACAAAGATATATGATGCTACCTAAAGAATACTTCATAATGTAAACAACAAGTGTTAGAAATAGAAGTGTTGTGACTTGTAGAATATAATAAAACCAGTATTTTGGCTATTTTCTCTTTACTCCTAGTTAGTTTTCTAAATGTCACCTGCTTGGTACAGCACCTTGGATATTGCTACCCTGCTTGTGAAGTGCAGCACTTCAGGCAGTGTTGTTGAGTGTGTGTATCACTTTTATTCACCTACCTTGCCCTTTGATTTCTTTCTGCCCTTCATTTTGTTTTGTTCCACTGGTACAGTAGAATAGTTTAACACTAGGACATTGCTGGTGGTTAGTAATTTCAGAGCCATGTCACAAAACCGGTCTTTAGTGAAAGGGAATCGTAGACAGATGAGATAACACTGCTCGTCATTCTGAATTCTCAGGCTTACTCTGCAATCATCAGCATTTTTGTGGACCATTCTTGTTTTTAAAAATCGCAATTATACAAAGGAAGGCAGTTTCAGGATAAGGAATATACTGCCTGTACTTCTAAAATTAATATAGAAGTTAATATTGTTGTATTTTAGAGTATTTTTATATGTTAGTATCATGTGTCCTTGCTCTGAGGAAAGATGCCATGAGGGTTAAAATTAAGAAAATTAGAAATACATTGTTACATGGGGATAAGTATCTTATTTTGTCACTTCATTTTACAATTTTCTCTTCTTAATTTAATCTTCCAGCCTCTAATCTATTTATAAGGATTTGGGACTCTAAAAACCAGCAAAATCAATAGGACAATGAATTCTTAGCACCAAAGAACAATTTCATATCGATATGAAACTTAAAGGAGGGAAGAACCTGCAGACTTGCAGAAATACATTGCAGAATACTGCTGGCAGAATTTTGCACCACCACGCATTGTATACTTCTATTTCAAGCTAGTAAACCACACATTAAAGTGTAACACTTCACAAGTTCCCAGGAATAGATCGTGCCAAAATGCAAAAAATATCCGAGATGGAGGATCAAGTTACAATAATGAAATAACCAGATGTGAAAATTGTATCATCAGCCTGTTACTCGGCCCCTTTGGATCCTTTAATAGTTGCTTTTTTCCTGAACTAACCCTAAATGCATTCAGTGGAAAGCTTTTTCTTGGGCAAGTCTCTCCATTTCTCTTGACTCCTCATTCAAATCTTCTGCTTAACACTAGCCCTTAAAACTCCTTTGCTTTATAATGCTTTGCAACAGCCTTTGATTGGTAACTCTTTTACCTGTCTGACTTAATCCATGGCAAGACTATTGCCCACTTTAGAGCTGGGACTGGAGAGGCTACTGCATCCTCTCATTTTTTCCTTTAACACTTTGGGGGATGTCATTTAGTCTCTCTGTCCTTGTCAGAAACAGGATAGAAATTTTTAGAGTCTAGATTTTTTTTTGGGGGAGGGGAGGTGGGGGAATTTCTTAGGGCATGATTTATATCTGAGGAAGTCCCTGCTCATTAGTTAGTATGACTGCTGTGAGTAATTAACAGAGATCCTAATATTTTCTCTGCCAGGACTCTAAATTATTTCATTGCCATATATACACGTATAAATGTGTAAAACTTGTTTGACATGCAAAAGGATACCCTGCAGGATGAGGATTGTGTGTTCTAATTTGTTTTGTGGATGGTGGAAAATGCTTAAAAAACAAGGCTAAACAATTGCACAGAGTGTTTTGAATTTTTTGTATTTTCAAAAGTGCTTTGCAAAGACATGAACTTAAATACTTGCAGTACAGCATGAAGATCAATATGTGCATTATAATCGCTCCAAAATAACGAGATGTAGATAATGCTTCTATTAAAACATGATTTATTAAAATGTTTTTGCCATGAATGCTCTTGTTCTGCTTGGGGAATGAACAACATGACCTCCTTTGTTTGCTTGTGAGATCCCACTCCCCCTTCTTTTTTTTATCCTTTGCAGAGCACTGGAATGGTGTCCTTCTGGACATTGATAAATACCCTTGCCAGACAGTGATTACTCAGAGAACTCATGAAAATATTTGCTGAGAACACATTTTAATGTTTCAGCTATGATCCAGTTTGTCTAAAATTGGTATTACTTCTACATGGTTGCATGTTATACTGGAGGATGCTCACCAGCCTTGAGTAAACTCTTCTAGTGGGAATGGGTAAACATTTGCTACTGTCCTTAAGAAATGGTTTCTGAGACTTGAGCTTATGTCTAAACTATTCTTAGCTTGGAGGGATTTGGTGTATGATTTTGGTTCAGAGATACCTTTAGAGTGAACCAAAAAGGCAAATGTCTCTCAGGGATAGAAAAAAACCCCCAGCCATTAATTAAAGTAATAACAACAGAATAGTGAGGGTTTTATAGGTATGAAACTTTTACAGTTCAATAGTAAACAATTGATCATATCCAGAAAATTAAAAGGAGAAAGCAATGCTTTGCAAAATGTAGTGTTTGGGGGACCTGTGAACTATAAAAGATGATGTTGTGACATGGAACATTATGTGTTTGTTGTTTGACTCAAAGTTATATTTTGAAGAAGTGTTACTTGGCTGTGTATCCAGGAAGTCCATCACTACTTGCCATTAAATAGGTCATGGAATGCTATACTCTTATGCAGAGCTAAGTATCCCTTAACTCTGCAGAGTATCACTCAGTTAATAGTCAATCAGGATGGGGAATCAGACCAAAGAAAACAGGCACCCATCAAGCCAGTTTCTTTTGTTGTCTGTCTGGAGAGGTGCCATATCAGAATTTCCAGAGAGGGGTTCAAAAATTGTAATTGAGTAGTCATGCAGACAATACGTATATGTTTCAAAAATGCTAAGGATGAAATAGTTTTTGAGTGAAATAATCTCACTGATTTTCTTAGAAGAAGTCCAGCACAGGCCTGGCAGGAACAGTGAAGAAATGCATGTAAAATTAGAGGCTTCAAATTGTAATTGTCATAGATTTGCTTTAATCTGATCCCAGGTCCGCAAAGGGATTCTTTATTCTGTTCCCACAGGTGTGCATCTGCCTAATCTGAGAGAACTGAAGTTGAACAATAGCTTGCTTGTATCTGTGAGGTAAGAAATGAATGATTCTATGAAATAAATATAAAGTATAACAGCCCTCAATTTTATTTAAGTGATAAAATCTTCATTTGTGCTGCTTTCACTCCTTCCATTTCTCCATGCTATGATAATGGATTAGGTCATGAATCTATGCTGCACTACTACAGAAGTTTAAGGACGGGACCTGATGTGGAATAAATCAGTGTAGCTGCAGCAGTGCCAGTGAATTAGCCCTAGTTTGCCACCGGGGAAGTTCCTGCTATGCTGAAGTCCATGGAAATTCGTTGCACATTTGAAAGGAGCTAAAAATTCCCCTCTTATCTGTGTCTAGGTGCTTGGATTTCAGTGTTTCAGCCTTTGGGCTTTTACTGTGCACAGTAGCCTGTTCTGTACAGGTCAGACCAGTTCCTCAGCTGATGAAAATCACTTTGGCTTTATTGAAGTCAATGGAATCAGGTTTATGAGAACTGCTCTGAAGCCTGCATGTCCCTGGCTTGCTGAGCTGCATGAAAATGTCACGTTTTCTCCCAGACAGCTGGGGCGTTGGTTGGTTGGAAAGGTGAAGTGAAAACCATCACAATGAGGAGGCAGAGCTGTCTTCTCTCTCCTGTGCTGATACCTGTATTACCCTTGCTAATTAATGCAAAGTGGAAAATACAGTTCATATCAGAAAAGGGCTGTGTAAAAGGCCCTCTTTTAAACAGGACTGCTCTCTGGCTTTGTATGGCTATCTGCTAAACTCATGGGGGAAAAAGTAGTGGGTTTGCCAATTCTTGTTGAAGAGAACATATTCCCTCAAAAGAAATGGCACTAAATTCTTCTCGGTCTCTCTGAAGTATCTGATGAACCTCAGTTGTCACACTTTGATCTTATTTTCCCTTGTTCTGGTGATGAGATGAAGTATCTGCAGTCTAAATTTTGTTTTTCCCACCTTTTAATCCATAATATGTAAAAGTGGTGATTCTACATTTATTTCAATTCTGCATTTATTTTAATAGCAACCGACCGTTGCCATAAGCATGGAATTGCTCCATTATTGCAATGCAGGAGTAAGTAGTGGGTGAAAAAAAATTAAATTTTGACAATATTAAGATATATTTGACAATATTGGGAGATATTTTATTATATTAAAAAGAAAAAAATTAAGAAGTGTTTTTCAATTTGTTCGAAAATCCATATTCTCTTAAAATGTGTCAACAGAAAACATTTTGATCAGTTCTGTTGGTATTGGATATAAGAATGCAGTTAGGAAAACTAAACTGCTTGATTTATGCTTTTAGCAGGATTTTGCACCTCTGTATTCTGAGACTAATTTCTGTCATGAAAAGTTCTGGCAAACCATTTTCTTTGACCTGACACTCTTGTGGTCCTTGATGCAGGGAATACTTGGTCTCGAGTTGAGTTTTGATTTGATCTACTCTGGTGTAAACATGTTTGGGCTTGAATATGAAGTCTAATATTGGGATGGTTCCCAGGCACTCTAGCCCCAGGAGAAGCTACCTGCTCCTCCTTCTGTGTGCCAGTTAAATGCAATTGTCAGGGAATAGGTAAAGGAAGAAGATTTTGTTAGCTCTCCCAGACGTGAACTCAGTCTGTATAGTTACAGCAGTAGCTTTCCTTTATTAATTTCCAGCTTTGACAACCTGTCATTGAGAAACACAGATCATTTAAGGGCACATCCCGTGCAAGCACAGCCTTGTACTTGAACTTTATTTTTGGATGTCTGCATCACGTCAATTTAATGCCCATTAGAGCAACATTGCTGCCACAGCAGTAGTGAAGCCTGCTATACCTAATGTAACGTAGCTACTCCATATTAGAGGCTGCTGCCATTTACTCCAAAATTTAGAATCTTATTTCTGAATTAATCTTGTTGATATTTGAATTCTGTCCAAAAAGTGGTTATTTTGTTTCATTCAACCAAACCCTTGCAAATGAGGCTTTTGAGGATGACAGAAATAAATGTTCTTCCTTCTTACTGAAAATAATTCCCACAGATTTTGTCAGCCATAAGGTCAGAATCATTGTGGTTGTGTAATTCAAAAATGGGCAGCAGATAATAGGAAACGTCTTGTAAGGACTGACTGGAAGATTGGTTTGTTTATTGAAAAGAAGGTAAGGACAGAAAAGCAGAAAAAATATAGAGGGTGTTTTGTGTATACTTAGGATACTAAAAGCAAACATTTTTTTCATTCAATTTTATGTGATAAAAACATATTCTGGTGAATCATTGTGAAGAAAAGGCTGTCTGTGCGTGCATGAATGGGTAATAAGATGGGAAACTTTGTGGTTTGTCACTTTATTTTTGTTTCATTTTGTCTTGCAGAGTAGGATTACCTAATTATTTTAGGATGAAATGGAATTAAAACTGTTTTTTCTATTTTTCTTTTTTTAAAAATGGGAGAAGAAATTACTTGGTAGTAAACACGACATAGGGAGATATCAAAATGAAGATTTATGATCCTGACTTTAGTTACTGATTTTTTTGAGGCATTTATTCCTTTCAACATCACATAGGAGCTTAAGTTGTGAGGATGCTGAGGTGTTCATTGCCATGCACTGTTCAATGGAAATCGAAGGAGTCATGTTCTGGCAGTGAGGAACCAAGTTATTCTTATATTGCAGTTTTCTATGGGAGAGCAAGGCTTGCTAGGTCGGTGAGTTTGGATATTGGCTTCTCCTGGTAGCTCCTGAAGAAGTTGTGATGCCTTTGATGGGGAATATGGTTGAGCTACTTTAGTCGTAAATTTTCCAATCCTCCTAAAGCTTGCATTACTTTTGAATACTGGAAACTTTGAACAGATATCATTATCAACTATTTAATTTAATCCAAAAGGAAAATATATCCAAGTTTATTTGCAGATAATCAATCTTGGCGGTTGAAAGGGTATTTCTTTTCTGGCTGTTTCTGGGTTTTGGTTTTCTACTGGCCCTGTGCTAAAGGGAACAGCTCTGGAAAATCCAGTGTACTGTGAAAAGAAAATAGTTCGTATTGTTGTTAATTTTCTAAATCACAATAATTTTATTATGTCCTTGTTAGATGACCTTCACCCATTTGCTAGCAGTTGAGAAATTCTAGATTTATGAACTGATAATTGAGGATGAAAAGTCAAGCCTGTTCTGTAGAGTGCCTGTTAAAATCTGCCTCTTTTATTTTTGTGATGACCATGGTCCTCATTTTTGTAATGTTTCCAGTAAAAGAACTGTATTTCAAGGCCCATGAATTACTGCTTCTGCTTTGGCATGTAGCCTATGTACTTTTTTTATCAGATTGCTTTTATGCTCAATCCAGGGATGAATGAGAAGATCTGTTTAAAAATGTTTAGATAGATATCTTTACAAAAGGGCTTTCAAATCGGATAGGGGAATCTTGGGACCTGGTTGCCATAAGTTTCCAGCAGAAGCTGTTTCAGCAGCTGAAGTTCATTTTCTCCCATTCAGCACTATGCATTGTAGCCAGCAGAAGCCTGATCACTCTCAGGGCTTCTCAAGTGACTGTTTCTAACAGAGAGAGGCTGTCGTATTTTAAGTGAGATGAAATGCAGAGACTGCAAAGTGTGGGGACAGGAGTGAGTATGGAGGATATAGGGAAAGGAAAATAGATTTTCTTCATCCAGATAGAGTTAACATTTCATTGCTGCAGTTCTCTTAATTGGTCTTGCACTATTGCAGAAGCATCCCCCAGAGCAAGAGGGAAGTAGTCCTGGTCTGTTTCAGTCAGTAAAATCATCAGGAGGTTCAAATGAGCAAAGTGCAGTGTACATTCAAAATCAACAATTCTTACGCTTTTATGAGCCTTAGGTTTTTGTTTTGCTTTTTTAACACCAGCTCCTGGAGACAAGACTAGCAACACAGGAATTGGTATTCACATTTTGCAATGTTTTGAGCCCTCTTGACTGTGAAAAAAATGACTGTAAATATGAGCCAAGTGATTTGAGTAAGGATTTTACTGATCATTTTATAACTTTAGGAAACCAGAGCCAAACTAATTATTTCTTAATTGAGGGTAAGGGCTCTAAAGTAGTGTTTAAAATTATTTTTTGAGACCTGAATCAGGATCTTTAGGTATTTTAACTTAGCAATATAACTCCTTGGTACTTATCCAACGAAGAGTTTAAGGAAATATAATATCTTGTGTTTTTAAAGCCACAAGAAGTTTGCCTTCAGTGGCACTGCTCACAAGCTGAAAGTTAAACATTGGCCCAATTGCTTTGCTGGATCTGGATCAAGTTAAACCGTCTTGTATAATACTGAGCCATGACACTGATCACCCCAAAATTTGATGTACTGTTGATAGTGTGTCTAGGCACCAACTATTTGCTGGATAGTTTTCCCTCAAACAGGAGGAACGTGGGGGCATCATTCCCCTAAATTTGCTTTTTTTCTTTGTCATTTTTACTTATTCCTTTCCTCTTTTTTTTTTCCCCTCTAGTTTTTTTCCTCCTTTTTCTTCTGTCATTTCTGATCTTTTGCAATTACTGGATTACCATGTTTGATGCATAGTAACGTGTACATAGGGACATAGCTATTACATGTAAAAGCAACGAGTTTTGTGCAACAAGGATCAGCATTGCTGTTATGATATTTAAAATTCCCAAATAGTTTCTAAAATCAATGCAGTTTGCATTACAGGTGCAAATGTTTGTCAACAGATGATTTATTTGTGTTAGGGTAGTTTTCTACTGTGTTTAGTGAGGAATCAGGGTGCTCTTGCTCTAGGTTGTTCTTACACATGCAGTCAGAGAACCACCGCTCTGATTTGGTCTGGGTGAATCCCTTCATACCCTTATTTCAGTGCCTGGAGCATCACTGTTTACTTTCATATTCACATTTCAGGATGGGGGAAGCATTTAATTTCAAATGCAGGCTAGTTTCTGTAGGAAGTGTTCCTGTTAATTCTTTTATGTAGCCAGACTGAAAGTCCTTCAGCAGTTACAGTTGCTATGAAGTCTGTCTCAAGAACATGTTCTTTGAGGACTTTGAGTGTTTTCCAGGAGCTAGGAAAGCATTTAAATTGAATCTTAATCTCTGTTTTAATGAGTTTTCTCTGTGTTAGTGCCTGCAGATCCCTGGGAGTGTTATAAACCTGGGCAAAATTGCTGTGACCTGAAGTTTTATTTAGCATTGATGGTTTTAAGGATATTCATATTATTGATAAAAAGTAATGATTTTGGGACAGAAATACAGCTGCTTTTAGTTGAGTGGATTATTTTCAGAAAAGCACAATCAGGCTGTCTGCCTTAGGCCCTGGGGAAATCTGATTTGACCACTTATGTGTCCTGGGTAGACTTCTGGTTGAATTTCACCAGGTCAGGTGCCCAAAGTAGAAAGTGTAAGTGTCTTTGTGACCTTAGATACCAGGGAATCTGACAGGCTGATCCCCCAGCAAGGAACGCTGAACTTTTTCTGTACAAATGCACAGATGGAGCTCAGGCTCCATTCTGCAGCAAGCACAGAAGACACCAAAACAAGTTTGTGGCCTTGCAGTGTCTTTCCATGGTTCTTATCATCAGCACCCCATTTTCTGAAGCCCTCCCTAGCTGAAACTCCCCTGCCTTCTATTTCAGGCTGTCAGGTACAGGATGTACCTGTAAGGAAGGGGATGATGAGGCAGGGCCTGCCCTTGCAACTCCAGGTTTGAGTGTCCTGGTCATGACAGGGCTGGTGGGGAGGGTGCAGTTCATCTCTCTCCTTATAGAGCAGAGAGGATCTGCTCTCGTCATCATCTGAGCAGTTCCATGGCAGCAGGTTTCTGCCCCCAGGTGCACCACTATCATGTTTCTATTTTGTGACTGCCATACAGTACAGGGCATGAAAACCATCAGAGGATCATCATAGACCACAGCAACACCTTTTGCATCATGAACATGGCTAGCGAAATAGCAAAGTAAATAAGTTACAGATAATGTGTGCAGGAAGGTTGCCAGTAAACTCCTGCAAGGTAGGACAAGCCCATTAAATAATTGTGCTCCTTCTCTGCCCACTATCTGAACTATCTGACACTCCACTTTGAGTATATTTGGTAAAAAGTACCCTTTCCTTTCAGGATGTTTTCTAATGCCTTGCGCCTATCCAACTAAACCAGTTCTTCAAAAAAAAAATACAGCTCAGTTCCTGGGTAAGCTGTTGTTTCTACTGCATCCTGGGTTAGCTGTATAAATATGCCTTATTTTCCATCTCAGTTGTTTATTTTATATATTACTCCTGGGCAGACACAGTCCTTTGAATGGGTTGTGTGTAAGGCTTTGCCTAATGGTATCGTGATCTTGCTTACATGCTCTGGATGGATATGATAAATAAAGATGTTGGTAATAACTAGCTGATTTCTGCCAGCAAATAAGTACTTTCGTGCCTGGCTATTAGGCAGTTTGCAGCTGTCGGTGTCAGGGTTCACTTATGAAAATTTACACCTTAATATTCATTTTAGCCAGTGATGAGAAAGAATGGTTATAATCATGGTGTGAGAAATACCAAAGAACAGGGTTGGGAAGCAATAGTAATTAGCCCATTGCCAGTGGAACTGTTAAGGAAGCTTTCCCTGTCTGACCATCCAGGAGCCACTCTGTCAGTCACAATCCCACCACCCCAGATTTTCACTGCTGGGACTGAGGCCCCCTCACAGCAGGTGCTCCAGTGACCCCACGGGTGCCCCTCTTGGCTCCCTGCACACCCCACACTCCCACAGTCAGACAGGGTTTCCTTACCAGCTCAGCCCTGGATTTCCCACAGCAGAGTCCCAGATGTCTGGATCCTTAGAGGAATTTAATTGTGGCACAATAACACAAAAACAGCTCAAGCTGGGTGCCTCCTTCCTCAGCGGTATCCAGCTGTGAAAAGATTTTCTTCATGGAAATAGGAAAATAATCAGCATTAGTTTAATGGGTTTGTAGGTTGTTTTGATTCTCTCCTACAAGGGAATTGCTTCTCCGCAGCTTGTTTGATTTTTTTATTGAAAATAATTATGTTCAGTGGGAAAATATATTCTTGGAATGGAAGGTAAGTGCTGATTTTAAAAAAGGGAAGGAATCAGGTTGGAGGGGAAATTAAGCTAATGGTTGTATTTGTCAGTTGATAACTGCCAGGTGATACAAATAAAAAATGAAGAAATAGAATTTCGGTGTACAATCAGTTTCATTTCTATAGAATATTCTCCACACAGGAGTTGATTTAGTTGTTCTTACTTTCTGCAGACACATTACTGTATACAAAGGGCCTGTTGCTATTTTCCCCCTAAAATACATGCACACTTCTTTTTCTCTAGCTATGTTTCTGATTTGCTGTGTGGCAAAATTTTGTCCTTCTATCATGAGATCTTTAAAGGATGCATCAGATCTCTCAGATGCATCAATAGCTGGATCAATAGCTGTTCTACACTTTCTACTGTTTCATCTCACCATAGGCAAAAACTTACAGAGGTTTGGTTTCCTCTGCTTAGTGTTGCAACTACAGTTGCCTCAAAAGTGAGGTCAAGATGCTCTACATCTGACTAACACACCTGCACCAGATTTGGGATGTCTACTGGTGCGCTGTGAAGGAAATGTTGAGGCTCTGCCATGTAGTAACACCCTCAGTATGGAAATCTATAATGTCTCATCTGCCTCAGTAGTCCTGTGATGGGCTTTGTGGTCCCCCAAGCTTCTCTTCTGCATCTTGTTTGCTTGTTGTAAAAGAACATCTGGAGGCCAGTACAAGCACAGAAAATCTCAGTTGAAGATATTGTTTAAGGAAGAAGTCTTGACTCAGGACATATGGAGACAAGTCTGTCATGCCAGATCTGGAGTGAACATTACAGGCTGAGAGAAGAAAGAAATTTGGAGGAAATCAACTGCCATTCACAGGTCTAAGTTGTACCTGTATCTGTTTATTGCAAGCTTCTGTGGTTTTTGTTTTCTTATTAGATATAAGATAAAAAAAGAAAGAAAGGAAAAGTTACAAAGAAGAAATGACCACCAGCCTCAGGAGAAAATCATTAGTGTCATATAAACGTGCCTGATCTAAAGAATCTCAGGAACCTGCATTTCCACCATTGTATACTCAGACTGAATCACTTTAAATTACATTTTCTCTTTAGGTTTTCATATCAGCCCACTTCTGCAATATTTCAAGTATTTTTTTACAGTGGAAACTCTGTAGCCATTACCATGACAAAAACTGAATAGCTACTCCAAGCTGATCCAATTCTGTAGTTGTGTGTGGTCAATTAATCTAGAATTCCAGTTTTTCTGATACACAGAAAAAGACTTTTCAGGGACTTTTTTTTTCTTTATTTTCTTTTTTTTTTGGTGATATGTGTCTTAACACCACTGAATCTGTCAGATTATTTGGATCTTTTATAGAATATTCATTCTGCTTACCCTGAAGCATTAAAAGTTTCAAGTGTTGATTTTGAAGGATGTGATCTATATTAAAGCAAAGTTGGAATATATCTGTCTTATTCTGCCAAAGCTCAGACCTGGAACATACTGTGAAACAGGCACATAACATGTGGGAGACTGAAAAGTTATTTATGCAGGAAATTTCAAAGTACTGTGGGATTCAGTTCTTCAATGTAAGTAACTCATTCTGTAACCACAGTTTCATTATCCTTTATTTTTTTTTATATGTAAGCTTTCAACAGTGAGAATGAACAATTGCCAAAGCTATAGGAACTGTCAGTAGTTCTGGGGCTAAACTGAGGGGCAGTGGATCTGTGGGTGTGAGAGTTCTATTTACTGTGTGTCTCAGCTTTTTCCTCTTTGAAAATTCACTTGGTCTTGTGGAAGATGTAGTGCACCCAGTGGGATGCAGCCACAGTGTGTTGGGTTTCTACAGTTTCTCTGTGGTGCAGCTTTATGCCAAGGGTGAGAGCTGAAGAAGGGCAAGTCTTGTTCCACAGGACCACACTTTGGCAACCTCTACTCCTTTCAGATTGTGGGAGCTGAATTAAAGCAACTGCTCTTTCACTGTGAGAATACTATGGCAGTAACTAAGCTGACAAGCAGTTTTAATGATCAAAAGGAAATTAACATAAAATTACGTTATCCTTCCCACACATTGTATATTCGTGTGTTAAGGAATTGCTGTTCCTGACTCCATCGACGTTGATCAAGCCCATTATTCTGCTCTAGGTTTTTTGACAGCAACTAAAAATGAGAGCACTTGAAATTAAAGCTACATTTCATGTGTATTAACTTTAACAGAAGTAAGCATCTGTGTTACCTTAGGCACAAGTATGATGAGTTCCAGAAGTGTATGTATCAGCACTCCGTTCCACTTACAGGTATCTCTCTCCTATTGGTCTCACAAAGTACTTTTTGTTTAAATAAGGTATAATCTCACATGGAAAATAAAGTTCTTGCAAGTAACATAGCACTTGATGGAATATTGCAGTTGCTACAGTGGTTTCAATGAGGCAAGGAGAAGCAACAATGACAGGTAAAAAAGTTAGAAATCAGGAATAGCCCAGAGATGTATCTCATTGGGTTTGGGTTTTTTATCAGTTGTCATCTCCTGTATCCGGATGTCCTCCTTGCCTGCCAGCACTGGAGGGGGAGGCAGGGAGTGGTGGGCATTGGTGTTAGTGCAACCAGGATTTTCATGCAGTGTCTCTGGTTGAAGCATGGCCACTGATGTGTCCATGGCAGAACTCAAGTACTCTTACAAGGACCACCAGCATCACTCTGGCTCCTGTCCTGGAATACAGCCAAACTGCCTTGGACAGTGTGTGGTTTTGGCTGCTGTAGCCAGGTAGTCTCCTGTCCTCATTTTCAGGCTTTTGCTTTAGAGAAAGTGCTGGCCAAAAGCACATGGCTCCTTGATAACTGTAATTTGCCTTAGTAGGCCCACAAAAGCTGTGGCAGGTGTCTCTCCCTTTGGCATAACAAAGATGAGAAGGCGGAGTCACAGGCTTCACGAAGTGTGATGCCTTGAATGCTCTCCCTGATTTATTTACCCCTGGTGCAGCACCAGGCAGTTGCATTTCCTCCCAGACACCCATTTTGCTGTCAATCAAGTGTTCAGCAGACATCCACAGCTAAAAAAAGCAATATATGAGATCTTTGCCCCTTTCCAAACTTGGAACTTAACTCACAAGCGACCAACCAAGAAAAACCCCTCCCACAACCCTGGAATAAAATAGTGACATTTGTTTGTTGGGAGAAATATTGCCAGGGGCATTAGCACTGCAGCCCATTTTGAAAACAGCTTCTTATTCATAGTAAGGTTGCCTCAAAAATTTGAGACAACAGAGACATGCTACTGCAAAGACCTTTGGCAACAATAACTTTTTCTTCACACAGAAATCCTTCATTTGCATGTAAAAAAGAGTCATGAAAACAGAATTTCATAGACACAATTTTTATTTAAGAAGATATTTGATAAATGCATGCTTTCTGTCCAGCCTAAAACAAGCTAGCCTTCCTGTGATGTGTTTAAGAATTGCCTAGCAAACTCTCTTTTTGCTTAGTTTTTGAAGTCTCCAACAACATGTCCCAACAGGATTAGGAACTCTTTCTGTTGCAAAGTTGCACAGTTCAGAAGGCAGAATGAGGCCAGATTATTAGATGCTACATTTCCATGGTATTTCAACCTAACAGTGTGCTTCTGGCAGCAGAAGATGAGACATGATCCTTGTTATCTTGCAGCTTGGGCCGTGGTTCACACTGGCACAAGGGAGCATAAGATGCTAAAGGCAACCTGTGTGTCATGGTCACATAAGACATGAGACAGAGGAGAAGCAAGCCAACAGTTCTCAGCATATCGCTACTTGAATTTAGAAGAGTGAATACAAAACCAGCAGAGGCTGCAATGCTGCGAAGCAAGGGAGGTCTTCACATTCACATGACATTTGTTCAGCTGTGAAAGGACACTGCAGGGGCAATAAGGGCGTGGCATCAGCACTGCTTGCGGAGTTGGGGGCAGTGTCGTGGATTTGATCAAGTACGAGGAACACATGAATACAATCAGTTTTACAATTTTGAATACAGCTATTTGAGAACACAATGAAACTATTATGTAAGCTTCCTATTAGAACATATGTTACTGATTTAAATAACATTCAGGCTTTAAAAGTTTTTGTTTCAGATGTCAGAATTATCTGTACAACCAAACCATTGTGTGCCAACATCCATAACATTGACTATATCAATGTTATCACAGTGCGGCTTGATAAATTCCACTTGATTTCTGTAGATCAGAGATGGGATTCTTTTATTCCTTTGTTATGTAAGACTGTAGTTTGGTCACTCTCTTACAATCTAAATTTCTCTAATTACTAGTGCATTTATTTTCAGAGCAATCTTCAAAATAAATAAAATCTGCATTAATGGCTATTTTAGATGTATTGCTTCTGAAGATTTGTTCAACAGATGCAGGTGTGCTTTGAGATACTGCTTGCAAGTTCCAGGGATATTTAGTGCTTTATTTCTAGGTAAATGATTCAAAACCAACTTCAAGAAGAAATGATGGGGTTCAAACTGATGAATGTGTTCAGGGTTGTGCTGTTGTGTTTACTGGGTAGCTTGAGCTCAGTGGAGCTATTCAGGATTTATTGTGGTGAAACCAAGAGTAGGATTTGGCTCTCTAGGTCTGATATTCATCCAGTAAAAATTTGGCTGGATCAAATCAGTCCCTGAAGAACAAGGATGTTGGATTAATGGAAGAACACATTATTTCTCAAACTTGTTATTAGGTGCTGTAAGCCAAACTGTTCATTGCCCCTCTGCTCTCTCCCCAGCCTGGGGGAGTGATGACAAGATGGGAGCATCAGATTTCGTGGGGAAAAAGTACTAAATGGTTGTGCACAAGTGCGGACGGTGTTGCCAAGACCCTCACAGAAACACAGAGCTATTTGTTGAGTTCCCACCCCTGCAGCAGTTACTTGGAGATAATTGGAACCCAGGCTTCAAACCCTTCCGTTTATTAATATTATTTTCTCAAAATCAATTATAAATGCAAATTTGTGGGTTAAAAGTGAAACTAGGGGAGTCTATGTTGATTTCTTGGCACTTTGGGTTACTAAAAACATGATCTGAAACATGATCTGATCTGTGTGTGTTTTGCAGGCAAGCGTGTGTGTAGGAGCACATGTGGAGTAATTACTGAGGAGGACTCTGGTTTGGCAGCTTCAGGGGCTGTAATCCTCTGTTTATCACAACCAAAAGTTATGATACACACATTCCCACCCCATGCTCCATCTCTCTGCCTCAGACCTGTCGTGAATGAACCATAGCAGGGTTGAGCAGGATATATAATGCCTTTGGTTATTAATTCTTTGCCTTTCCTGTGAAGTTCCCAGCTTCCACATCACTTGGGAGAGGACAGTTGTCCACTGGAATGGAATTCATGTGTATATTAATGGGAGCTATGTTTCCTCTATAGTCTTTCCTTCTCTGGAGCACTCCTGTGCTGCATCATATGACCAGTTGCCACCAGCCTTGTACAATGTTTCATCTTTTTCCTTTCAGCTATCAAACTTTTCAATCCTACTTTCTATTTTTGGCATAGCTACTGTAATTTTCTCTGTTTATATCATGCCCAATACAGGAGAATCCTGGTCTCTGATATGTGTCTCATTAATTTCAGCCTTGGTCAATGATTATTCTGGGGGGAGTGTTTTGTTACACTACAAGTACAATTATAGAGGATTTTCTCTCTTAGTACCCTGATAAATTGTTACCAAGAGTTTTTTATTATGTTTAAATAGTTTACCCTAGTAAATCATTATCAGAGTGCAGATTCCCATTAATTCAATTTCTTGTTAAAAAGTCAATAGATGTATCTCCCCAGTTTGGGCTGATCTCACCCCCTGCACTTAACATAGATGAAAACATGCCTGTGTGTACACTTGCATGCCTATGGCAGTCATGTGTGCTCAAACAACTCCTCACTTTGCTCTCACCCCTCCAAGGTGGATGTGCCAGATGCTCTAGATTTGGTCCCAGAGGAGACACTCCCATCTCTTGCATGCTCTTAAGTTCTCTTCTCACCAGCCAAAATATTTCAGAAGAATTTTCAGAAATGCAGGTGCGTGCAGTTGTCAGGAGCAGCTTGCTTTGAGTTACATGGCTATTTCACCTTACAGCAGCCATGCTCTCAAGGGCAATTATCTCTATAGTAATTAACAAGGGAATTTTCTCTGATGCTGCAGCATGAGTCATGCAGCTTCCAAAATATTAGTTTGTTAGTTACTGAATAAAATGTTTGCAGATGTACTTTGCTGTGATAACATCTCTGACTGGGGATGACTCATTACAGATGCAGGAGTAAAGATCTGCAGGGCCAAAATGTGACTGCATGATCCAGAATTTTAGGCTCCTCTAGCAGCTAGCATGACCCCAGTGTCAGCAAGAGGAATTTGGTTCTGCAGTGGGCCCAAACGGAAAAAAGTCCTTTTGCCTCTTCTCCTCACTGCCTCTACATTAACAGGGAAGAAGAGATGACAGTGATTTGCTCTTCATAAGAGCTGGAGTGCTCTTCTTGAGGGGCAGGAGAAGGCATACCTTGGGCTGCTAACTCTCTTCCCTGAAACAGAGAGCAAAACTGGGCCAAATCATTCCAAACAGTGCAACAAAGTTTACACTTTCTTAGTATTTTGTTTCTTGAGTTAAAGATGAGCTTTGGGACAGCCAATTTCAGCCTTGTAAGAAACCACTTCCCATTAGCTTCCATATTTTTCTCTTTTCTGAAGTGTCTATCTAAGCATTCTTTTAATAACAAGACCCTGTTATCAAATGCTGGGTTGCATTGTAAACATGCAGTGGTTCTGTCTTTTGCAAGTACCCAAGACATGGGAGGTACAACCTAATTCCTTTGTCTGGAATACAAATCCTCATCAACTTTGATTAGTACTAACCTTGAAAGTGCTACTCCTGAGTGGTGCCAGTTAGCTGTAGGAGAGTCAGAGCTGCAACCCATGAATGAAACTGGAATGGATTTGAGACTAAACTTGGCAGCACAAATTGTGAAGAGTAGGGTAAGTTGGCTTAAGAAGTCATTTCAGTCAGGGCCTTCTTCTGATGGTGTGCACAGCAGGAGAATGCCTTAAGGACTTGTTAGCTAATAATTCATAGTGAGTGTGTGCCATGCATGAACTAGCACATGGTGTGAGTAGGGACCGACCCTGTCTGTGTGCACTGGCTTTAACCACAGTCAGCTCTGGAACAGAAAACTGTGACAAACAAAAAGAAATAGGATTTAACTCTGGAAGTCTTAGACCTCTGAGTAGGAGCAGGAAACTGCTTCCACAAATGCATGGAGTGATCAAGGACTAGAGGGAATAACTGTTTATTCTTGAGGCCCTGTGTAAAAATTGCTTGGGAATTAATCCTCTGCTTTGCTTTGGCATTCTTTATATTGACAGAGAAACATTAGGAACAAGCATATTACTGCAATCTCCTTCTGTGGCAAAAACACTTCCCTTAGAAAATTCAAGACAAATTAAAAATGGAAATAAAGTCCATTAACCGTATCTTACTCTACCATATGTAGAGTAATCAGGTTAGGATTGCCTTCAGTTTTGCTGGCCTAATAAGTGGAGCATCTATCAGAAACATTGTTTCAATGACACGAAAATGGGAGTGACTACTTCCCTTTATCTATGTTCAGTGGTTTACAGAAGAGAAAATTCTGCACCAAAATTAGCCCAAAATTTGAAAATCTCATCAGTGTTTGAAGAGGATCGTGAAATGAGCAGTTCAATCCCTTCACATTATTCCTGATGCCATATTTGTGTTTATGGATGTGTTGGCCTTGCTTGATGGTACGTTCTGGTTTTGTAATTTAATCTAATTTCTTTCTTATTATAGGCATGCAGCTTGCAAATCTAATAATAAATTTTCTGTAAATATTACTTTGGGAGGCATCTGTTCCTTAAGGAAGCCTTAGAACCAGTTTTTGTTTTACTTAGAAAATATACACAGTGTAAATAGACCCTGGAAGATCTTGTGCAAGGCCAGGGATGTGGTGATACGGATTTGGCTTTCTTTATCCTTGTGTCACTAGAGGCAAGCTGCCTGGGTGCACAAAATTCACTGCAGGTGTTCTGGTTCATATCAGTTGAGGGTTTTCTCCTCAAGGGAAGACTAGCCTTAGATGGAAAAAGATATGCAATGAGACTGAGATTTTTTCTTTTCTGCTTAGTTCTGGCCATTGAGACAGCTGCACTGTTTGTACCTTAAAGGCTATAAAATGTTACATAAACAGAGTGTATGGTGTATCCATTGTGCGCTTACTTAATGGGCAGCATCCAGGGAAGGGGGCATTAGAGACACCCAGTGCCTGCAGCCCCTGCAGTGATAGAGGATGGATGAAGTGAGAGAGGTCTGAATGATGCCCATGGACATACCAGTTCCTAGAAGGCAGAGGGATGAAAACCCCCAATTTCACCTAGAAACGCCCATTCAACCTTGTATTTGGCCCATCACAGTAGAGAGGTGTCTGGGGATATTTTTCCTTGCACCCATCCTTTATTCAGCCTTACGCAGTCTCCTTTGTCCTGACAAGGCCCTTCCCAAGTATTCAGATGGTAGAGAAACAATAAAAAATGCATTTAAGAATATGTCTATCCCCACTCATAAAAGCACTCCTTCCTGACCCCTTGGACTGGCTGGATGCCCAGTATCCCTGAAGCAGGCAGCTTGTCTACAGGGGTTTGCTGCAAAGCTGTATCAAAGCTGCATGAGGCTCTCAGAGGGCAATGCAAAGCTGGTTTGTTCCCTGTCATCCACAAAGAGAAGACATGAGTACAAGAACTGTAACCTTTATTTCAAGATCACAAGGGCCCCCATGACTTCTATCTTCTGCAATTTTCTGTAGAAAACTTACTATTCTCTGTATTATAAGAACGGATATTTTAAGAGCTAGCTAATCCAAAATTCTGAAGTCCAATAATCTCTATTTAAGAACTATTTTAGCTTTTTATGTGGTCCTGAGAAACTGGCCCTGCTTGAATATGGGTGCTGGACAAGGTGACCTTCCTTCCAACTCAACCATTATTGTGTTTCTGTGGACTCCATGCTAGTCTCTACCTCCCCTGATAAACTGTCTTTGTATTTAGTTACCCACTGTTTAGTTCTTTGTTTTTCAGATACTCTGATATCATGGCTGCAGTAGAGAATTCTGAGCTTTTGGTTGGTTTGGGATTTGATTAAGTGTTGTATTTTGTTTATGTTAGACTAGTGGCTTTATGCAACTTAATGTTACTAAAGATGGCAGGTGATTAAGCCTCCAGTTTGATTTGCCACCCCTTTTTGCATTATCTTTGTATTGTGCACCACTGTAATGTCAGTGGGACATTACACATGCGTGGACCCAAGCAGGTCAGTGATCTTCTCGGCTATGACCAAAAAGTTTAAAGTTCACATAAATGATTGCTTATTTATATTTTGCTACACCCAGAGGGTGGGAAAATAGGATGGAAAGGATTATGATTTTCTGCTGGTTCAAAAAATGTTACTTGGCAAAAGTGTTATTCCTTTCAACTGCAAAATCAGAAGAGAGGTAACTCTATAAAAGGGACAGAGTGAGACTGGCTGTGCAGTCAGCTCAGATATGTTAATTTGGGTTATATGTGTACAGCCAGTGATGCCAGCACAGGAAAACCCCACATAATTCTTAGCAATTGCCTGTGATTTACAGCAGAATTACCATGATGTAGCCCTTGGAATAATCTTAATCAGAGCTGGGGTGACATGTTGTCATACAAGAACAAAGATGACTGTGGGATAAGTAAAGAGGGGTATAATTTTATTCCCCACTTTCAAGGGTGAACATTTTTTATGGAATTTCTTGTAAATGATGTGAGATTTGAAGCAAGTAGCAGTGGCCTAGTCTTAGGAGAAAGCCAGCAAGTCCTGAGTTTTTTCATTCATTCAAATAGAGCTTGAATTATTTTTTTATAAGGGACCTTGGAACCTCATTGTCCCATCTCCATGTCCTGTGGGTGGCTCGGTGTGGGCTCTCAGGTTTAGATGGGATCTCTTCCTTCAGTTCTCTAAAAGTAAGTATAGATGTGTCCTGCCAAATGACAATCTCAGAACTATCTTCAGTTGATATTCTTTACTTTTAGTCTTCATTCTCCTCACCTTTTGCTTTTCTGACTGGCTTTGGTCTGATGCCTTGAGCTGCATGTGTTAGTTTAAATGATGCTACAATATAGGTTTTTTAAATGAGGTGTAGCAGTCAGGTCTGATCCTGAGTACGCCTAAAGCAGTGTATGCCTAAATTAGCACTTGTTATTTAAGGCTGCAGCAGCCACACTTTATAAAATGTTCACTTCCTTTCTAGTTTTATCCTGTGACATTTAGTATTTCAAATATTAGAAAACATTTTGCAAAGCTTGAGTGGTACTTGTACAAGCCCATGGTTTACATATTTATTCTGTTTACTTTTGCTGAGGAACTCTACATTGCTTATAACAACATCTCTGACCTGAGCCAGCTAACCTGGCTGGATCACCTTGAGGTTTTGGACCTGGAAGGGAACAATATTGAGGACATCAACCAGATGCAGTACCTGCGACTTTGCTGCAAGCTAAGCCACCTGACAGTGGAGGGCAACCTTATTTGCCTGAAGCCAAATGCAGAATCTGCAGAGGTAAGGACTTGGTTTGCACATATTGTGCTAATTTTTTGCCAGTGCTTTTTAACTGTGAGTTGGAAATGAGAAGCATTTCTGCATCTTCCTATTGCATCATTCTAAATGATGACGTGGGATGCATTTGCCACCTTTAATTTCTGTTGATTTTGTGGTCTCATCAGTATGGTCTCCAAGATGACCACAAGTGAAATGCAAGAGTGCTAGTAAAGACTTGGGCCTTTTTCCCAGCAATATGAGGAAAAAGTTTTTTACTTGGAGTGTGAGCACTGGAACAGGCTTCCCAGAGAGGCTGTGGAGTCTCCTCCCCTGGAGATACTCAAAACCCACCTGGGTGCAATCCTATGCAACCTGCTCCAGGTGAACCTGCTTTAGCAGAGGGGCTGGACTAGGTGATCTTAAGAAGTCACTTCCAACCCCAACCATTCTGTGATTCTATGATTAGATACCTGTTTTTGAGTTTTTTGCATTTATTTTGGAGGATCTCCAGTCCAAAAGCAAGTGCTCCAACACCACCATGCTCAGAAATTGAGCCCTCAGGAACACAGTGCTTGAGGTAACTAGGAAAAGCTATAATGTAGGAACTGCTTGTTACCCTTTCCCCTAAGAACAAAAAGACCTTCCGAAAAAGCTGAAGATACAAAATACAATGATTCACTCTTACGTACTGAAAGGATAGATTAATTTCTGCTGAGGTATTTTGCTGAAGGCATGAGAGAGCCTCTGTGTTACAAAGATGAGAACACAGTAATACATGATCTGATTTGGGTTTCAGGGCACTCAACAAGCAAAGCAAGGGAGATCTAATTCTACATGAACAGCCTCAGAGCTGTACTACTCTCTTTCACTTTCTCCTGCTTCATAAAAAAGCATTGTTGGGATATTAAAACACCAATATAGAGTTACGTAAAACACAGGTCTCACTAAGGACTAAGTGAAGGTGCAATTCCTAATGGCACCATAAACAGCTGATAATGCAGGGTTCAAAAATCAGAGGTGATGCTGTTATCCCACTGTGACATATTCCATAGCTTTCCTGTGTATTTTAAAGTAGTCATGCTCATGCTGGTAATTTGCCTAAAAGGTTGAGTTTGAAATTTTTCCTGGGCTTAGACTTGAAAACTGGTGCTAACACTAAAACTCAATCATGCAATTGACATATATTTTAAATCTTGGCACTTCTTAGATGTATGACTGAATAGCATTTTTCAGATGTAATTGTTGGCTTGATCTTATTGCTCCGTAAAAGGGGCCATGGAAGGTAGCTCTTTATCTATCATAATTTTCCTCTCTGGAATTCAAAAGAAAGTATTGTATGCTTGCCTTTCTAGTTTGAACTGGTGGAATTGTACTTACGGGACCACACTTGTAACTGCTTGTAACCAAAATGATTTCTCCATTTTTGGAACATTTCTCCCTTATGGAAGATGCAATCATGAGAGGAAAAACCATATTCCTGCAGTAAGGAAGCACTGCCTGCTTGTGATGGACAAGGCATGCCTGCTTACTGTTTCTACTCCCACGGAGATAAATACAGCTACTGACACTTCCTATCATAGCTTCCTACCAAGGAAATGGTGCAGTGTATCGTAACAACACAGAAGGTCTGATTCTACTCCCTTGTCGATCCTGCTCAATGAAAGTGGGACTTTTGGAGGATTTGGCATCTTCAATCCTTAAGTGTACTTGTAATGGAGAAATGTCAGATTTCCCTTGGCTTGTTCAGGTGAGGAAATAAGTCCTTGGGATGCTCTGCATGTTGTCACGTAATGGAAGTAGGAAGAGCAGTATGTGCTGGTGTGCCCTCCTGCTCTTCCCCATGCAGAATGGCTGTCTCTTCTCCTGTGCAAGTATGTGCTAAGATCTCATTAGTGAGAGATGCCTCTGCCCGAATTACGGTGCAAACCTTATGACAAAGTCAGTAATACAGATTTTATTTAATAGTAAATGTGAGGTAGAGAAATAGAAAGAGAAAAGACAGGAGAGAGAAGAATATTGTCACCACCCATGGATCCAGTGGCACCCCAGTTGGTCCTTCTTCAACCTGGGTTTCTTGGCTGTGGGGTCCCAAGGTCGTTCAAAACTTTTCACTCTTTATACATTTTAGCAAACAAAGGAATTAATGCTCATTAGCTACACAGTTCTCTTATGCTGTTGGTTAAATGATTCTCTCTTGCCTTCAATGCTAATTAGTCCACATGCTTAGTCTTTCTTTTCTTGAGACAGTGATCACGATCTCCCCCTGTTGGAATTACCTTTTACCCAGTGGGAGCTGATTCAGCACAGTTGCTGATTTGTCTTTCCTTGTGACCTGTAAATTCTGCATTTTTTGTGTCCATTATCAGTGATACATTCTTCTTCCTGGCTTTGTTAACCTCCCCCTAAGTCTGAGATAGCACCCGGACAATAGTACCACCTTTATCTTATCTACAGTCCAAGTTCCAGGTATCCGCAAAGGAACCTCTGGGGGGACCTCAGTGGTTGTTGATGGTCACAGATGCCATCTGTCCCATAACTTAGGGTGGTCTTTGACTGGTGATGTGTATGAGCAGTTGCTTCTTTACACATTTTGCCACAGTGAGAATTTTTGTCCAGGTGCATTATCCGGGATGTGCCAACCAGATCTTGCCTCGCCCTGGAGTTAGTGCCATCCTGTCACTCCATTCATTATCTCATGGCCAAGTCTTTCTGTGGCCTAAACAGTGTTTGAGATGGGCAACTGTGGTCTTTAAGTCCTTACAGTAGCTGCATTTAATCGCCAGGCAGAATTTTTTGGGGGAGTCAGCACAATGCTGTATTTTACACTGACTTGTAGCAGAGGCAGACTGAGTTCACTGTAGTCTCCCACCCAGTGTCTGTGTTGGGAAGATGCTTTGCTCTCAGGTGGTTACAAAGTGAAGCCTGCCCTTGGCTTCTGAGAGCTTCTCCATGGACTTTGTTGCTTTCTTGATTTCAATAAATGTTTGCATTTTTTTGGTGTATAGAAAAGCCATATAGAAAAGAGTAGATGTGGGCTTACTTTGGTGTGCCCTTGATGGCCAGCTCTAGTTCTTCAAGCTCCTTCTTATAGTCTGGCTCTTGCTAAAGGTCTGTAAAAGCTCTCCTATTTATTTACTTTTAATCTAGAGAATGGTCCAGCTAAATTTACTGCTCTTTCTTCAGATGGCCTGTTTGCTCCCTGTAATTTGATTTTCAGATGAGCTCATCTTCCCCTGTTATCTAAACCAAGAGCAAGAACCTGATGATAAATTCTGCAGCCTCTGTTGCTGTAATGTAACATGAGCGTAACGTGATTCTTCTCCCCAATGGGACGTGGCTGGGAATTGGCTGTAGCTGAAAATGGTTGACTCATTTCTAAATTAAGATTAAAGACTTAATCTTAAGTCTTTAATCAAGAAAATTAGTGTCTGCCTCTTAACAACAACTAACACATTTTGTTTGTGAGTTCCCTCTGCCAGCATCAGTGCTGCATCGGGCAGAGGGAGGGAGCATCCAGCCAGCCAGGTCCCACAGAAAGATTTCTGTTTGTGACCACTCTGTATTGAATGAGGACTTGGCTTTGTGGGGGTTTCTAACATTGCATGCACTGTCCTGAAAAGCATAAGATTTGCCTGGGTGAAGCAATTGATTGGTGGGTAGCTGTCCATTTGTATTCTGCCACTAGCAGTGCACTCTTGCTTTATACGTTTTTTTACTGTGTGCCTAAAAACACAATCCATGGAAATGCTCTTTCTTTTTCCATCAGCAGGTGTAGCAACACTCATAACATGTTTTCAAGTCTTTCTAACTCCTGAGTATTGATGCAACCACCAGAGAATCACAAAAGCAGGGAGAGAGATTGGCTGAATGCTGAGGGTGCCCAGGCTTTCCGTGGGCATCAGTGGCCCTCTATGCTTTTGCACATTGTACATAATATAACAAAGACAAATGGCAAAGTCATCAGTGGGTAAACAACAAAGGAGCCTTTGGGTGAAGGCCATGTCTTCGCACTGCTCAGGACATTTTCAAATTCAAGCAGAAATTATGTGAGGAGCATTTCAAATTATATGACAGTCATACAAATTGAACAGTACTGTGCTACTGGAAGTCCACAGACTGTTAAATAAACTGACCACTTTCTCAATTTCTCCAGGAACCAGACTATAATTACCGAGCAGAAGTAAAAAAACTCATTCCCCACTTGAAGTATTTGGACAGAATACCAGCAAGCCAGACTGATGTCCTTCCTTCCAAGAAGATGCATGAGGATTCTCTAATCATCAAGGAATCCATAAAGGAAGGTGGTTTAGCCAGAGACATTTCGTGGTTAGGTATGACAGGTTTCCTGTTGGGGTTCATTTTTCAAGTTATGATGTGTAAAAAAAGAAAGATGAAGAGCGAGCCTACCTCTTTAAAGCCAATCTTTACTTATAGTGAAGGGACAAAGGATGTTGTCTTCTTCACTTGGGAAGTAAGAAAGATGGAATTCAGCAGATAACAGTGCAGATATAAATGGAAGTTGTCCTAAGCTGAGCATCAAGATCAAAAGATGCCGACAACTTCTAGAGCATCAAGCAAATCCAGCGGTAACTGGGAGTCTGTACTTAGGGCTCATTCTGCATGATGGGAAAAAGCAAAGCTTGGAAAGGAATGTTTCAACAACAGCCGTTCACGGCTCTTTCCATGGTGACAGTCAATCTCATGTAGCATGGATGTAGTAGGATTTCCAATTCCAATTTAATAATAGGAAAGGCAATTTGGTTACCCCCCTTCAGTGGTAGCAACATCCAAGGAAGATTGCATGGTCTTGTAAGAAATCTGTTCCACTTTCTTTGTTACTATGATTAAGTTCATTACATTCATTAGTACAGAATAAATGTTTTGAAAGTAAATCTGTTGTCCCCTTGCCTGTAGCCTTGGTAATAGTTCAGATGTCCATGCTTTTACATGTCATGCTACATGCACTTTACCACATATTATTAAATATTGCAAAGTATTTCCTATAACTGCTCCTATTGCTTCCCATTAGTGTAGGCAATGCAGTTGACTTCCCAGCCCCCTCTCCAAGTTGTGGTTTGCCTGCCAACTGCAGTCCATTAAAAATTTAGTTTGTTTTGGAATAAGTACATACATTTGTCATTTATTTAATCCCTACGGGTCCAAATCATTAGTTGTAATAGTAGTCATGGTAGGGAAAAAATCCATTAAAATCTGATCCCTCAGTGATCCTGCATTGGCAACATCACCTGAGGTTCAGAAAACCAGTTAACAAAGTTTGCTAACAGAAACAGCAGGGGCAGAGCACAAAATTGTCAATTCATATCATTTCCTGGTGTTACCAGACTTATATTCTTGCCTTCAGCTCTAAACTGGTAAGTTTATAAGGCCAGGTTTAGACATCCCAGGACTTTTTTCTTTCCAGTAGCAACGTTGATTTGAGTACTTTTCACGTGCTGTGTATTTCATGGGTTCATATTAACAGCTGTGGCCGAGATACATTAAAGGTCCTGAACACTCAGGTCTTAAGGAAATGGCCATACTATTACAGAGCTGATGCCCCACTTTGGAGCTGGTAGATGCTCAACACTTTACAAAGCACGTTATTCATCTGGGCACTGAAACGATACTCTCTCTCTTATGGGTTGTGGCTGCATATGCTGCTCTTAGAGCTGTGCTGTGCTCCCAGGACAGCTAGCAGTTGGGCAGGTAAGAGGACAAGGCTCTGTCTGCCTTTGCTAGTTTTTGTGTAATCCTTCCTGCCCTGTAGCATTACAAAAACAGTTTTCACCTTTCTTTCTGTGGTAGAGAAGTATCTGTCTCTGGGGCAGTACTGGAAAAATCTATCACTGCCGTTCCCACATTTCTGTAACTCCTTGTACACAGTTTCCTCTGTTTGACTGGTAGCTCTGGTAAGGTGTCCATCACTGTCTGCCTTGTGCCAGGGCATTTAAGCAATGTATTTTAAGACTGGGGCCTAGGCTGTGCCTGTGGCAACTCTGCAGTGGCTCCCCTGTGGAGCAAAATTGCCATCTGTGGGCAAATGGGCAGCAAATGAGAGGCAGCTTACACTTATCCTGGGCATGTGGGCAGGGAAAGTAGCAGAGCCCTGGATGCATCCAGGCTCATCTGTGGGGCAATCAGAGGTGAGTGGTGAGCACAGAGCAGTTCCTGACCCATAACCCCAGCTGTCTGTCTCTGGTGCCCAGGAGCAGGAGGAGGGTGGGAAGGGATATCAGTTTAGTTAGGGATCCCCAGATTCTGATGTGACTGTGCAGCACAGGAAGACCTCTGTCTCTAGGCTGGACCCATTCCAGCATGTTTCATGTAGCTGGAATTACATATTTTTCTGTCCCTTATAGCTCCAGGTGTGCAGCAGCAGTCACCATATTGGCAAGGCACAGTGATGGTGTGGTTTGAAGCCTTGCATAACTGTGCTTACACTAATGAAATCTCTCTTCTAGATCCATATCTTGGGGCAGTAGCAAAGCAGTCTGGTTGCAGCCCAAAACCCCCAACAACTTCCAGACCTGGAAATGCACAGTGTTCTGCTAATGTAGGGATGTGTAGTGATGCCAGCCTCTTGTCCGGTAGCTGTCCTCTTCCAGATCCCGCTGTTTTTCCTGATAAGCTGCTCACAGAAGATGACTCCAGTGATTTGACACATGGTAATGTATGGTTTTTAATCCTGTTCTTTCCCACACCTCCACCTCCTTCTGAATGTTATTACTGATGAAAGCCAGGGTGCTTTGAATACCACCCACCCATGCCACTGCTAATCAGGTTCAGCATATGTTTTCTTCCATGAGACTCACCCGCTCTAGTGTAGGCTTTCCTTTTCCTAGTGTAGTATTTTCCCCTGCAGCAGAAGGTGCAAGTCACCTGGGCTGCCCACTCCTCAGTCCCTCGCTCCCACACACCATGTGCTGCTGTCCCTTTTCCCAGCCCCATGCTGCAATGGTGCTCCCCTGCTGGCACTGCCTTTCAGACCTCATCGCAGCTGTCATGCTTGAGTAACATCTGGGCACATCCTGTTCAGTCACGGGAATGTGGTCCAAGGCAGTCTCCTAGAAAGGTGTGGTGATGCACCTTCACTCCCCACTGGATCATGTGCTCAGACTGTGTGCGCTGCAGTGTCATACTGCAGCAGCATGGCTGCTGTCAATGAGCACTTTGGTTTGGGTTTCCAGAGGTTGGTCCCTCAGCAAGAGGAGTCAGTTCCTTGACTTCACATCCCGATCTACAGGCTAGCCCAAAACACAGGTCTACCGCTGCCCTTCTTGCCCTAGTCACTTGGAAGTACTACCCGTCCTTCCCTGACTCCTGGAAACACCTTGACAGTGTAACTCCACCAGCCCACGGAGTGCAGATTAGATAGGAAAACGGCGTTTGTTTCCAGGCATTGTGGGCTGCTTTTCTCAGATGCCAGTCTCTCCTCAGTTCCCTGCCTATAGGTAGGACTCAGGGTGATTGATTAGATGAGGCAAGGCAGAGTCAACAGCTGAGTGCACATTTGGAAATGTACATGGAAACCAAGTACAACTTGTCAGGGAATGAGACCGTAATTTTGCACGCACTTTTAGGCAGCTAGCACTACTGATAGAGACAGTTTCACCCAATGCTCGCTGCTTCTCTAACCCTTTGCTGCCTTACCTCTTGTTAAACTGATTTTTATCTAGATCCAGCAGAACAAATAAAAAAGAAGCCCAAAAATCATATTTTGCTTTAATCTGAATTTGTTCCCTGATCTGACTGGCCGTGTGTCCACACAAATATTTGCACCAGCACAACTAAGGAGACAGGGCAGGAGCAGAAGAAGACAGATTATGGTGGAAAGAGAGAAACTGCCTCTTTAGCAGCAGTGGCAGGCCACAGCAGCTGATACTGTGAACCTACACCATGAAATACTACAACTTCCTGTCTATGGGAAATTATATTGACCGACTTCAAAGACAGCACTGTTTGTTAAATGCTGGAGTCAAATGTTTTCTTTTTTCCTGTTTTTCTTAGGACTCCGTCAAGTCATATGTGGGAACCCTGCCAAGGCCCTTCGAGAAAGGAGGCAAAAGCTAGGTGTATGTTTTTCTTGTGTACTTCCTATTCCTGCATGGTGACCCCCATCCCTCCTGGGATAAACTGAACTCCCACTGTGGCTTGTGGCAGCTCACTCTCTTCTGTAGCCCAAGAACTCCCAACATGCAGTAGCCTTTGGGGAGGACAGAGGGTCTCCGGCCATGATGCATGCGCCCATGTGTTAGCAGCAGTGGACCATCAGCTGCAAGGGAACACATGAAAATCACGTATCAGTTGCTAGGGGCAGACTTCCTACCATCCTGCAATGAGCAAAGTACAAGGCAGGATTGCAAAATTTGATGGTATTTCTACAACAGTTATTAAGAAAAATACTTTTTTCAGCAGTGTTTCTTTGATGTTGGCATAAACAGTCAGCTTGCTAATACTGCAAGGTCATTCCTATTGACCAAACAAACACACAGCCAAAGTTTGTTCCTCTTGGCAGTGGGGTGGTACCCCCACCCTGCAGGTCAGCTTGCTCATTTCAGCAGTAATTTAGTGAGAGGGTACCCATGTGTGTAAAGGGGAGCAGCCTGGCTTGTCATGGTCAGCTTTTGTGAGCCCTGAGGTTCAATACAGCACAGCTGCACATGCGTAGGTTTAAACAGGTTGTGGTAAATCAGGGAGATGCACAGGACACTGACTTATGCTGACAACAGATGTTAAAGAACTGCAGGGGAAAAATATGTACCACCCTTGTCTTTTTGCTGCCACTGCCTCAGCATAGGAAGCATTTCTGAAACAAATTTGAACATTTTAGTGAATTATTGTGTGCTAAAAACTAGGATGTGGAATGGGACTGTGGTCATATACTGAGTGATGCAGTTTCTGTGGTACTGGTCAATATGCTTATTGGTATAGGTGCTATAGGCTTATACCCAGTGAAATATAAATCAGCAATTTTGTAACTCCTACCCTGGCTTCCTCAGGCTGTAACAGCACATGACTGGGGAGTGGGACTTCTTAAACTGAGGAGTTAGAAAATGGTGAGGGGTGAGCTAAAAACTCAGAAACAACAGTGGACTTTGATGCATTCTAAAATCCACATCTAGGAAAGGAGATGGGAAGAGTTCCCAGGGATATCTAGGTAACTTCTGTCATTTCTGCAGCCACCTGCTGTGAGCCCTTTGAAACCGCCTGGTCTGGCGACAGAAAACCTTTGTGGCTCTGGAGGAGGAAGAGATCTGCACCAGGAAAAGGTGTCCCCCGACCTGACAGCATGGGCGGAGCAGCACAAGGGGTGAGACCGCCGGGAAAATCTTGCCGTGCAATAAACTATGCATTCATTGTCTGCTGCAAAAATAAAATCAGCGCTCTGGCCACCTGGTGGCGGTTTCGAGGGATAGTCTCGGCCTCCTGCCTTCCTGCCCCTGCTTTGGGCGGCAATCCTCCTGCCTGGAGCATCTGCGGGATGGCAAGGAATAAGCATCCTCTACCTTTTCTCTGGAGCACAGGCAGGGTGGGCTCACTTCCTTAGCAAGAGAAGGAAATGACTTTTCGTAACTGGTGAGCCGTTCTTGGCCCTGACAGTGTCTACCTTCAGACAGTAAAAGAGCTGAAAGAGGATGAGCTTTTCTGCGAGTAGCACATTGGCCTAAGCAAACAAAAGGCTGAAAGACAAATACCACCTTGATGAGATCTCATAGATATCACAGAGAGGTAATGGTTATTTTGAAAGTAACAATGGTTTTATTTCTCTGAACTTACTTCACTGGGTAGAATTTTAAATCTGCCCCACTTCACCTGATTAACTTTAAGACTCGTGAGATAATCAGACACAGGCATCTTAGATGGCTGATCCAATTAAAATGATTTTTCATATCTCCTGGAAGGTGTGAAATAACAGTGGGTAGCTAAATCCACTGCCTGGGTGTTTGCCTGAGTGGCCATGCCAAGCTGCACTTGATCAGCTGCATAAACAAACTCAAAAGCTAATTAAAGGTGTGATACTTGATGTTGTCCAGGTGCCTGCAGACAGGTCAGCAAGAACAAACCAGCCAAGCATTGAAGGTGAATGAGGGTGAAGACTGGAGCCTGACTGACAGCTCAGAAGATGAGTTGAGGGAGGCCTGTGATGAGGACCTCATTGAAAGGATTTCACTTGAGCCTTCTTCCCACTCCAGTCTCTCCCACTCTTCAGGTACTGGACCTAAACCCCTGGGGAAGGGTTGGCATCGGGCACTAACACGTGCTGTTCATAATAGGTGCATTGGTAACCCCAGTGTTTTATGAGATCTGGCATCTGTGCTCTAGAGCAGCAATTGGAAAATGCCATTGCAGAGCCAGACCCTACACAATCCATTCCAGTTTTTAAGCAGGACATTGTGGCTAGCTGTGTTGACCATCAGTTGATATATTTCAGCATGAATATATGGAATTAAGAGGAGCAAAGGTGATCTCACACTAGCTTAGCATCAAGTCTGGTAGAAGGACATGTCTCTTTTATTTTGTGTCATTAATTTATGATAGTGCCAGGTGATTCTGAAATGCTGTCATTCCTACTGAGCTGTATTTGAACCCAATTGGCACTGATGTACATAAAGACTGAGCTAATGATTAAGGTTTAACTGAGCAACTGGGAATTCTGGAAAGATATGCAACAAAAAGGATGCATTCATTAAAAGGCTTAAAAATGGAACATGATCCTCTACTCAGGAATAAAGCCAAAGGCTTCTCTGAAATTGCATTTACATGAATGAAAACAGAATTCCCACTCTTCACTACTTGTTGAATATTGTCCTTAAGAATATTAAAAATGTTAATAATGGTTATTCTAAATACAAATCAAATAGAGGACATTACATAATTACATCTTCGATCTTTTTTCTATTGTTAATAATAAAAACTCTTTTTTTCTCAATAAATAAAAGCATGCGAGTTCTCATTTTACATTTCTTTCAAGGGCAAAAATGGATCTAGTAAAATTTGTAAAAATATAGTATATTTTGGGAAAAAATAACGGAAATATCATTAAACTTTTCGAAGTCCCTGTGTGTATTAATGGTCCTGTAAACAATATCTCCCTAACAAGAATGAAAGCTGTCTGGAAAAATCTGCAGGAATGGCCTGTTGTCCAGTGACCACAGAAGTCTTAGATTATGATCTCATGGTCTCTTTAGATTTAATCTGATATTTTTCAGATTTTGTATGATTTTTTTACATTGAGTATGATGGTCTCAGCATCTTTGTAGATTAAGAAGACAATGTCACAAACATCTCACAGTGTGCCAGTGTCATGCCCTTTGGCACTGTGAAAGTCAGTGGTTGGACATGGATCTGTCCGTCCTCTAACTAAATGTGCTGGGAGATGATGGAGTGGTTTGAAATCTAGAATTGTCTAAGGTGGCAGGGGGGACTAACCCAGATCCTAAATCACATGCAGAAGTGTGTCCAATCCAACGTGAGTTTCTCACAGAAGAACTTGTTGCGGGAAGCAGCCCTTCTCACCAGAAAAGGACAAGTCATCTGAGCAAAGCCGCTCTTACATAAAAATGTTTGCAGCATCAGATCCATATAAACTGCGTTTTTTGGAAGGCGTTGAATGTTATTTCGGGCTCTTGAGTCAGACATACCAGTCTCTCAGAGTGGCTGTACTTAAAAACAAATATGAAGTTTAGACATTTTAAAAGCATATAGTATGATACAAACTGTTCCATGAAAACTTTTTATCAGCTTTACCTAGGCAGTAAAATACATCTCCATCAATTGGGAGCCACAAAGATGAACTTTCTGGGCCTGAGTTTTGGCGGCACATTCTTTAGATTGTTCCTGCCCTGGACCCTGCACATCAGGCACTTACGTACAGTTGGTTCTTTTAATAGACAAGAGCAATTGGATCCCTGCTACTTACAGAATGGTTGGTTCTTTCAATAGACAGGAGCAATCAGATCCCTGCTATTTATAGAATGGTTCTAAGCATGTGTGCATGCTTGTTACATTTATAAGTCAGCAACAAGTTTTTTCTTCTCTCTGTGTTGCACATATTACATGAAGAGAATTGCATGGCTGAAACACAGCCAGAAAGTAGCCCTGCATGCAGTGCAATATTTTCCCCAGCAGTCAGGCACTTATTATGAGATTCCACAATCCCTGCCTCTGATTTAAAAAGTGGATCCACTCATCTGTGATTATTCCTATGCCTTGCACTTGAGATCACTGGAAGGAGTCGTAAGGTATTTAGAACAACATCAGTGCAAACACTGGCAAGGAATGATACAGCTGTGATCCTGCCTGAGAACAGGAGGGTGGGTGAGCTCATGTGTCCCCCTTGAGCTCTGCCTGTTAGCTGTTCCATGCTTGGCACATCACCAGCAGTGCTGGCAGGGAGGCTGCCAGTGAACCCAAACCAACTATCAGAGGAAGCAATTCAATACGGCCGACACTGGGACACATCTGCCCACCCAGTTCCATCACACAGCATCTCCAAAACCTTTCACTCCCTGGGTTAGTCATTTAGCAGTCAGATGAACTGGTAAATCACTGTGCTTTCCACTCTGTTTCAGGTTCATCACAGGCTCAGGAGGGTGCAGTGTTCTCCAACACAAAACGTTATCTAATTCCATCCCCTCCAAAAAACCCTTCCCCTGCCTCTGCAATGGATGTTGCAGCAAGACCCTGGAAAACAAGAAACCACAGAGGCCTAAAAATGCCCAGTCAAGAGGAGGACAGGCAGTGTACACAGCAGTGCCAGTCAAAGGCTCATCAAGAGAACTCAGCCCAGCCTCTGGACAAAGAACCTGCTCTCCTGGGCCTGCACAGCACGCCCGCTGCCTCTGGATCCCAAAGGCAGCACCAGCCTGTTGGCTGCACCAGCCAGCAAAGGCCTATTCCAGGACCAGCAGCTGTTGGGTCATCAAGGATCAGGTATGTGCACTGCAGTGTATCTGGGGAAAATGGAAGGGACTTAATGGCAGGAAAAAGCAGATTTCTCTGTTGTCTCTGGGGTATCCTGCTTGTTCTGTAAAAAGAATTTCTTTTATTTGTGCTGACATTTACCTTTGACTGTCTAAAGCTAAATGAAACATTTTCTCATGTTTCTTATAGCTTGAATATTGTAAATTTTGTATTTTCTTGAATAATAGCCCAGAATTTTGCTGTGTTCTTATTGCTCCGTTCTCATGTTCCCCACCTCGAGCCAAAGCTGTGTCTGTTGCAAAGAGCTTATGGCACTTGTTCAAGACTCTCCTCCAGTAAACTCCAGGACAAGTTCCTGACATCCCACTTGGGTTTTTTTCCCTGACACGAATTCATGTTAGAATGAGCTCTGGAAAATAAAGCAGGCATTAGAGAAGTGTCACATGCACCAGAACATGTTTATTTCTGAACCTGTTTGCTGTAAGTTTAGCATCATGCTGTTGCTTCTTTGAAGAAATACAACTGAGGACTTGTGACATGACAGCTGGGGTTTGAAGTGAACGTAGTCACTTTGGAGTCAGCACAGGCACAGAGCACGTGCCGTATGTGGGAAGCTCATGTGCCTGGGCTTCTCCCAGGCCTGGCAGCCTTTGGTTCAGTTTTCAGAGCTGGTGAGGAGAATGCAGATATCCAAATCCAGAGTGCAGTCTCACCACAGAGTTTTTCTCTTTTCCTCAGGCCCCTCATGGATGAGAGCCCTTCTAAAGAGATCAACCACCACCATCCAGCTGCCTGCTCATCCATAAAAGCCTCGCAGAGGTTTAGGCCAATGAATTCTGCTTGGCCCCTGACTGCCAAGTCCATTCTGCAGTCATTGCCCAACAAATCCACTGCCACAAAAACATCTCAGAACAGAAGTCCTCAGTCCTAGAAGATATCCAGTTGCCAGCATGAGTTGGAGCCATGTACACAGTGCAGCCATGAAGGACCAATGCCATCTTGCAGCTTCTTCTGCAAGCTAAACACAGAGCTGTGCAAGTAGAGCTGTTCAAACAAATGACGTGATTTGCCTCAATTCAGGATACAGCTGGTCCAGAAATATTTTAAGAGCAACCAGTGATCAACCAATGAGCTAATGAACCTCTTATTACAGAAAAATGTGGTTATTTTTGCAACCTTCACACACTAAAACAGAATAAATCCTATCATACTTCCTCTCATCCACACCATGCCCAGCTCTGAGAGTCAGGCAGGGACACTGGACAAAGCAGAGCATGGAGCCTGCTGTTTGTGGAGTGGGCTGGAGGAGGTGACCTACCAGCAGCCGTGCAGTGTGTCTTATGCACTCCTGGATGTTTAACATGTGAGGGCCAAAACCAAGGGCTTGAGAGGACGTGTTGACCAGAGCAGGTTCTAAGGGAGGGTGTGTTGCCTGAGGAAGAGCCCAGGAAGGCTGGATGGTTTCCGAGTTTATGCCCCCACAGGAGCTCACCCCATTCACAGGCATTGGAGGTTCTTGCAGGGTGCATTGCTATGGAGGCAACTGCTGAACAAGTGGCTTATCCCAATATTAACGTTTGTTTGCTCCATAGCTACCTGGAAGGATTTGTCTCGCTTCCTCTGAGGAGACATTGCATTCCAGAATTTCTCTAGCAGAGCTGACCTCTGTCACCAGGTGTCAAAGCATCCTCTGCATGTGCCTTCCACCTCCATCCCACTTCTAGCTTTTTCAGATCAAACAGATTTTCCAATTTATTATAATTGGATAATTTTAAGTGATGATGCAGCAAAGCAGGGAAGTAAGGGAATAATCTCTTGGTTTTTTCAGTAGGGCATTTGCTTTATGTTCGGGTGAGATCCAAGACATCTGTTTTAGTGACTGCAGTCTGTGAGAGGCTGTTCCAATGACTGTGCCTTACAACTTTATTAATGTTGCTGTCTGAAACCAAGCATCATCACATTTTTTCCAGTTTAAATTACTATGTTAGATTATATTTTAAAATCGGTTTATAAAACAGTAATTACATGATAAGTTAATGAATTGGTTTATGTTTCCTTTCTGCTGGCCATCTTAACTTAGAGAAGCAGAATAACAGATAAAGCCTTGAAACTTCTTTTTGTCACGGTGCTCCTTGCACCACTTCATCTTACAAAATAGTCTGGAGCTTGAAGCAGGTTTGCTCAGTTTTGGTGTGTCCTAGCAAAAACCATCTATCCAAAATCATTTAAAACTATGTGGTATGTGATTCTATGCAATACTATGGATGCAGGCAGGATTTCACCCAGCAACAGTGCCAGTGTCCTTAAACAGGCTCCTAAATTTGACTTTTTGCCAGTGTCACTAACCATACTATCACAAAAAAAAAAAAGCTGCCCTTGTAAAAGAAAAGAGATACTGACAGCAGTGACCCTTCTCTATATCCTGGGTCGTACTAGGGGGTGATGGGTAGGACTGTCTTCTCCAGATATGCAGAGCCTCCTTCTCAATTGACATTTTTCATTTCAAAGGGGTGGAGGGGAAAAAAAAAGATCAGTGGGTGTGTAAACTGGGTCTGGACATGAGCATCTGCAGAGACAAACTCTGGGTACAGATCTGGAAAGTCTCTCAAAAGCATCTGTGGTCTCATCTCGCAGCAAACTCCACTTGGCTCTGTATGTGCACAGAGCAAGAAGCTTCTCTGAGCTGGCAGAGAGGATGTGGAGAAATGGTCAGGAAAAAACAGCTCTGCCCTCGTGTGTGGGAAATCAGTGCCTGAGGGCTTCATCAAAACCATTTAACTCAGGGTTTCCTGTTGTACCTTCCCATCAGGCACCCCAGTGATAACTCTCAGGGGTGCAGGCCATGTGTGACCTTCAGAACAGCCACCTCGCCCCTCACTAAGCAGCTCTGCCCCACTGGTGGCCTAACCAAGGCAATCACATGCTGCATAGTGGTGTGGTGTGTTCACAAGGCCAGGAGGAGATGTCCAGTCTACCTGTTGATCACCACATCAGCTGGTGGCCCATCACCTCCTCACGTGGGTATTGGTAGGGATGGATGTGTAAGACAGGCTGGATGCCATCTGCTCCTGTGTCTGTGGGGATTTAGTGTCCAGAACTGAGTGGCCAGGGTGTCGTGCATGGAGCAGCAGGGAGGCTTGCTAAGAGAGCAAGTTTGTGATCACAGCCCAGCCTGATGGGGAAGAAGGGCCAGTAGCCTCCTCTCTTCTCCTCTCTGCCAGTAGCAGGTGCACCTCGGGGTTTCCCAGGGCTGCCACGCTCTTGTCTGTTGCAGTTTCCAGGACTAGGAAAATAAACAGGGCCATTGCTGTCTGCACAGCTATAACAGACCCATAGGGAAAATCATTGCCCTGGCTTAGCCTCTGCTTGTCCATCTTCCACCTTTTTCATCTAGAAAATGGAAAAGCCAGCCAGGGCTTTAATAGGCTAATTAGGACATGTAAGGCATGATGGGCTATTTGTGAATTCAGTTCTCTTGGCCTAAAAGGGGATTTTCATTGTGTGGGTTTTTTGTCACTGTTTCCTCTGTTAAAATCATGCATTGGTCCCTTGAGTATAGACAAAGTCCTTTAATGAATAAGCTTATTCCCATCCCTGCCTTTGCAGACTCTTAATATTTGTCTCAGTAGGATCCTTGCTTCCAGTTGGATGTGACCGGTTTCAGATGTACATTACCAGAGTCCATCGCCTCATTCTTGTAATGGGCCAGGAGCTGCTGATGCCTTTAAGTATCTCCCTGCCTTAATGGGATTTGCCGCTGGCTGCCAAATTGATATCTAGTGTGTAAGCTGGACAGAGGGGTGAGAACTGCTCCCCTCACTATTAATAAATCAGCACTGCAGGGAAGAGTTTTCTGCCAGGAGCCAGGTCTCACCAGTACATGCTGCTAAGGGAGGGGTGGTTAGCTGGGAACAGCTGCCCTGCAGGGAGCTGGGCTCAGAGCAAAGGGATTTGGCCCAAAGTGACAATGCTGCAGCATTAGCAGAAGCATGATCCATCCAGGAGGCCTCTGAGCATCACTTAGCTGGTGTCCCACTAACAGCCCTGCCAGAGTGGCTGGTGGTGCCCTGCACACTGAAAGGCTCCACTCAGATGGAACTTGAAAAAAAAGTGGGAGAAAGAAGTAGGGAGCTGTGTGCCAGCCAGTTATTTCAGTGACCAGGAATCATCTCTCCCCCTGAAGGGCAGCATGTCTAGGACAGCATCCCACCCAGCCAAATGGGCCCCGACAAGCCAAGGTGGCTCCTGCTCAGACTTGGATTGGGTTCTGCACCTCCCAGCTCTGCAGAGCCCAGCCTGTTGTGGACACTTTAGCATTCCGTTTGGGAACAGGCTGAAGGGGATGCTCTCCCTGTCCAGTGTCCCCATGGCAGCTGTGCACACAGCCCACCTGCACAGGGCTTATGGCTGTCGGGCTTGTTGCCAAGGCCATTACTCTCATTGAAGGTCTGGGATTGCTTTGCACTTGGAACAAATTCGTCTTCATTAAAGGGTGAAGAGAAGATAGTTTGTTTGGCTGTTAAGGAGGAGTAAGCCCAGGAGATGTTCAGGAAGGAAAATCTCATACATGTCCCCTCTTCAAATACACGCAAATGACAAGTCAAGTCAGGATCATTCCCTGCGTGGTTCCTTGGCTTGTTCAGAGGCTGACAGATTTGGGCTCCTTGCCATGGGCAGTGTCTGCACCCATAGTAGAACACAGGTACTTCTGGGGTATGATGAGTCAGATGGCTCATGCTGCAGTAGTGCCAGTCTCTCCACTGATAAAGCAGGGTTTGTGATGGCTTAGATGTCTGCTTGGTAGCATCCAATGCCAGGTGAGATGAATCCTGCCCTGCAATGGCTTTCTCATTACGCCAGAGAATCCTGGCCATGTTTTTATTGTGTCTTGCTCCTCTAAAATTACCCCAGGAGATAGTGGAAGTGTCCTGGCTGAGATAAGGGATCAGCCTTGGAGAGTGGAGACAGCGTGTGAGCACTGGGGCAGCATTCCTCAGTGCATGTGGCTCTTTGAGCCGGTCTGGGAAGCTTCTGGACCTTCCAAAGAGGCACAGGCATGTAGGGCAGGACGGCTGCAGGACAGCAAGGAGGGCTTGGCCTGGGCTGAATTCAAGGTGCCAGAGCAGACCCTGAGCTGGTGGAGAGCTGGCCTGGTGCAAGTGCATCTGGAAGAGCAGATCTGCTGCCCTGTCCACAGAAAAGGGGGATGTCTGTCCTCAAAGAGGAGGACTGTGGCTGGACTTTTGGAAACCAGTTCAGCCAGCTGGGAGGTGACACAGGTGATGGAAATCCTACCCTGGAGGTCTCTTGCTATCACCAGAAATAAAACAACCTTTCAGTGACAACCTCGTTCCAGCCTTAGGGGCACTGCAGTAATTTCTAATCTCTGCCCTGGTTTCCTATAGCCCAAGGACAAATCATGTGATCTGAGAGGAGGTGTAGCATGGTCTTGCAAAGGCAACAAGTGCAGGGGCTCGCTCTGACCCGTCCCTCAAACGAGGCGTCCTCTCCACACTGCCATCAGAAACCTCGTGGCTGTGTATCCCCGGCTGGAGTTCAGAGTGACCGTGCTAAAATTAAGGTAGTAATTGAGATAATTTTTTAAGCTGCCAGGAGACGACGGCAACAGGATCCTCCTGCATGGCACAGCGTGAACCAGAGAAAGAAAACGTCAGACTACTGGGTGGAAAGTTGCAGTATCATTTATAGATATAAAACCTGTGCCTGAGGAACGGAGTGAGTGCAAATGCAATCAGGCAAGCGCCGCTTTAGCTGGGTTTGAAGAGCAAGAGGAAAACCTTGGAATGGACGCTAGAGGGAAGAAGAGAGTCTCACAACTGCAACTTTCAAAAGGAAAAAGACTCGGAAACCAAACTCAAGCAGCTCCAGGGCGTTCAGGAGGCGTTTGTCACTCAGTGGGCTCAACATTTTCTTTTTACCTATCCAGCATCCACTGTGCTGGCCTCGTGTGGTGCCCCAAATGCACTGAGCTGGTAGTGGCTGGTAGTGGTGTATCACACACCACTTTGAGGTATTTGGAAGTACTGTCTTAGGAAGCCTGCAATGCCCACAAAGTGTGATGGAGAACATCTCAGACCCACCTTGGCACAGGAAAGCTGTGGTGCTTTTGGGGTGTTATAGGGCATGTCCATATGATAATGCTGTGTGCAACCCCAGCATGTCTTAAAGGTACAATCTTTGTCACAGCCCATAGCTACAAGCTGCAGACAGGCTCAAAACCTTGCATGGCTTGTGTTCCAGCTTCTCCTGCCTTGGTGACCAGGGACCTCTCATCTCCGGAACTCAGCAGAGCAGGCAGAGCTTCCTCGGGGACTGTGCTCCCCAGTGCCATTGGGCAAGTCCCTGCTGCCAGGCCTTCCAGTCTGGAACCAGCCCTCTCCCAGCCCGGCTGTGTGGAAGCTCTCTGCCACTTCTCTCCCCTTTATCCCCACCCTTGTCTCTTCTGTCCTTCTCCTGCCCTGCTCCTGGTTCTCACCCAGCTCAGCCACCACCTGCAAGCAATTGCTGGCACCCTGGTGCCTCCCTGACAGGACCTCTCTGGAAGAGTGGTGTGAGGTAGGCATGGTTTGCATTTGTTACTTTTATTCTCTTTTCTGTGGCTCCATCTGCAGGGATCTTGGCCCTCTTCCTGGCGTCATGACAGCACTGGGAGACCCTGGCAGGTCACAAGGGCCAGTCCCAAGGCCTCAACATCTGCCACCACCCAGCCCGTGTAATTTCTGTCCCAGCCCTTTCCCCATGTGGAAGCTGGCAAAAATCAATGCCCACATTCTTGCTGCTGCTCTGTGGGCAGGGTCAGACCCTTCTTCCCCAACATAGAGCACCAGCCCTGTCCCTTCTCCATCCCTGGGCCACTTTGCTGCTGCAGGCTCCTGTCACCTTTGTCATCCACACCCCAGGGGACAGCTAGAGCCATGACAGGGACCTGAAGGTGAGTACCACAGCACCTGCTCTCTCCTCTCCAGCCAAAACACATCAGCCCTGGCCGTGCTGCCTGTAGGACAGTGCTGAGCATGTGCTGCCTTCTGGTTGTGCCCTGGGCCGATCAAGGCTGCCCAGACCAGGGCTGTGCTGGGCATGTGCTGACTGAGGGTACAGGCAAGCATGGCTGCACTGTCTGCCACATAAAGGAGGCACAGAGATGTCAGGTTCAGGGGAAAAAGAAAAGGTGAAACTGCCGTGGGAGGTAGCAGCAGGAGCCTTTGGGAGATCTGTCCCAGGAGGAAGGCACTCGGCAAGCAGAGGAGGAAGCTCCAGTGGGCAGCACAGGGGAGATGGACATGCCAGCATCAGGGGTCAGGTTGGGAGCAGCAGCAGTCCTGTCACAGGAGAGGCTTGTTCTGCTGGATCGGAGGTGGAGGTAGTAACCAGGCAGGGGTGATGAATCCTCCTCCAGCCCACTGAAGAGTGGAGGGGTTAGAGCAGATCTTGGTGTGCCCAGACCACCCAAAGGACTGCTATGTCTTGCCAAGGCAAGCACCTTCCAGGGTCTGGGTATGGACCTGTCAGCCCTTACCAGAAAAATGCTGCATGCCGGGAACAACAGTCAGGATCAGGACAGGTCATCTTGTCCAGGAGAAGGGGATTTCCTGGGATTAGTCACCAAATCATCTCTCTTCAGAAGCTCAGTCCCAAAAGCTGCTAGGATCCTCCAAGGAATGTCTCCTGCTACGTCCCCAGGTTGGGCTTCACAGTGATAGCAAGGAATTAAAAGTATTTCGAGGTCTTGTAGAGTCAAAGCAACAAATACTTTTTTCCCCTGGATGATCACTAACAAAATTAATTTTAAATAGGGAAAAACAAAATCTCAAACTATTTTCCCTGATTTCTCCTGTCCCTTTTATCTAGTGTCAATTTTGGTGGTTTTGAAGAAGAAAAAGAGTGGTATTACTTTTCCCTTTCAACTGCTATTGCCCAATCCTGATTTTTTTTTATTATTAACAGTCCAGGGACAGCAGGAGTCCAAACACAAACCTGTGGATTAGATTAGTGGCATGTAAAAACAAATGAAAGGCCCTTGCTGCTGTGGGAAAAGCAATTACCTTAAGATCAAGCAACTTAGCAAGTGATGCACACAAGAAGGGACAGAGATGGAAGGGGCTGCCATGTCATGCTGGCATTTGGGAAGGTGGCCAAAAAGGCAAGAGGGAGACTGTGTGTGTGCACACCTGTGTGTGTGTGTGTGTGTGTGTGTGTGTGTGTGTCTGCTCCCTGCCAGGTGCTAAGCCCTGGCAGGGATGGCTCTGGCATCACTGTCACCCTGCCCTGAGACAAGAGCGGAGGGCATGGGAGGTCAAATGAGAGCTGCAGGGTTGATTTGGGATGCAGGAGTGTTGTAGGCAGAATGGAAGTTTCGGACAAGGTCTGTCATGGAGACCCTCCCATTGAGTCACAAGGGTGAGAAAGGACGCCCTTGGTTTCTAAACTCCTTCTCAGAGAGGAATCTAGATCCAGTCCTAGTCCCAGACTTGGTCAATGGTTTATGTCTAAGGAATTATATAGCTGTAATTGAGCCTTTATACAACTTTGTGCTACAGAATTAAGGATGGCTAACCAAATATATTTAAGTGAATTAAATAAATGATTTATTTCAATTTATGATGATAATGATTAGACTAAAAAAGCTTTAATCAGAATTGTTTACTACATAATATGGATAGTTTTAACTACTAGTGTAGTGCACCATTTTTTCTAAGTATTGAAGCAATTATATTAAAGTTGGCAATGACCATGGGCTAATCTCTTTTGCTCAGCCTTGAGGGGCATCTCCACTCAAGAGAGGAATCGCCACACAGACCCAAGAAGGGGGGTGTTAGACGACCCTGCCATTAAAAGGTGGGACTGGGTTTTTAGTTTATGAAGTGATTGACTGTCAGCCATATGTTTGTAGGGCACCTGTGTCAGCTCTGCAGCCTTTAGCTCAGCACCATAAGATAAGTCACCAGCACTAGCACTTGTTGGTTTCTTTATCAGGAGCTTTGTCTGCCACCTCCTCACCAGTGCCAGTTTCTGTCAGGAAACATTGTTCTTCACATCCTTAGAATGTTTAACTTTGGGCTTGATGAGTCAGCCTCATCTCAGCATTCTTCAGCACCAAAAGCAGCCTGACCCCTCCTACTCCATTTGCCACTGATAACTTGATAAATTCTGCAAATAAGGTAAAGTCTGAGCTGTTTTACCCCCACCTAGGCAGAGCATCCTGCTACAAAGAGGGCTTAGCCCCCAAGACCCTAATGGTGTCTCTAGCTTAACCACTGCCAATCCAGGGCCAGTGTGGAGATAGCTAAGAACTGCAAACACACTCCTCCTCCACTTGCAGCTCTTGGCAGGTTTTGTGTCTCCTCCTGGATGCTTGAGCCAGCACAGTCTCCCAAGGAGTCTCTGGCACAAAGACTGTGAGAATCCTTTCATTCTAGATCATAGAATGGTTTGTGTTGGAAGGGACTTTAAGGATCACCTACTTCCAAACCTGTGCCGTGGGGAAGGATGCCCCAAGCTGTCCTACCCCAGGGCACATTCCCCATCTGACCTGTCACAGCCCTTCCTTGCTCTGGGTCACTGCAGACAGAGGACATGAGGCCCAAGCAGCTCTGCAAATCTCAGCATTGCTGCTTCCCTCTGTTCTGAGGTGTCAGTGCAGTGGGAGCACCTCCAGCTTCAGTTGTGTTGTGGGGTCACCCCACACACCAGCAGTCACCCCACACATCAGCAGTCAAGCAGCATTTCAGCCTCATGAGGAAGGCAGCAGAAGTCCTTTTCTGCCACGCATGAAGGTGTCACCCAGGTGAGCCCTTGAGCAGCAACAGGGTGCGTGGGGCGGGGTCAGCCCTTCTGGCAGGGCCAGTGGTTTATAAAGCATCAGGCCAGATTTCCATCTGGTGCAAACTGGTGTTGCCTCCCTGGTTTTCACCCAGACTAGTGTATATGTGCTAGCTGCAGAGCTGGTCCTTCAATCTCCAAGCACAGTGCCTGTCTTGGCAAGGATCCTGGGGCACTGGCAGAGTTTGGCTGGTTTATTTAGTGGGTGCTGGGGCTGTTGTCTGCCACATGCAATTAATTCCTGTTCTGGATCACAGAGTTTGAACCATCTCCTGTTTCCAATGCTTCTGTCACAGCTTTGTTTGTCGTAGCATTTCCATTCAGCAGCTGCCTGTGCTGCCTGTCCAAGTGGGCTACCAGAGCTTAAGGGCATCTCCCAGGCTCCCATGAGACCAGCAGGTGCTCAGCACCCATCCATATCTGTGTCCTGCTGACCTCTCGAGGGCTCCAGGCTCGTGGCTTAAGTCTGGGAGTGGTGTGCTTTGGTCCTAACGCATCAGCCCAGTGTGTCCAGGGTTTCCCATCTCCTGCTCAGACATATATTGGTGCTTTGCACTGGAGCCACAAGATTTTCACAAGGGGATTGATGCCTGGAAGTGGCTACTTGAAAACAGAGGCTAGACAAGAATAAGAGAATAAAAGTAGATATTTATTTGAGGGCCTTCAGAGGTACACCCTGAGCAGTCAAAGCCTACGAGGGGCTCCACCCAAGATGGGCACTGGGTCACGGGTTCTTCACACTTTTATAAGTTTGCTCCATTTGCACATCAGGGTTAATTCTCCAATTCTAATTTTGGTTAATGATGTAATTACCCCAAGTTTGCCCCTCCCCTTCAGAGGCTTTTAGTTTACACATTTTGGGGCCTGGGACAATCAAGGTGTCCTTGAAGAGCAAACCTAGAGAGATTTGTTGTGTCTAACCAGCATGAGAGAACAGTAGTTAACAGGCCACACAAAACTTCAGAGTTACACACTAGGCACTATATTGAAAAATATAAAAGTTAAAACCTAAGGCATCAGGATCAGGCTGGCTTGGGATGAGAGACCCAGGGATGAGCTAGAGTTCACTTAAGTGAGCAGACAGGTGCCAATTCACCTGCTCTGAGGGAATTCATGATGCTGCCAGGGAGAAGGCAGTAGTAGACAAGCAGGGCTTGTCCCTGAGGCTTTTCCCTTTGGTTTACTGGGGGACTTCGTGCTCCAGCATTATCACTTGCTGCCCACGGCCCTGCGTCCTTCAAATTACAGGGCAAGCAGTAAGACTGTGCATGGAGAAGGGATGGGGGGAGCATGCCAGACTCCATCCCTCTGTAACACCCTGGCCACTGTCATCCTGTCCCCAGCATATCCATGCTCCTGAATGGGCAGTGGGCACCCTGGGAGACGGTTGAGCCCCTGGTGCTGCAGGTGCAAATATTTGCACCCAAATTCCTGCTGGGGCTATGGAGAGGAAGAGGTGTCCCCCAATGCCCTTGCCCACCTGGTGGGGACCCGCTGCAGTGCCGAGTGTCGCTCTTCCCGCGGCTGAGCCCTGCCGCAGCCCGCCTTTTCCTTATTTGTTTTTCTCCTTTTGAGAGTTATTCTTTCCTTCCCATATGCTGTAATAATTACAAGTGATAACTTAACAGCTGCTCTGCTATTCCGGGCTCAGCAGAGCCATGCGCCTCCGCCTTCCCTCCCTCCCACGGCTCTGGGTCAACGTCTTGGCTCCAGCAATCAGGGATTCCTGCAATTTTTGCCACTCAGGAGGATCTGGACTCTTTTCCCCTCCATTGCCATCTGTCTCCCACCCGCCCGCCCCAGCATNCCGCCCCAGCATCATGAAGGGGGATGGGACTGCGACATCCATCTGTTGCCATGGAGAAGGCTGAGCCAGCGAAGGGACGCACCCTGCATCCTGGGTGAAGGCCAGTGGAGAGGGGGTGAAAGGGATTTTCTTATGTATTTGTTTTATTATCATGTGTCTCTTGTCACTCATGGGGTCTGCTGCAGGTGACAACCACCACCCTTGGTCACAATGAACCTTAGGAACCCCCTAAGCCCTCTTGCTGGAGAAGGTGGTGGCCTTGGGCCTGATGTGGCAGATGCCACCATCACAGACGGTGGATCAAGTCCACATCGCTAAAATGAACGGTTTGCTGCCCTTTCTCCTGCACAAGAGTGGTGGTGGCTCCCAAGGAGGTGATAGATCCCCAACAGCAGCCCTGGGGCCCAGGGCAGCACCCAGGCTTCCCATTTTGGGTGTGAAAGGGTTTCTTCTCCTTTTATAAGAGAGTTTTGCCTCCAGTTTATCCGATTGCTGAAAGCCCAGCACAAAAATATGTCAGGGTGAGGTGTTTCTGCCTGCTTCCCCGCAGAGGAAATGCTGCATCTCTGAGCATTCCAGTCCTTCTCCGGTCAGCAAGGCTACCGAGGCTGGAAGTGCCTCTCCAGCACAGATGAAGATTCCTAGAAATGTGTGAAGAGAGCCCGATCCCTGTTGATGGTAGCGAGAGACACGCGAGTCTGTGTCGGGCGGTCTCATCCAGCCTACAAAAGGCTGGAAACCTGACACCTGCCTGCTTGCTCCTGTGCAGTCCCATACCGGTCACTTCCCATATTCCAAAGGCAGCAGTCCCAGCACCTCTGGTGGCAGCAGGCTCGAAACTGTGGTAAAGCTCCACGGCAACCTGAGGCAAGTGTCTGCAGCATGGCCAGCACCTGAATTCGTTTTTGGCAAGCTGCAGTGCAGGCAGGGTGCCTGTGCATCCTCCCTTAGGTGTGCTGGGCTTTACTGACATAGTAAAATGCTGGCAACTAAAGACAGGATTTTACCTAAGGATGGGATTTGCCAGAGCCATCAGCCCACAGTGGTCTCGGCCCTTCTCACCCTGTACAAACAGGTCATCTGCACATCTGATACATATCACAGCAGGTGACATCTTCCCCTGCCACCTGCCAGCTGTCCTTGTAGGCAGCAGAGCCCACAGGACCCCTAGGGCAGGTCTTTCTAAGGGGCAGTGGTGGATAATCTTCCCAAAGTTGTAAGTGGGAATAAAAATTGGGAGTGTGCAAGAAGGCGAGTCTTCCCAGGAATTTCAATTCCCAGGCTGGGAATTCTGCTGCTGGCACCACTTCAAAGCAAAGGTGGGCACGGTCAGGGTCCATGGACGGGGTTTGGGGTTTTTGTGCACGCAGAGTGTTTTCACACGGCAGGGTGACCATGAAAATTGTATCCCTTGGCTTTTGAGTCACCAGCTGCAGTGCTTGGCCTTGAATTGTGCTCCACCCAGAGGGCCTTTGGAAGAGGTGACGTGGTGCTTATCTGAGCTGGCTTTGATGCTTGGCAGCTGTGCAGGACCACCAAGCACAGGTTTCAGTGCTGGCACTGGTGGCACTGGGATATGCTGGAGGAAAGCTCACCAGGGGAAGCAACATGTGCCTCACTTGCACCTCCCACACAGGAGTAGGCAGCCCCAGGAAGAGGCGGCTTGGAAAGCCTGTGCCATCTCGTACAGGAGAGCTGGCAGCTCCATCTGGCTCTGCTTCAGAGGAGCTGTCCCAGGAGCTGCCAAGGGTGGCCAGAGCGGGGCCTGTGGGTGGTGTACCAGGAGCAGGAGAGGAGGAGGAGAATGAGAAGGAGGAGGAGTGGGTGGGATACACGTGCCCTACACTGCCAAGTTACCCTTGCAGGGTGGTAATCCTTTGTTAAAGCAGCTGCTCTGTCCCAGGAGAAGGGTGTTGGGTTTAGGGGCTCGTGTGTGGTGTGATGCTGGTGTTCAGGTGCAGGAGATGTGCTACTGCACAGTGACCCCACAGTGACCTGGGGACATGTCGGGCTTTGCGTGCAGGAGCTTCAGCCCACAAGTGCTCGAAGCCACCACGTGCATTTGCCGCGTGGCAGTCTCTTTGCAGCTCTGCTCGTTTTCACAGGTCTCGCACCTTGCTTTTACTCTCCTGAAAGGCAGTGATTTTTTTCTTGAAGCTAGCAATGTGATAACAGAGTTCTCATTGAAACAGGGCAGCCAGGGTATTTGTTAGGATAAAAACGCATGGGGTTAGCACTGTGTTCCTCACTTCTCCAAGCCCAGGCTATTGCACAGCAAAATTACAGTCCTGATCTGCACCCAAGTTTTGCAGCAGTGTAACTGCAGCCATTTGGTTTTTGGTTTCTTCATTTCAATCTCTTTGATCATGTGCCACGATTAATCTGATCTCTACGAGGCGGGATGAGTAGGAGTCAGAAGAAAAATTGTAATCGTCTGTGCCTTTGGCATGCAGGAACGGAATAATTTTGTAGTCTCATCTCCACGCTGGTAGCTCTAGGAAAAGTCTCCTTCCCTTCATCAGCTAGCAACACTATTCAAGGCTAAAGGACACTGATCTAAATGGAAATATTCAGAGCTGGGTACCATCACTGTTCCTCGTTCCCTCTTTTTTGCAGGTTGCAGCATCTCCATGATACAAACCACATGGTTAGTGAGTGAAATCCAGCTGGCAACAAGGAGCTCCAAACGCAAAGATAAGTTCGTGATAAGCTCCTTGCTGTTGTTTGCTCTCACCTGCCTTGTCATGATACCAGGCAGCTAATCCCCTGTGTTGTTTCCTTGCCCGAGTCAAACAAAACATGAGTTTGTTGGGCTGGGGGGAAGGGAGCAAGGGGAAAGGGCATGGGGAGGTGACATCACGCTGCCCAGCCCTGTCCTGGCTCTCCTGGCAGTTTTTCCTTGCCAGTTCCCACCAGTGCAGCACCAGCAGTGGTTTGTGCTATCCTGACAGCTACATAGAGGTGTTTTCCCCCTTCTAGCCCAGAGCACCCTTGCCCCCAGTGCAGAGCATTGCTTTCATTCTGCCTGCACCAACCCTGGTGTCCATCACAGCCCTTTCTGTTTTGAAAGCCCTCCCTTTCCTTGGCAAAACGATCCAAATTCCTTTACCAGCACACCTCATCACTTCACCCCGTCTGATTGCGTAGCTCTCTTTGAGCATTGCTTACTTTTATTGAAAAGCATTACCAGCATAGAACAGAGATAACCGTGTAAGGGACCTGTTCTAAACTGTCCAACAAGGCATTATTAACCCATATCACAGATCATGATCAAAAACATCTTTTCCATAGAAATTCTTCTTATCCAACTGACTATTCCAGCAGAAACAACTCTCTCTGTCCTTTGTCCAAATGATTATCCCATGTCATGTCACCTGCACTTCTGTTCAATTATGTTTTGCATTGTTTTTTTCTCCCTCCCTGCACACCCTTAGGAAGTGAACAATTCCTTTCCTAAGCTCCATCAGAGGTCAGCAGGTGCTGGAGAGGTGGGAAAAGGCTGAGACTGGAGGACAGAGAGCCCAAAAGGGCCATTTTTCTGCTCAAGTGCTCGTGCTTCTGTCCACAGCACCAGGTTTAAAGAAACAGCCTGGATGTGTTTTCACTGTCCCCAGATCCCCTCACAGACCCTGAGGGCTTCTTGGCTGCCCAAAGAAGAGGGAAACTCTCAGGTGCTTCTGTTCTGGTGTAATTATGACAGGCAATTTAAAATCAGCCAAGAGCTGTATTTGACTGTCTCATTTGGAACATAATGGACTAATGGTTCCTTCAGTTTAACTAAGGATTTTTTCAAAGAATTAAAAATTGACCTGAATTAAGATGAGAGTGTGTAAAGAAAGACTTAATGCGGTTCCACTAATTTAGATTTGCAGTCTTAATTATTTTGGATTAATGTTCCAAAAGGACACGTGACATTTTTATTAGTATAAAGACCAATAAGAAATGTAGCAGGTGTTTTGAAAGTTAAATAGTTTTGCCTTTTAAGGGGTGCAGCTCTTGATAACACATCTTGTAAGAATCTGTACTGGTACCTCCTTCCCAGGCAAGAATAAGCTATGGCAATGTAAAGGATCATGCTTCCATTTTACAGGTGTGTATCTGCGTATATATATGTGTGTGTGTGTGTGTATGTCTATGTGTAGAAACAATGACTGGGAAATTTGTTCCACTTTGATTACTACAACAGCTTCAAATTAATGTAACATCTGAATAGTAGCAAGGCTTGAAGCAGTGGCCAGAAGATAATGACAGAAACATCTGTGGTGGTTTATGACTTGGTTTTCCTACTGTTCCTTCCCCTCTTCCTCCTCTCCCAGCTGCTCATTACTCTCTGACTGCTCAGGATTGATGTGTCCATAGCAGAGGCAGTGGGAAGTGTGGGGAAACCGCTTCTCAACCCCATAGCACACTTGACTGGGTTTAGCTTGAACAGCCATGGTTCTGAAGTTCTCTCACTGCCCAGCTGGAGCCCTTTAGGAAGATCCCCCCAAGTCACTTCTCTTTTCAGGAGAAACTGCCCTGGAGCCCCCATCCAGTGCAGCTGTTGCAACACTGCTTCAAAAGGTGCGTAGTAATTGAGTCATCAAACTCTGCCTTGTAAAAAGATCCTTAAGGTGCCATGTTTTGCTCTACTGTCCTTAATGCCGTTGATGAGAACGGGTGGTTTTGGGAGCAGGCCAGGGCAGCCTCCGGCCCTCTGCACAGCAGGATGGGGGAAACAAGCCTGTGGTGTTTGAGTTGTGGTACCACCCAGGTGATCAAACAGAAACCACCACTCCTCTGGGAATGTCACTATCTCAGCACACACCAGTGGGTGACGAGGGGAGGGTGAAGACCTTTGCTTTGGAGAAGAGACGCCAGAGCGCAGACCTCGGTTACGCTTCTGCAATACAAGGAAATCCAAGAGTGGCTGAGTCAGGCTGTGAACAACACGCCTGGCATCTCCCAGATCAGCTGCAGAGTCAGGAACTGAAGCCTGCTTTTCTGCACACAGCTCAGGTGCCTGCAAACACTTGCAGGTGCGTAGGAGTGAGCTCGTCCTGGGAAAGGGAGACCAGTGGACTTCAGATGGGAGAAGAGCCATGGCTTGCCATTGCTCCCAAATTCTGACGCTTGTAGAAAAGCAGCATCCAATCTGGCTTTCAAACCCAGGGCAGCTCCTCTGTGAGAAAGGGAAAGAGATGGGGAAGAAAGGAGAACTGCCTTTTTAAAAATGTTTGCTTTAGGTAACCCTCCCACCTCAAGGTCTCAGGACTGAAAGGCAGGAAAAAAGGGCTTGTTGACCTGATGTTAACCTTCAGCTGTCAGCCATTCAGCTCCATGATCCTCACATGCCGCTGCTTAATCCAGGAGGAAAAAAAGCACAAAGCCTGCCCAGAGCCTGTGCCATCTCATTAACATTTGGCTTAGGCAAGATTTCTATCCTGCACAGAGAGTGCAGTGGCTCCAGTTCAAGCAGCTCTCCTCTGCTGTGGCCTTCCCAGGATGTCCAGAGACAGGGGTTTGCTACAGCTTCTGCAGTGCTGTGCTTTGGGGTTGGAGTCCTTGATCTGGCAAAATAAAATTCAGGCAGAGACACCAGCATTTTTTGGCTTCATGAGAACTTGCAAAGACCTCTCTGTGAGGTTGCAAGGTCCTTCTCTGTGACAGGATGAGGTGGTTCCCAATAGGCACAAGACACAGACCCAACACGGGTTTGGCTGGTGTCTGGCAGCTCTTACTGGGGTTGGCGATCCCACAAGGCCATAAAAGCCAGACTGCAGTTTCTGGTTTGACATCACATCCCACATCCACATCATGTGTACTCAGAGGAAGGTCATAGGGACGGCTGAGGAAGAAATAATGTGGGAGGGACAAGGAGCACATGGGCATCTTGACCTACAGCCAGCCGTTTACTGCCCCCAGGCCCTTGCAGCCTTCACTTGCTTAAACATGAAAGCTCTGTGGTTGCCTGAGCTGGCAAATATGGTTCAGTACACCTGAAGTTGGCAGGGAGACCTGCTGCCCTGGGGTTGGCATGGGGCTGGCAAAGATTTCCTCTTCCCATCTGGGAGCTGGCAAGAGTGTGTTCCCATCGGACAAGTGGGTGGGAGGAGGAAGGTGGGTGGCTTTGTGCCGCCTGATGTGAGCAGTCTGCTTTTGGTGGTGGAGGAACACGGCCGTGGCCATGGGCTGAGTGGGATCACATGAGCTTGGAGATGGAGCTTGAACCGTGTGAGAGATGGATGATCCTCTGAAGGCATGGTGGGATTCTTCAGTGGGAGGACCTCAGTTCTAAGTATAACAAGTCACACTTCAGAAATAAGTTGGTTGAGGCTATGGCTGAGTCTCTTTGATGTAGGCTGAGGACGCACACTACAGGGGGAAATCACTCAGTGTTCTGCTTTCCTGTTGATAAGCTGTAGCACAGCTCTGATCCTGGGACGAGGCTGGGATCCATGGGGCTGTTTAGCCATGAGGAGGTAGAAACTCCTGCACCAAGCCAGATCAAGGGTCTGAACTGCTGAGCATCCTGAGGCTTCAGGGAGCAGTAGGTGCTCCCAAGGGTATGTTGATTAGCACTCCCTCGATTCTCACCCCTTGTCATTGCCTCTGGGAGTGAGGTCTACATGGGCAGAGTGTGGCCCATATGTCCCCTCGCCACTTGCTACTTACACAGGTCAAGAGCGCAGTCCCGCAGGCTTCCTAAACAGCATTTGTCTGCATTTATTAATCCAGATTATTTTTTCTCCATCAGCTGGTCTAGACTTGTCTTGAACTCATGCAATTACTCACAGCTGACAGCATCCTTGGGGAAGGAGTTCCCCAGGTCTGACCCCCACCACATGAGGACCTACATGCTCTGAAATTTGCCCCAGTTTTTGCACTGGGAAGAGGCAGCAAGGCTGATCCCTGTCAGCCTTCTTTGGGCCATGCCTGACTTTGTAGCCTTCTACCATAACCTCTCCAGCCATGTCTTTCCCAAACTGAGGAGTCCTGGTGTGCACAAGTCCTTGCTTGCAGGAAGGCTCCTCCAGACCTTTGATCCTCCTTCATCCCCTTCTCCATGTTGCCCTATAACATTTGGGGTTCAAGGCTTCAAAGAGGTGCCTTTTGGGGCACATGTCAGCGCAGTGGCTTGGCAAGCATGCCTGCTCCACAGCTCTTGCTCCCTCCAGATGCTGCTGTTTCTTGGCCACAGGCTGTGCCAGCTCCTGTGATCCCATTTGCTTTAAGTAATTGGCAGTGCATACCATGCATAACCAGCTCGAAGTTTGTGTTGGGCTTTTTGATCCAGGGCTCTTTCTCCTCTGCAAGGGGAGAGGTGTCGTCTGAGTGTTTTTATGAGTGTTGGGGCTCTCTCCTGACTGCAAATCCATCCTCCCAGTGTGAAATCTGCTTGGTTTTCCTGCAGAGACCCCATGGTGTGTAAGGGACTGTAGGTGAGAGCCTGGCATTGTCTGAGACCTGAAAGCAACACTTTGGGGGCTGTTCCAGCTCTTTTCCTTTGCTTTTATCCCAGGTAAAATGTATTTACATGATAACACAGCAAAGCAAAATAAGCAACCAAACCTCACTGCGGTCAAATCACTCCCAGCCTATTTCATGCCGATAAGACCATGATGGACTCAAACTGGAACTTCAAACTTCTTAGAAGGCATTCAGCCAATTACAAAGGTGAGAACCAGCTGCACAGTTTGGGTCTCGAGATGAACTTTGCTGTAGGTGAGGCTGTAATGTGAATTTGTCATGTGAATCTGTCTTGAGGACTAGTAACTCATTGAATTTTTTTTATTGGGTTTTTTTTGCTACTTTTTCCTTCCTCCTGGCCCCACCACAAATTTGCTCTCACTCTAATCTTTTCTTTGGCAGCTAAAACTATTATCTTTATTGTTTCAAGGCTTGGCTTCTTCCTGCTAGATCTCCTAATTGGATTTTTACTCTCCGATCCATTTAGTCTCTCCTGTGCTTTCACTAAAACCTTTTAACCCTTCACTAACCAGTTTCCCTTGAAGGTGCTCTTCTCCCCACACTGCTCTGATTCACCCCCTCTCCCTGATTTGCAAGGGGACAGCTTTCCTAAGCCATGGATGTCTCCTCCAGTGTCACTGTCTGTACACAGTGTCATCACCATCTCCTTCACTCTGCAGGCTGCAAAGGCTCCTTGGGTTTTAACCAAGAATAACCAAAGCAACTCACATCACCCTTTATAAGGAGGTCTGAGGTCACCAAAATCATCCAGAAATTATGACATTTCAGCTGTGGCTAGGAAAAGTCTGCTGCTTTGCCCAGATTCACCTCCCACCCAGACCAGGTGCCAGCCCTGTGTTTCTGGCTGTGTCTTAAGCAGTATTAGCAGCTACAAGAGAGGTGAAACAGCAGTGGGGCTGTGACCACTTCTGGCACTGGGGCCACTTAACCCTCCCCCTTCATCCTCTTTGGAAATTGCAGTTCACACTTCCCATCAATCTTGCTTCTTTGGCTTTCAAGCCTCTTGTAACAGTGTCAGAGTCTTCACTGGAGGCTTTGAGTATGCCAGGACTGACCTGATTGCATTGCAAGTGCTTTCTGTACAGCTGAAATGACCTCTGTCCTCCATACCAGCAATGATCTCTGTCCTCTCCATGAGTAAACCAGTGCTTTAGTTTCTCCAGCCAGTAGGTATGCTCCAAGCTGTCCTATGAGCACAGCAAGTTGGTGATGGAATCTGGCGTGGAGGGGGCTTGAGTACCCCATATCCCAAGAAGGGGCTGCTGGTTTCATGGCCTGAGCCATGCAGCTCCTCTCACAGGAGGAGGATGGAGCTGAGACGATGGCATCTCACCACTGGTCTGGTTTTTCTGGCAGGCCACGCAGTGATGCAGCGCTGTGATTTTTCAAGCAGCCAGGACCTTCGCTTGTAACGTTTCTTTATAACAACTTGGGGCACAAGGAAGGAAGCTCCCCTTCAGGTCAGTCAAGCCCAGCGGGAGCAGAGGTGGTGGAATAAGACCTCCACTTAGCAAGGTGTTAAGTACAAAAGGAGATGTAAATACAAAGGAGGAAAAATGGGGAGAGGAGGTACCAACCCTACTAACTGGCTGCTCAACCCAGATCCAGCTGCCTGACTCTTAACAGGCCTCGATGGACCCAGTCTCTCTCCTCCTTTCATTCTTCTTTCCAGCCTTTTTACCACCTCAGTGCCTTTGTGTTGATATTGCTGGAGTGCGTTGCCATGGTTAAAGCTGTTATTCTCAGCAGGGTTTGCATCTTACCTGTGAGACAGATAGATATGGAGATGGAGACGTGCATGAATATGTGTGTTTGGGAAAGGAGAACCCTTCAAGGGGAATGGGAGAGGGGAGAATACCACCTTGGAGGAGTTTCTCCAAGGAATACATAGGCTAAGCCAAAAGCGTGAGATAGAAGACATGATCACCTGAGAGCAGAGGAGGGCAGAGATGGACATGGATTTGTTGGAGGTGTTATTGGACTGAGAAAACACACAGCTTCAAGTCAAGTCTATTGTAAGGGTGCAGTATACATGTGGAAAGGTGGAGATCACAGTTCCCTCCCTGCACACTGTTCCCACACTGGCAGTGCCCACACAACATTCCTCCTTAGCTCTGTCATTTTCCTTGGCTCCGGTTGGTCCAAGTGCTAAAAGGGGATTGCAAGTGTTATATTTTTAATTTTTTTTTTTAATGTGCTCATCAAATACATATTTTCTAAATTTTGCTTTAGTCGTATTCTTCTTTTATAATATTATTTATTCAAGGTACAGGGAAGGTGGGGAAATGAGTCTTTGGCACATTCCCATAGGTATTCTTGTCCGGAGAAAAATGATAACAAAACCTTTGGCTTTTAGACTTTTAGGATTTTTGGCTTTGGTGTTATCAGGCCATGATAATTTTATTGTTTTTCCTCAGGGAATGATTCAGAATAACAGCTCTGCTAGGAAAGATGGACCAAGTTCCTGAGCTTTTTGGCTAATGTTATTATGCAAGTTTGAAGTGATGGAACAGTTCTGAATTGCTTCACTCAAACATGCAGTGAATGAAGAATTTAATAAATAGCTGCTGAGCCCTCTTCCAGCCCCTCCAGAAACAATTTATTTCTCTCCTTCTACTAGCCCACCAGCTCTGATGGTGGTTAGCTGGGGATTTTGGGGAGTTCCCAAAGGAGTAACTTCTTGAAGGGAAACCACTCTGTGCTGCTGCATCCAGACATGGTCTCATCCCAGGAGCCACTGGGTCAGTGCGTGTGATCTTGGGTGGCTGTGGATGGGACACCTGCACCGAATACAGGCAGAGCAGATCTTGCTTGGAGAAGCAAGAAGGGGCAAAACTGAGCCACTGGACCCTTTCTGCCCTGGTTGGCTGACTGGTTTCATCCACTCTGCCCCACCACTGGATTAGTTTAGCACATCCCATTGCCATCTTGTAGCCTTGTTGCCTGATGACACTTACAGTGACGTGGTGGAGGAGGCTTCTGCTGGGCCCTCCATCCACTATAACTCTTTCAAAGGTTCCATGGTCAGATGTCCCAGCTGTCTGGATGGATGTCCATCGTCCAGTGACACAACAGCTCTGCTGACAACTCAGCTGCAGCAGAGCTATGCAAAAGGGGACCTTGTGCTCCCTCCCTGTGCTGGCAGGTGCAGTATCTTCAGCTCTTGAAGGAGCTGCTGAGTCCTGGAGGAGGGAGCTGAGCTCACTTATGCAATCCACCAGTGCTGCCCATGCCTGGACAAAATGTGTGGGGCTGGTCGGGGGTGGCTCCTAGCCAAGAAGTGAGGCCCAGGTCCTCTCTGCTGTATTTTGATATGTCACATCCTTTGATTCTGCCTGGAGGCAGGACTCCTCTCCCATCTAACATGAGGTACTTGGCTATGCCTGGCTATACCTGGCTCCTGCCTCAGTGGAGGAGGAAGACGGCACCTCCAGGGGCTGAGTCAGTCGCCTGAGACAGAAATCACTCTCAAGTGGGATTTTTCCATTGACTGAAAATCTCCCCAGGTTACTGGGGCCCAAGATTATCTGCCTGCGTTCAAGCGTGAGATAAGAGATGGTGAATTGGGGGCTGGAAGTTCACTCCTGTCTCAGGTGAGGACCTAATGGGATGAAGGGGAACGCTTCTAAATCATCTGCAAGAAGTGCAGAAATGGCTTTTTCTCCACGAGAGAAACACTGGTAACAACCCCAGCTCAGTATTTTTGACAGCCTTGTCCCCAAGCCCCACTGCTGGCCAGGGCTGCTATTTGCCTTTCTCATGGGTGTTGCTACACCATGGCAGTGCCCAGACAGCCAGGTCTTACTGCTTTGCTCAGCCCTTGTAACCAGCTGTTAAAAGCACTGACAGCACTGATAGGGACGTCCTTTCATACCCACCTGACTCCACACTGACACACACCTGATCTCCTGCCATGCTCTCTGTTCCCTTTGCGAGGGCCGCCAGACACGTCAGTGTTTTCACCCTCCTGCTCTGTGTGTGGCAGTGGGGCTGCAGCCCTGCCTGACAGCTGACACCCTCCCCAAGCTTTGTAATTGGGGAGATGGAGCTAATGAGGGGGTGCAATCCATCCCATCACTTTCTGTGATTGTCATTCACCTTCTCCTCCCGCATTGAGTCAATGGAGAAATCTGGGATCTGAGCCAAACTAGGGACATCTGTAACCATGGTCTAACCAGCACTGCTGGAGGCTTGGTCTTGAGGATGAGCAGAGCAACCTCAGAGCCACATGGACACCTTCCTGTGCGCTTGTCTGCTCTATAAAGTCACCACAAATTAACTGCAGGTATGTCCTGAAAATTAATGAGTTCAAGACCTTTACAGCCTCAACACGGGCTGTCTTCTGCAGGAACAGTGTCCTTAATTAAATCGTACCTCATTCACGAGGAGCTGTACTGAGCCCAAAGGCAAGGAAGGCAGTCAGGCTGCCTAATGCTGGACTGGCAAGATGTGGGACTGGGAAAAGGCTGCTAACAGCTCATCCACATCCACCTGCAGGGCAGAGTGGGGTGAGGAGCCAGCCTGGATTCATTAATTGCTGGCATGGGATGGCAAGGACACTAGCCCAAGTGCTGGCCACAGGAGTGGATAGCACCTCGGCAGCATAGATAATTCATGGAGTGAAATGAGCGTTTGGGATGCAGTATAATGGAGAAGTGAGTCAGGCACAGCACTACATGTAGCTGATCCTATGATTCCACCCTCCAGTGTGCTCAGACCCCTGTTCAGGTCATCTTCTCTTGTGAGCTGGTAAAACCTCAGTAGTCTTCTTCTGGGGAGAATAAATGACAGGGAGCAGGGTTAGCAGAAACCAAATACATTTATCCCAGAGGCTCAGCATATGGTCTGGATGGGGAGGCTGTTGTCCTACAACTTTGTCCTGTGAGCAGGAAGGAGATCAACATAGATGCCTGGGCTGGAGGGTCTAGGAGGCTTGAGGGGAGAAGCTCTGCCAGGATACCTGGCTTGCTGTTGTCCACCCTCTACCACCACCACCAAGGTGATATGGATATCTCTCTTCAGAATCTACCCAGGCACCTGTACCTACCCTGCCTTGGGAAGGAGCCTGGTGGCTTGAGAAGAACCCTCTCTGGCTGTGGGGACTCAAAATGCAGCAGTTCTCACCTCCGGCACCGCAGGAAACAAGATGATGGCTGCATCTTTCACTTGAGTGTGCACCTTGGCAACAGCTGCACGTGTTTGAGCAGAGAAGCCAGCACCAAGGTGTTAAGGAAACTTTCTTGTCTGATCATTTGGGAGCGTGGTGGCCGGAGTGCTTCCTGAATGATCAGACAGGAAAGTTTCCCTAACAAAGGATGGACTGTTTGCACTGTGCAGCTGAGTCCCCTGTGCCCACGAGGGGCTTAAGGCTCCAGTTCTGGGCTCCGTAAAAAACATCTTGCAGGGGCTGGCTGGGAGAAAAAATGCCCTTGCGACTGCAGCTAAGCCAGAAAGCATCCCTGGAGCCGTGGGTCTGTGGGCCCGCACCCACGCTGCACCGTCTGGGGCAGAGCGAGGCAGGTGGAAGCGGCCGCGCTGGGGGATAAGGAGCACACTGCCGGTGCTGGGGAAGCTCCATCGCTCCCGGGCAGAGGTGACCTGGGCGCAGGGTCTCCCTGGTGAGGTGACCACCGGGGTCTGGGCTGGAGCCAGGAGTTGGAGAAAGAGGACATGCAGAGGAACCCGGGCTTGCGAACGCAGTTCTGGCAGCTGGGGAGAAGTGCTCTTTTCCCTTCCCTTCTCCACGGCTCTTTTGTTTTCCGCAGCCCGACAGAAGAGGCTTCCAGTAAGCGGCAGGGGTGGGGGCAGAGCCCACCCGCACAAAGGCAGCTCCCCACGGGCTCTGTGACCGCTGTCACGCTTTTTCGCTCAAATCAACGCCAGCAGTGGATGACGTGGGGCTGGTGCTCCCCAGCCCCGGGGCTGATTGGTCCCAGCTCAGGTTTGAACGCCAAGGTGTCCTGGCAACGAGAAGCAGAGGAGCCAGACTTTCCCGTCCCCGCTCGGCTGCGGGAGCACGGCGGGTGCTGGGAAGCGGCAGGCACCGCGGGCGAGGAGCAGCGCGCAGGGCCGCCCGCCCTCCTCCAGGTACCCGGTGCGCGGTGCCCGGCCTGGGCGCTGGGGTGAGTTTCAGCCGCTGCGGGCGCCAGGCGGCCGCCGGCAGTGACCCCGCACGGTGCCTCAGGCGGCACCTCTGCTCCCGCACAGACACGGCAGCGCCGGAGCTGGTTTCAGCTGGGAGTGGGGATGGGGAAATGCTGGTGTTCGGGGGGTCTTGAAAGTGCCCTTTCAGTGGGGTTTGTGGGAGGGATGCCTGGGGAGAAGCTGTGAGGGGAGCGGGGAGTCAAGGGGCCTTCCAACAGTTGTGTGGTCAGCTTTCTTGCCCCGAGAGGATGGAGCAGTCATTTGGGCTAGTTTTGGGTTCGCCTGATTAATCAAACTCACAAAAGCCCTGCAGGGCACCCGGAGCTCTGAAATTTGCTAGAAAAGATGGCTTTACATTGAAATGAAACAGTTTTTCCTGCTGACAGAGAGCTGCTCTGCTTTTGCCTCAGCGCAACGCGCGTGCATGTCCGTCCCTCTGGAGCTGGGGGGTGAGGAGGGAAGGGCGCCCCAGGGCTCAGCTGTGTGCAGGAAAGCAAAGGGCATTGCAGGGGCTTGCTGTAAAGAAAAGGCTTTTCCCTCCACCTGGAAGACGTGAGCAGAGATGAGAGGAGCTGGCTGGGGGAAGATGTTTGCCGGCACGGGGAGGCAGCGCTCAGCACAGCTCATTTTGCACCTGTCAAAACCAGCAGAGGCATACCTTTGAAAAGATGTGCCGGCCATTAATGACAGGGCACGTCCAAGCTGCCCAAGATGAGAAACCACTTCCACAGGGTAGCAGCCATCCCGGAGGAGCTTCCTGGCTCCGTGGCAGGTGGTGAGCTTGTGGAGGGGCTGGTGTCCTGCATGGATTCAGTGACACACACTGAAAAGCAGCGCCACGACTCAGGTCTTGCTGCTGCAAGTGGGGGATGAAGAGGGATAACAATGCCAAGACCTTTTGGATCACAGCTTGTGTTATTTATTAGATCACAGGGCTGAGACCTGCCTGAACAATTCTTTCTCACAGACCCAAAGGCATGATGAGACTTGGAGATCCCTCCTAGTATCATGCTTATAGTAGCAGAGCAGTTCCTCAGCATCCCGGTGGCCGGAAAAGCCACAGGGATACCACAAAATGAGCAGAGAGGGTTTTGCTGGCAGCGTGTTGTTGCTGACCTGGATTCGCACTGATGACTTGGAGGGGTAAGATTAGCACAGTCAGCTTGTCCCAGGGCTGTGGGGGGATTAGAGAGAGGGAAAGGGTCATGCCTGTTATGTACATCCTTTTTCACTGTTTAAATGGGAATATGTAGCACAAGTTGTCAGTTTAAAAATAATATATCCTGAATACTGAAGTGTTGCCAAAGTTTACAATTTTGGAATAGTGGGCTTACAGCAGTAGAGGCTTTGCCTAGAAAACCCAGTTACTAGATCTGTGAGAATCAGTGATGCTTTTTGTATCGAAATGAAGGTTAAGAAAAAAGGTCTGTCCCATATAGTAAGAGGAGGTTTGACCTAGATGAACCTGAAAATCAATAAACATGAAAATTCACTAAAGGTGAATTAAACAAACTGGGTATTTTAATTATTTTTTCAACAATCATGTTTTAAAATTGAGCAGCTTGGGACTGGATGATGTTCCTACTTGGACCAACAGCTCTCCCTGCTCCAATTAGTTCATATAAGACTTGTTTCTCTGAAGGGTTAAGGCGAGTACGTTCTTCAGGCTTTATTAAACCCATGAACAGCAATGTCAGTCTGAAACCCAAGAGAGGGGAAAACATACCCACACCTTGCAGGCCATAAACAGGAACAAATTCAGCTCACTCTGTATCTCCCCAACAATTCAGCCAAGGCAGTTTATGAACTGGGAACATTAGCCCCACTGAAGCAGGACTTTCCCAGATAGTCATTAAATAACTTGTCTTTCCTGGTATTTTATGGAATAAACAGTGCCTGTTGCTTGCTAATAGCATCTGCTTTTATTTGAGTGGGATCGTATTTTATAACAATCCTTCTGTTCAGTTTGCATGTTTGCAGTGACCCCAGCAAGCAATCACTCCATGGCTGGTAGTAAATTCACTCCCAGAGGTTTAATGATGGTATTTACTGTAGGAGCTGCCAGGTTTAGGGCTGTAGTGATTAGGGTGGGTTGATGGGACACAGGGCAGTTGGGTAATTGCTAGTGATGAGCCAGTGAACTCCCAGATAATTGCACCTTACCTGGAGAGGTGTGCTGGCATGAGCGGTGTTTTAAAGACAAAGCTGTGAGGAGGATAAAGGACAGTCATTGTCTCCACATGACAGCGCTGAATCATGAACAGGAAATTATCCCTTCTCCTCACCGAGAAAAATAATGCTTAGTCTGTTTTCTTTCCTGTCTCTTTCTTAAAGAAAAGACAGTCGTGGTACGACTTGGGTGCCTGTCAGTCTGTGCCCCTTCCTTCTATTCATACCCTTTAAATGCTGTTGAGAAGTAGAGATGCTCTGCTTCAGGATACCTACAAGTGTTGTGAAAATGGGTCTTGAGGGAAGGAAAGAGAAAGACAGACATACTCCCTCACTGACCCGGGGAAGGCCTGGCATAGACCAAACCTCATGAGACACCAGGGAGGCCTGGTAGCAGAGGGACCCCGGCAAAGCTCACTCACCGGAAGGCTTCAGCGTAAGCCTGGACTTCCTGCATAGATGTGAGGTCCAAGCAATCCTGGTTCCTAGGGCAGCAGACATCATTAATGGTGTTATTAAAGGGAGACAGTAATTTTACTTTTAATGAATGTGGGATCTACATAAGTTGGTGCGGTCACTCTCTAGAGCCACGTTGGCCCTTGGGCAAGATTCCTCAAGTCCCAGCCATTTCCATGTGTGTTTGGGCTCCTCAGGATATTACTCAGCCTGCATGTATGTGGATTTGGTAGTCCTCACTTGGCCCTAGTGTTTGAGACTGTCTCTGGTCCTGCATCACCCCAACGCCTGCAGTCCCCAGCCTTGGCACTTTGTGTTTGTTTGCCCTGCATACCCAGCAGTGGAGAAGCCAAAATTGCTTTGCCCTCCTTGCTCATGAAGGAGAGGTCTGGAGACTTGATCCCTGTAATTGCCAGCCTCTCCTACCCCAGAAAGGAGAAATCCCCAAAGCAATGGTGACACTAGAGTCCTCTAATGCTTCTTGAGTCTTCACCAGCAGGTCCTGGAGGGCTTTGGGAAAGATGCTGTATGCCTTACATCTATTTTAGATCTGGGAGTGTTGAAGCAAAGCAAGGGGCAGAGCCTTGACACACAATGACAGGAATAGAGCAAATGGCAGATTTAGGTAGGGGCAAAGGGACTGATAGAGCAAAGGGGCTGACAGTGGTGCTCTCACCTCACCCAAGGGAGGTGCTCCTCGGTGGGTCTGGTACCAAGAATACTCTGGTTAGGTGGCTCTTTATCTGCTAGAACCTTTTCATTTTGCCTCATGATTAAAAGAAAAAGGTGAGGAGTGTGTCTCTCTTCTCTGTCTTAATGAGCTTTCCTCTCCCTCTGTAGCAAGAGAGAAAGATTGCAGCAAAACCAGCAAAACAAACTCCAGTACAAGATTGTTCCAGTGATGGGGAGAAAATAAGTAGTTTGTAGGCCCAGAACCTCCCAGGAGAGGGGCCGCTCTTGGTCCAGCAACAATTTAAGGGGTTTAGCAAGTCAGAAGTGCCGACAGTAAAGCTGTGGCAGGGTTATCGATATATTAAGAATTTTGGGCAATTGGACCAGGTATTTCCAGGTACAGGCTGATAGAAATGATAGTGCTGGTCCAGACTGCTGAAGCTCCATTGACACACCTGGAGCTGCTCTACTGTTATGGCCAGTGATGGGAAAAGGAGTTTAAGCTGTTCTCGTTCCGCAGCCTGATCCAAGCACTCGCTGCTCCAGCTTCTTCTTTGTTGGCACGAGCATTTCTCCAACTCTTTGATGCAGAGGCATTGGTCTAGCAGAAAAAAAATCAAGCATTTTCCCCCCTGGGGATTTTCTACAGCTGGACAAGTGCTTGATCCAGTTCTCTGCACCAAGAGTAGTGCAGGCACAATGAAGAGGGGAGTTCAGGCTGTCAGCCCACCCCTGCCTGCTTTAACCAGTCCAAAATAGAGCTTGGATGAATGGAGGAATCCTTTCCCTTCTCTTACCTGTGGTACTTTTATGGGAAATATGTGCTGATCATGGGTTTACAAATCACTGCCAGATGTTTGAAATTATGTAGTTTAATCATTGGTCCAGGACCACTCAGTCCAGTGGGTGTGACCTGAAGGAAATCCCTTGAAATCTGCTCTCTTGGACCAAGATGAGCATTAGGCTTCACAATACCAGTTTTGAACCTGAAGGTAATGAGGTACAGGCAAAGATCAGAACATGCGATTCAGAGTCAGGAACTGCTGAATGTTGATCCTGGATCTGCCTGGTCTGCCAACTCTTTTTGCTCTGGGGCAAATGATTTAGCTTTCCTTTTCCCTGATCCCCTTCCATCCCCTGTCCAAATCCTTTGTCACATGAGGGTTGGGAAGAAGCTTGCAAAACACCCGCTGAAGTGCTTTGAAGACAGAAAGCAGAATGCCCAAATGATAAGTTGTATGGGCAGTATAAACAAACCTGGCTATATGTTTCCCAGGCTAAATGAGGAAGGAGGAGGGGTTAACTAGTGGGTGGCACCCATGTCCTAATTACAAGGCTTGTCTCTGGATCCCTTCAGCGTGAAGCATCCTCTTGGCTGAAAAACAGCTGATATAGTCACACCTGAGCAGAGGTAGGGGAGGAAAAACTCGTCACACAAGTGAACCAGGGTAGGTGGAAATTTCCTTTGGGAGGAAGGGGGTAAGTGGTGGTACCAGCAGTGGGTTGGAGATGGTCTTCTGGACTACCTCCAGACCTACTGGTCCTGCTGTACCTCCTCTTTCTTCTTGTCTGGTGCATTTTGCCAGGTGGTTGCTATATGGTCTTGAGGGTCCTATGAGATCTAGGAAAGTCCTTCCTGCAGCTGCCATTAGACCCTGTTTATCCTCTCTGACGCCTGATTCAGGGGGATAACTTCTGGCATTTTAGTACTCTTTTTGTCCCATACCAATTTGCCAATTCAAAAAGCAGCACAGCCCCAAAGTTGAAGGTTGAATAAATAAATTGTGAGTGTGCTTTGCTTTCTGAACCTTTCCAGTGTTTCAGGGTCACATCTCTAACGTGTCTCTGCAACAGTGGGAGTTAAAACCTAATGGTGCATGTGTATGTGCTAAGAAAAGTGAGATATCCACGCAGCTACTGTTGAGGAGACAAGAAACACAGCAGATGCCCTGAGGGCTGATGGATCTTCCAAGCTTAGCTCCAGACAGGTGTCTTGGGCCTCTTCCACAACACCTGTGGTTCTCTCCTCACTGCTGCGTTTTGCGTTTCACTTGTGCTTATGACCTTGCCCCGAATCAAGGTTATTCTTGCAGGTGTAGCACACTCTGAAGAGCACCTGGAACAGGTTTGCAGGTCTGGCCCCTTGTTTTGGCCAAGTGATTTCTGCACAGGCAGGGAAGTGCAGGTTTAGCAGCCTGGGACCAGGCAAAGTGATTGGAATTCACGCCTCTGCCTTTGATGCGTTGTAGCTTGGGCAAAAATCAGTCCAGTCGGGATCAGTTGCATGAGGACATATAAGTGCCTAAAGATGCAGGTTGATATCTTTATGCTGTTTATTTTGCTTTTAAGCTGGATCCGGGAGTTTTATTTCATATTTGGGAAATAGGAAGAAGTATTTCTTGTCTCTCCTTTTATTACTGTTCTCCAGCCTGAAAGCTGCTGGGGTAGGAGATGTCCCCATAGGTGTGCAAGTGCGTGCTGCGGGCCCTGATCTCAGCTGGAGACTCAGATTGAATCACACTAAGCCAGCCCTGGAGCTGAGCGGCCGAGATGTTCTTTAAGCCCTGCAGAGCTGCGTGTAGTGCAGGGTATTTTTTTTCCCCAAGGAACATTTGATTCCTGCAGCACTATGGGAAAAGGGACATATCTGCACCACCTGGGTGTTCCTCCATCACTTGCTGGGGCCGAACAGCACCTGCTCACAACCAGTGCTTTGCCTTGGAAGCCCCTGAGGGCTGCTGAATGTATCTGCTGCCTGGCTTCTCTCTTAGTCTGCATGTAACAGCCTGGGAGATTATTGCCCCCACCCGTCCAGCTTGCCAGACAGATGTTAGAGATGGTGATGGATATATCTGCTCTCAGATTAAAAAGCAGTTTAAAACACATCCCCTGCCAGCTGTGGCCCTCTGCCCTGTTAGCTTTCAAGTGCTTTCTGGAAGAAATCCTTTTTAAATTTTTTTTTTTTTTTTTAAATCAGCCCTACCTTTTCCTGGAGTCTTCTTGTGCTGTTCTCTGCCTGGCAAAGCCCCAGCAGCAGCCCCCGGGCAATGTGGCACGTGTAGTGGAAACAACTTTGGCTGACTAGGATGCTTTTGCAGGGAGTCCAGGTGCTGTACACAGTACAGTGGGGAGAAGACGCCTCCGGATGGAAGTTAGAGATCTCTTCCTCCTCCCTTTTTTCTCCTGAAGCCAGCAATTCAGTGGTTGTGTCAGTATAACTCAATAGCACGGGGATAGAGAGAAGCTGGAGCCTCCACAGCACAAAGCAAGAGCCTCAATTTGCTCTCAGTTGCCTGTTGCAGGAACCTCTTTGTCTCCTGGTGATAAAGAGAGAAAAGGAGCTGCATGGGGAGGACGCCACAGGACAACTCCTTCAAGGGGAGAGTGGATGCTTTCTCCTCTGCGTTGGACATTTCTATAGCAGCTTGTCCTGCCTTGATGTCTCTGCATGGGCAGTCTTGCCCTTAGCATGGGTTTTCCTGGCTTTTCCCGGGGACCTTGAGAGTTAGTCATCCCCATGCTGCCTTCCCAGGGCTCCTCATCCTGCCAGAGCCTCTAACAGCATGGGCTGTGCTGCAGGTCTCAGTTTCCTCAGTTTGCCCTGCAACAGTGGCAGCAAGGATGTGCTGGTCACTGCAGTCAGATTAAAGGCTGGTAAACTGCCCTTTAGCCGAGGTAGATTTAAAGGTCTAAGAGCAGCAATGCTCAAAAAAGTACCTCCTCTCTTGGTAGGAGATGTGGGTGAGAAATTCTGTCTTGGTGCTGATGCTGTTGGGACAGGGATGCTGGGATGGCAGCCTTAGAGGGAGATGACTCTGCCTGCATTAGTCATGGAGGTGGAGGGGAAACCCATAACATAAAAATACAAATTATATGTGTTCAATAGATAGATAAACATTACTTCTACCAGCGCTGTAAATCAGGCCTATCTCCCCACCTCCTCCCAGATTTTACCAGCCTAATCTGGAATTTTCTGAGCAATATTTATTTTTCATCACTAAGTCTTGAAGGAATTGTATTTTCAAGCACCCAGTGACTTCTTTTTTCTAAAAAACTTTGTTTTCCCCTGAAGTCAGCTCAGAGCACCTGTCTCTTGGAAAACTAGGCCCTTTTAAGATGTCTCAGGCTGCTTTGAATCACTAATTGCTTCTGAATAGGCAGGCCAAATGTTTTATCACTTCAAACTCCCATAGCAATGCAAATCTATACAGCTGAGAAGCCTCTTTCCATGCATGGGGGTGATGGGTAAAGATAAGGATTAAAAATAGAAACAAATTCAGCCCGGGGGTCCTCTTTGTTCCTCCCTGCCCTCGGTGGGGTTGCCAGGGCTACATTTGTTCCCCTGCATCGTTTTTGGATGAGATCCAGTGCCCCTTGAATGCAAAGGCAAGAGGTACAGTGGAGAGGGCTGGATGAGGTCCTAGGTACATACATATTTCATTGCCCATGCCAGGCTCTGTATTGTTTTCTCTCTCTGGTTTCACAAAGGTGGTGTTTTCTAAAACTCTTGCTTGTTGAGGGCGACACAGTCCAGGCTTCATCCTGTCTAAAGTTTCTGGCTTTTCAGTTGTTTCCCACACTGAATGGCAGCCAGGCATATTTCCCATGCCTAGGGGGCAAAAGGGGGATGCTTGGTAGGAAAACAGGACTCACCAGAGCACTGTTTGGAGGAGACTGCATGTGCTGTGACATGTCCCCCTCGGGGCTGCTGTGTGTGTTTTGGGCTGTGCTGGCTCACACACGCTGCAGATGAGCAGCACTCTGCAAAGCCTCACTGGTACAGGGCTGGCCTGACTTCTTTAAGTAACCTGCAGCCTGAGGGCAAATAGTGACTATTAAGAGGTGGAAAGTGTCGGTGAGCAAGGGCAGTCTAAATCCTCCTTTTTGCTTAGGTCGCCTGTTATTAGAGCTGGCTGCTGTGTGCTGAGTATGGCGGCGCTCAAAAATTGCCAAGAGCTCAGCATTATGGAAGCAAAAGCCAATTTACTGACTTTCCAATAGAAAGGAAGATACATGCTGAATGTGCATCTGTTGGATGATATTTCTGTTTCAGGCGTGCTGCTAACATACAAATGGAAAGGCGACTTTGCATGATTTATGTAGTTACTAGAAAAACCTGGGTTAAGAAGACAATGATACTTTGTAGTCTATTGGGTACTATTTATTCTTAGCAGAGTAGGTTATAAAACCTATTTTCTCTTTGGCTCCCCAAGTGAATCCAGTTGACATTACCTATCCTAGTCGAGTACTCTGGACATGGAGAGCAGATAAAGTATCCTGACAAATAACATCTTCATGTAAAATCGATAGCTAATAAGAAATCCGTCCTCGGAAGATGATAGCAATTTATCTTTAAAATTAAAATAAAGACTGCAAAATTTTGTCAAAGAGGAAAATGAAAAATCCCTGTTCCTCTTTGTTTAGGTATTATTTGTGTGTTTCAGGTGCATATAGGACCCAGTTAGGACTTGATCAATTAAGGATAACTCTTGTTATCTTCATTGTACTTTTAAAAGAGACAGCTGCTTTCCCGCCAGACTGGGATTTCCAGGGAGGCACAGAAGAACTGGAGGCCTTCAGTCCTGTTCTCCACAGACCTTTGACTCAAGAGGACTGAAACTCAGGCTTAAATCTTGCAGGGACTTAAGTCTTCAGTGTTGGGTTCCAGCCTGGGTGAACTGGGTTTCACACATCTTACTGAACTGGGTTTCACACATCTTACTGAACTGGGGTGTTCATACACAACCCTGGTCTTCCTAGAAGGGAAAAAAAAAAAAAGATTAAAAGAAAGGTTTTGAGTATAAAAAGGACAACTAGAAACCAGAAAGCTTGCTTGTACTTTATGAGCTTGTGTGTAGAGGTCGTCTTGGATGTCCAAGTCAGTACCAAAAGCAATCCAGGCTTGGGACCCTCCTTATTTCTGCCCAAGGTCCCCGCTTGGAGACCACCAAGGCACAGAGCTGGTGCAAGGCCATGCTGTGGTCTGAGACCTGGCACCAGCAGAGCGAGGTGTGGGAGAGAACCTCCGGTGCTGGTGGTGTGAGAGGGCTGTGAGGCTGAAGATGTGGGGCTGGCTGTGTAATGGGGGGAATTCTGAGAGCACAGCCTGGCAGGTGGCTTCTGAGGCATGGTGTTGGAAAAGCAATTAGGGGCCAATAGGAATGGCACGGGTAGAGAGCAGGAAAAGGTGTCCTGAAGGGTGGAAGCTGTGCCAGGCTCAGGTGCCCTCCCAGCTCGAAACTGGGAGCCCAGGCAGGGAAGGAGGGGGAATAGCTGGAGCAAGAACCAGAAAAACCTGCTCACACCAGCCCAGGATTCACATTACTCACACTGCTTTAAAACAGGTCAGGTTTGCTTTGGTTTCCAGGCAAAGATGGCCAAACTGTCTAAAGACTGTTTTCAGCTCAGCTTAGGTCAGTTCCGACCTCCTGTGTGCCTGCTCACCGTGTCACTGCCCCTGTGCACTCCTACTCATCACCAGTGCAAGGTCTTTCCTGGGATTTAAGCCTTTCTAAGCAAAGGCTGGGATAGAGGCATGCACAAGGACATGTTTCCCAGCCCACCTGAGGAGTGGTAACCATGAGTGGTGGGATCACATCTAGGCACTCTTACCTCCTGACCTGCTACAAGCTTTGGAGCTCACACAGCAAATTTGCTGCTTGAAGCTGGATGGGAGACAACATCTGGGGATGCTCCCCATTGCAAAAGAAGAGTACAGTCTGCCTCTCCCAGATGCCATCAGAGGTGAGAAGCTCATGGCAGTGCTGCAAGCTGTCCTGCTGCAGGTCTCATCCAAAGCACCAGGGTCAGCCTCACGTGATTTATCAGGTTATTATAGTCAACTTCAACTGGGTGTGAGTAGCAAAGATGAAACCACATTTTTGTTGGGAAGAAGGAGGGGAAAAGGAGCTAACAGAGTTAGAAATCAGATTGTTGGAGGCTAATGGCTGTGTCTGCTTATTAGGCAGCAATAACAGTAATTTACCTTTGAATTGCAATAATTCATCATAACGCTTTCCACCTACCTCATGAACCCTCGCTGCTTATCTCACCCCTCTTGTTCAGGGATCTGAAAGCATTTCATAAACATTAATTAATTATTCCTCCACACCCCTGGAAACAAAGTAAACATTATCCCAATTTTGCAGCTCGAGAAGCTGAGCTCACCTAAAGAGATAATAACTGATCAGGGGTGCAGGAGCCCAGAGAGCAGGCCCCTATCCCAGCTTCGACCACAAGCACCTTTCTGCAGAGTGCTCTGCCAGTGGGCATAGGGGGCACGAGCCAGGGTAATTCAGTCCTTCATCTGTGCACGTTCCTGTGCTTGCCTCCATTTTCAGATGGCAGGAGAGGTGTAAAAAGGGTGAGTGTTGCTCCTGCCTTGGAGATGTCTCACACTCATCAATATCTCATCACCTTCAAGCCTCCACCACAGGGACCAGGCACCTGCCAGTGTGTGAAGCACCTGCCATTATTCACAGTAGGACTCTCCCTTTTTTTAATGACTACGTTAATGACCCTAATCTGTCGGTGTTAGTGTGGTTAATCCCACAGCTCTGGGGACGAGTAGTTCAGAGACGTTTCCTCTCCTGCCTTCTCACACCTCACTTTGCATCCTAACTTAATGCTTCAACAATGAGATGAGTGGTGAGAGCTGTGCAAAGCAGAAGGCACCACCCCTGTCCTGGCTTGAAAATCGGGCTGCTGTGAGTAAATACCCAGGATGCAATAATAACAAATCAGGCAATCTCTCTCCAATGTCTCAGCTAAGGGATGTGACATGTGAGCGACATCCTGAAACAAGATGCTTGACATTAAACCTGTGCTCAACTGCTTTGATGGATCTTGGCCCTTGAGGAAGAGGGAGCCTGTCACCCTGGATGTGGTGTGTGACAAAGATGTAAAGTAAGGGGAGAATGTCCCCTGCAAATAATGAGCCTTGGCAGTGGAGGGGAGGATGAGACACCAAATGCCCATGCGAGGTCAGCCTGTTGGGAAGGGGAATTTTTTTTTTGCCCCTGAAACCAAGAGTTGACTTTTGGAAGCCAAATGGGTTCCAGCATCAGAGCAGGAGGGTCATGCTTCATAGACAAGTCATGGTGGATTAAATGTAAATGAATCTGCAGCGTGATGGACAAATGGGATCAGTGCCGGGAACCCCAGCTCCTGGTGGGGGATGGATTAGTAATGGGTACTGGTGCATTTGCACATAGGGAGGGAGTGAATGGTAAGGCAGGGAGGTTTCCAGCATTGCCCTGCCTGTAGCACTGAACGAAAGAGACATCTCCGGGCTCAAAAAAGAGAGGTCAAGCCTAGATAAACACCAGCTTGGTCCCCCATTAGAGAATCACTGAGGCATGAAGAAAAACTTTAACAGCTGCAATGCTGCTTTTGAACCTCCTAGTAAAAGGGAGGGTCAGGAGGTCAAAACTTTCAATGCCTCTGGGAAGAAGAGGACTTTTCCCCACAAGCCTTTGAAAAACCGAACTAAATTAGCATGACCACACTGCTAAATGCTTGGGAAACCCAAACGGCTCGGGTCACAGGCTGCCCGAGCAGCAGAATAGCAAGGAGCTGTTGCATTCCCATACTCAACAGCCATAATTAATGAGGCTATTTCCTAGGCAAAAAGCAGGTCTTCTGCCCAGCACCTGGACAGAAAACAAAACCTTGCGGGATGTGCCTTGGGCATCTTTTCTTCTCCTGATACTGCTGCCTTTTTCCCTTTCTGTTTCTCCCATCCATTTTCTCTCTCTCACTCCCATCCACCATTGTTTCAGCTGTTTTTACCTCCCCTGCTCCCAGTGTCACACAGCTCAGCTCGCTGTTTGAAGTGGGGAATGGCAATGAAGTTGTAATGATCCAGCCATGCTCTCCCCCGGGGTTGCTGAATGGGAATGCAGGAGCTCCAACCTAACTAAATCACTTTTTTTTCCTCACTTTTTATTGCAAAAGGGGTGTGTAAGAGACCTGCTCCTCATTTTGAGTTATTCACCTCCACTTTGAAGGTAGATTTTGCTTGTTTGGACCTTTTGCAAGAGCCATTCTAGCAAAGACCAGGCAATGCAAACTTCTGGAGGATGTAGAGACCTGGAATTTTTGGCTCTATCATGGGTTTTATATTCATCTTGTACTGTGAGTGTGCTGGGTACCACTTTTCATGAGACCCTTTGCAGGTGTCCCTTCACAGTGCTCACCACCAGAGGTGTGAAAAGCAGAGAGGCACATGCAGACCTTGCAGTGGCTGCCAGTGCTTTCAGGAAAGGGCTGTGTGCCTACACAGGGCAATCCAAAGACATAAGACCAGTGTAGCCAAAACATTTACTGATTTGGACTGCAATCCTGCAGGCTGCTGTTGAGCATCCCCATTCCTACTGCAGCCACATGAGACAAGTGCTCAGCAACTCTTCCAGGCTTGCTGCAGAAGCGGAAGAAATAGTGCCTTGAATAAAGCAGGAGGACAGGAAATACATCACATTTCAGAGGCCAGAAGGCCTGCCCTTGAAGGAGAACAGCTCATCTACCCACCAGACCAAGGTCTCCTTCCTGCAAGCCCTAGCCCAAGCAGGGCTGCGGGTGGAAATGAGGGGGTACAGTCTGTAGTACCCTGGCAGTCAGCTGCAGGGCTCTGCACTGCCAAGCCCCAGTTTGGCTTTCCTGTGATGCTGCGGCATCTTTTCTTTCTCATGTCTCTTGTTGTCCTAGAAACAGAGGAAAAAATTTTTCCAGAGAAGCCCTTTTGTTACACTTGAGGCAGCGTCTTCTCACCAAAACAGTGTATGGTCACAAAATAAAACCCTTGCCAGAAAATATATGGCGAGTTCAAAGCCTTTCAAAGAAACCTGGAAAAACTTAATACCCTCCAAATTTCCCCAAAGCCCTAAGAGTACTGAAAGGGTCAATGAGCACTTCGTAACACTGCTACAAATGTATGTTGAGCAACAGAAGGCAGTACTCTTGTATGTGTATATATAAAAATACTTTTATAGATGTAATTATATGTATTATTTATACATATTATTGAGAGAGAGAGAGATAGGTCCTCACTTCTAGCTTTGGATTACAGCTTTTGAGGTAGAGGGTGTCTGCTGGAAGAGAAAGTCAACATGTCATATGGTACTGACCGCTTTTCACTCCTGGTGCCAGGCCTTTCCTGGAAATGCCAGGATTTGGGGGCCATTGTCTTTATTTGAGAGGGAAACTCATCTTCTGGAGAAAATGTGCCCTTCTGTGTGCTCAGCCAGGCAAGGGATGCACGGGGTAATTTCTCTGAGGTACATGAAATGTTGTAGCTGTGTCAGGAAAGGATAGTGACTGACAAATTTCCTGAGGTTTGCAGGATCTGGAGGCACATTCCCAAGGCCTCAAGGAGTCCATGGTAAGGCGAGAAGGAGAGGAAAGCAGGCAGGAAGGTTTGATAGCCATGATGCTGACCACATCTAGCTCCTGTGGGGAGCAGGGGATGTAGGGCACCTCTGAAAAATCTGGTTTCTCACACTTTCCTTTTAGAAATGGGCCTGACAAAGAGACTTTCCTCTACTTTCCCCTCCAAACCACAGCTCAGAGGGTTTTGGGGTTGTGCCAAAAGCCAAAACCCAGCAGCTCTGCAGATCCTGCTGCCTCAAATACCCATTTTCCTCTCATCCCCCACACTGACCATGGACTGTAGCATGGACTGACACTGCTGGGTTTGGGTGGCTGTCCCAGGGAAGATGTGCTCTGCTAAGAGAGGCTACAGCTGGGGACCTGCTGCTCACCCGCAGTACGTTTGTACTCAGGAGGGGGGGTTTGTGCAAATGTATTCTGTATCTTAAGAAGCCTCAGAACAAGGACACTTCTTGTGCTCCTGAGCACAGCAGCAAGACAGCATCCTCTGCTTTGGGGAAACTCAGATAGGATTACTATCTCAACTGCTGCTGGAGAGACCAAAGGACCTGCTTGGTTATGATTCAGCTGCTCAGGATGCTGAGACAGCATTGCTCTCCTCCCTAAAGCAGCCTGGCTGCTCAGAGTACAATGAGCATGTGACTTTTCAAAATTCTAAGATACACCTGTAGAAAACCCAGCGAGGAAGCAGTGAGCACAAATCCAAAGATCAGCTCAGTCACTATTCCTGGCCAGTCTCTGAACATGGCCTCAGCATCACAGGACCTTTAAGAATAAACCTGGAGGTAGGCTGAGACAGAGCTATGGCTGGAGAAGATGGTCCATGAGCCAGTCTGGAAAAGCTCACCAGTGTGAAATTATACCTGAGACATTTTTATCCATCTCAGTTGATAGAAGGTGTGGAGAACTCTTTGTAGGGCGAGGAATCAAGGGATCACGCAGATATGCGAGTCAGAGTTAGTTTATTTATTTTTCGCAGTAATAACTTTACAAGTGAAAAGAGATTTCCAATATTTTTACAACCTGCTAAAGGTAGAAAGATTTAAAACTCAAAATCTTTTTCTTAAAAGAAAGACAACCATCCTTGCTAGTGGCAAATGAACCTCTGCTCAGCTTGTGTCCGATTGGGATCTCAGAAGAGTATCCAACCTATTAAATAAGATATTTATCTCCTGAGAACAGCCTTTGTTGTTTTCTTTTACAGATCTTTGTTCCTTCTGTGCTGTAAGGTCTCCAGGGCATGGCCTGTGTTACAGAGTGCCAGATGTACTATCTGATTTTAGGAGATCATAATTATGAGGAATATGTCAGAACAACAGAAAACTTCATTTAAAAATGCAATTAAAGCTGCCGAGTGACAGCTACGTACTTGTGCATTGCATCACCTCTGAATCCCAGCAGCTTCCATGTGGAGAAGGGAGTAGTTAAGGATATCATAAACCTTAGATAGGGATATCGTAAGGCCCACATGAGATGGGGGATTTTTCTGACTCTAAGTTAAATTTAACACACATTTTGTGGTGGAGCAGCAAACCTGAGATCTGTTTTGGAGCAGTCACCGCGGGATCTGAGGTCTGATGGGTGGGTTATCCTCTCTCATGAGTAGTAGGACACTTCACAGACATTCTGGATAAAGAAATCTAAATGTAACTGTGTGTCTGGCACTGGGGTTACACCAGCACAGGCCTTGCTGGAGCACCTTCACCAGCAGAGACCTCGAGGATGGGGTGCTGATGCCATCACAGCCATCTCCTTTGCTTGGGGGGCCATGGAGGAAGGGCATTGATGTGCAGGGTAGGGGGAGCTTTCAGGTGGGTTTTTTGAGAGGGATGATGGAAAAAGCTGACAGAGGGAGGAGGTGAGAAGTTTCCAAAGCCTCCAGCATGGCAGCAGACACCTGCTTCTTCCAAAACCGGCGGAACCTGTCTCCCTGCCATCATCTCTCTGCGGTTTTAGGGCTTTTTAAGCCCCTGGCCAGCTGAAGGGCACGGGGCTTGAGGGCTGCACCCTCCTCCTGTGCCAGGCCAAGCTCTTCCTCTCCAAAAAGGGGTTGTTTTCTCTGTTCTACTCAGGGACCTGCTGGGGCAGGTGGAGGTCTGGGCCCTGCTGTCAGACAGGCTGAGCACTTCCAGCCGGGAATGAGCCTGCCCATATGGCCCCACAGAGCCAGGAGTCAGGGATAGGGAAGTACAGTGTGGTTTTGCTTGGTTTGTTTTTAGGAAAGGAGATTTTAAGTCTTCTTTTAAAAAACATGATAACATTTTCAGAATTTTTTAAGGTAATTTAATAACCTTTTTAAATAAAAGGAGAATTCAATACGTTTTAAAAGGTTTTTTTAATAAGAGTTTTATTTTTATTGGAGAGTTTTAGAGTTAAGAGTTTAGGGGAAAAATTTAGAATTTATGAGTTCTTAAAAAAAAACAACCAAACAGGAGAATTTAAGATTTTATTTTAAAAGGAGAATTTTAATTTATTGGGTTTTTAGAGGAATTTTACGACTTTTTTAAAAGAGAAGAGTTTAGGGTTGTTGGGGGAGGTTTTAAAAGAAGAATTTCAGACTTTTTTTTT
>VZTE01002223.1:370746-394283 GCA_013397775.1 Eulacestoma nigropectus
TCCGCGGAGAGAGCCGTCCCCGGGGCAGCCGGCGCCTCGCTCGCTTGGCAGGGCCCACCGGGGCGGGGGACAGCCCCACGGGGCTGCAGAGTGGGGCAGGGGCGGCGAGCAGCTGGCTTGGGGCAAGGCGTCGCAGTAACCCCGGATCTCCTAAGGAGAGCCCGGGCTGGGGTGACTGGGAGCGGCGTTCGGCACTGGCGAGACCCCGAGCCCCGCTGCCACCTGCCCGGTGCCGCACCGGTCGTGTCCCGGTCGGTCGAGCACCGGGTGGCTTTGCCTCCCACCTGCCCGAGGCATCCCCAGCAGCTCCGGCCACCAGCACGGTGCACCCAGGCCCCGCCGGCAGGAGCAGCATCGCGGCCCCTCCGGCGCGGCAAACGCTGTCCAGAGCGCCCAGCGGAGGAGCCGAGGCGGCGTGGGGATCTCAGCTGCCCGTGCCAGGAGCCTCCTCCCCTCGCATCCGTGGGGCAAAACCGCCCGTCCTTTCTCCCTTCAGAGACGTCTCCGTCTCCCCAAGGAGAGGGGTTAAATTCCTCGATAAGAGCCAGGCTCCAGCCGCATACTTCTGATGCCTTCTGTGAACTCTGCCGGCAGGTTGGCAGGTTGTTTCGTAACTCCACTTGTGGCCTGCTGCGGGGAGGAGAAGGGGGGGGACGGGACACCAAACTCCTCTCCTGGCTTTTTTCCCCTGCCCTGCAACAGCACTTCGTAATTGCAGGTTAAAAACCCAAACGTGGGTTCAAGGGTATTGTACAGAAGAAAGGTTCACAGCCGTGCACCTCTGACTCAGAGTGGCTGCCTCAGGCACAGCCCATGGCACTCCCCTTGGGATGGCTGATTTCAGGAGAAATTTTCAGTAGAAATTAGGAGAAACGGGTGAGAAATGGTCGAAAGAGGCGAGAGGGGAGCTTTGGCTGCTCCTGGCCGCGAGCCGGGGCCCGCTTCCCGGGCTGCCGGGACTTGCCGGGCAGGCACCGGGCCCCGGCAGCGTGTGGGAGCACGAATGCCGGAGCTCGGCTGTCAAATGGCGGGGCCCTGGCGCCTGCTGGAATGGGGCAGCGGTGCTGCACACACCTGTCAGCTCACCTCGAGGGGCAGCTCTGTGGGGAGCTGCGCTCCTCCTGAGGCAGGAATTGCAGCTCTTCTAAGGGAGAAGAGAGCAAACCGTGTGCACATGCTGTATCTGCAGTGGGTAGGAGTGGGAAGCGTTTTCCGAACGCTGCTTGTTTTCCTTATCAGGCAATGCCGGTGGTGTCTTCTCAGGAAGGGGCTGTGGGGAAGGGGGGATGTTCTTACCTTCTGCTGGTACTGTTGGAATGCCAGGAATCCTCCCACATCCCAGTTATCTACTGGGGGAGCCTGAGCACGGCGCCTGGACTCCCTCTCGGCATGGCTCCGACGGCTTCCCCATGCCCTCTTGAAAGAAATGGCATGGAAATCCAGAAGCTCCCACAAGTGCATACATTTTTCTGAAGCCTTTCGTCCACCATGTTGCACAAAGTTGTGAGGCCGGGAGTGCTGCTTGCAGCACCTGCGGATGCCCAGCACTCACAGCACTGAACACTGCCGTGCTGGGGGTCCTGCACTATTTCCTGGCAAGGGTATGCCAGTTGCTCTAAAATATGAAACTCTTTGCAAATGAGTGTGAGAGGAACATGGGAATTAGTTCTACCCAGGTCTTAAAGAGGCAGACCCGAGCAATAATCTGGCAACATGTGTGTTGTCCACCTCCATAGTGGAGGTGTGTCCTGTGGTTGCCTTCACTGTTGCCACGTGCTGCAGGGAAATATTGCTTGAGTGCATCTGCATGGTCCACACTGGTTCATCCCTTCCATGTTTTTCAGCATCTCTCTGTCCTGTCTTGTTCATGTTGTCTTCTATAGGAAAAACCTCCAGTGGTGGCTCAGAATTGACCTAAGCCCATGTTCTGTTGTTTCTCCATGTGCTGGGGAGGGAATGCTTTGGGACCAAATCCAGAGAAAGGGTTAATCCTCCCTGGCTGAGAGGCAATGATGTGTGTGCCAAGGCTTCAGAGCAAAGTATTTTCTGGAGTCATCCGAGGTTGTGTGCTGTGGTGAGCTAGTTAGAAATCCAGGTGCTGCTTGGCAATGGGTTGCTCTGTGCCCAAGTTTAAATAAAGGCATGAGGGACACTTTAAGTGTCAGCTCTGGGTGTATGTATTGTTTTCAAGGGCATCTTTTTAAAGGATGTTCTTCCATCTGTCCCAACTTGTCTATGCCCTTGTAAACCTGTGTATTCAAATTAAAGCATAAGCGTGGCTCCACTGAAGGTTTTTAACAGAATCAAAGAATTGCTAACATTTTTATGTCCTTCTATTTTTTCAGATGCCAAGTTCAGGAGCTCCTAAAAGTGGCTGATTATCTGGCTTTTTGTGGGCTGGAGTCAGCACTTTCTTGAGGATTGGGGTGCTTCCAGCTGCCCCAGGCTAGTCATCTAGAATAACTTGTTGCTTTAAAAAAAAAAAAAAAAAGGGGGGGGGGAATGACCTGAAACACTTCTTAACCAAACACATGGATGGATCAGCCCTAAGCTGGAAACTTTGGGGCAGTTGAGCACCATCTGAATTTGAGAAGGTTTTTTCTACTGCTTCCTAACCATGCTGCAGTACAGGTCCTGCTGAAACTCTTCGTCTTAGGAGCAACATGCTCAACCTTCCCGTGTCGCCCCAGGTGCCTCCTGCATATCTGGGAGGACTGACAATACAATGTCACAGTGCTCTCAATAGCCTTTTGGGGTCCAGAGCCCCCCATGGATGTCCTCCATGGTGTTAGACCTAGCATTGTGCTCCTGATCACAGCAGGGACTTTGGAGGCGCCTAGAGCATCCTGCAGGAGAGTAGCTGTGTTGGCAGAGAAGCCCAGCGAGTGGCAGCTTCCCTTTTGCTCCCTGCTTTTCCTGCCAGCCCAGGGAAACCATTGGCACCCAGATGGTGTTGTGAAGCTGTCTGACAGGGAGAGCACGTGTAGGATTCTTGCTGATTTAATGATTCCTGCTGTGAAGGTTGCTTTCCCCAGGAAATGTGAGTGTGGAGCAGGGAGCTGGTCTCTGCCTCTGGATGCTTGCCTGAGGCAGCTGGTGGTGTGCAGCAGGTTGGATAAACACCATAGGCATCTCTAGATAAGAATAAAGATTGGTTGTTTTGGTTTTTTGGAGGCTTTGTGGTTGCTGTTTTCACTTGCCAATTTTTGTTTTCTTTTCCAAGTTCTGGCAACGTTTGGAGGTGTCAGCACTCCTTTCTGCTAAGAGCCAAACATACTTGTAGCGGGAATGCTAGGTGGACCTCTTTGCATGTTGTGATCGGTGCTGGCTGATTCCTGCAACATAAACACACACACTCTTCTCTGAGCTTAATTGTCAGAAAGCAGCTCGTGCTCTCCCTGGGTCTTGACCAGTATGCCCAGGTCTTTGCTTGGTGGTTTGTGCCTGTAGAAGGTTAGGTGTTTCCCAGGCTTGCTCTGAGGTCATCTCTCCTTCCTCTTCTCCCTGCCCTGCTTCCTCTGGGATGGGACTTTCTCAGGGCAGCTTGTCAAGTCCTCGGGGTCCCATCCCAAAGGAGTGGCTCTGCGAGGCTTTCCCAGGGCTAACCCAGCTTGGGCACAAAGTTTTGTACCACATCATACATGATCCAAGGTATTCCCACCTGCCCACCATCAGTGGGGGAAAAAAGCTGTGTCTGCACAGGTGTTTGTACATAAACACAGGTTTTTGCTGGGATTTTAAAGACCTTTTCTATTGCTCTTTCTAGTCTTTTAAAAATCTTGCAACCACAGCATCGTATGTTGGAAAAGGCCGTTTGCTCTCCCACCTTCTTCTTGGGAAGCATCAGTGGGACCCAGGAGTGGAGGTGCTAGAAACATGGCTTTGAATCTTTGAGATGCGGCATGCTGAGGCCTACCTGTCCCTCAAAACTACTTCTTTTCAAGTAGTTTTTAGAGTGCCTTAATGCAGTTTGAGGATTGCCTAGGCTGAGACATTGGATTTGGTCTTGTCCTCTTTGAATTCATTTGGCTTTTTAATGACCTGCTGAGAGTATAAAGAAGTTGGGCTAGGAAGTTCAAAAGTACATATTTCCCCAGAGCAACCTCATGTGACCATTAGTTGGATGAGGATTAAGCACCTAAATGAAGAAGAAGAAACAATATAATTTTATTGAGTTTCCCACTCTGTGCAGGCAGGAGAGTTGGCACAGAGTTCCTATCCCAGTTTGGTCCTTCAGATATCACTAAGTGCTGGACCTATGTGTGGAGCAGGAGATGGAGCCCTTTGCTGGCATTAAAACTCCTTCAGCCAAAGATCCAGCAAGGCAGTTTGGGGGATTAGAGTTGGTCATGCAGCCATGATTTCCATCACTTGTTGTAGGACTGTGATTTGTACCCCTGGATGGATGTCCCAGATGCACTTGCCTCTCCAGAGATATGCTGTGATTTTACTGCTTTAAAGAGCTTATTGTCTCTGGGTGGGTTCAGGCAGGGACTGATAGCACCTCCACCTAATTAATCATGTGCCAGGTAGCGTGAAGGCAGAGACTTCTAAAATACCCAAGGGTCTTATCAAAGGTTTCAACCAGGATTCATTTTGAGTCTCTTGTTTATTTGTCTTTGTGTCTGTGTATGTGAGAGAAAGGAGCCTATTCAGCTCTCTGCAAAGGGTCATTAAAATCCTTTTTAATCCTACAGAGTTATAAATAAATATCCATGGCAGCATGCACCTGCATATTCATCAGTGCATCTTCTCCTCTGGACACCCAGCAGTGTGTCCTTGAAGTATGGCTGCTTTCTGAAGCAGGATAGGAAACTGCAAGTTATTCTGGAAATTGAGAATAAAATCTGGAAGGTTTGTCCCTGACTGTGCATTTGCTAATTTGTTAATTACCCTCTCCTGTAGGAGGAGAATTGGAGTGGAAAGAGGATTGCTGGTGGCTGACACTAGCACTTCTAAGGGAAGCTGGAAGGCAGGTTGGAGGGACAATATTTGTAGGTCATTTGGCTTTTCTATGTCCCTGGTCCTACTTGCAGGAGAGCTACAGAGCCTGAATTTTCCTGTAGTCCTATGGAGATTAAATTCTTGTTTAATTTGACAGGAGACAGGGAGAGTGTCTGTCTCCACTTGCATTATAGGTGGCCAAGGTTCATCTTGTCTTCTGGGCTGGACTGGGTGAGCATCTCAAGGAAGCTGCACTTTGGGGGTCGTTTCTGGCTCTTCTGGAGGCATTGGGAGAGAGACCTCGTTGCTTGGGTTCTCCCCGTTTTGGTCTCGTCCTTGAAGGTGGGGGGGAATGGAAATTCTCTTTCTCTTGTTTGGCTGGGGAGGAGTATTTCCAAGGCTTGAGCAGGCTCTTCCCTCTCAAGATGCCTCTTGTGTTCTGCGTGGTGAGAAATACAAGCAATGTTCTGACTTGGGGAATGGGCTGTGTGTAATAACAGGGGAATGTTCACAAATTGCATCGTGCTTTCGCTGATGACTGACTGCTGTGGAAGATGAGCACAGCAGGGATTCTGGACCTGCTGGCATATGAGTGCCATGGTTGTGTTTGTGTGGATGCTTTGGCAAATACCCCTCAGAGCTTGCCTTTTAACAGCTGGATTGTGAGTCATCCCCTAAAGATGGTGCACCTAATCTAGATCAGCCTAGAGCCCCAAGATACCTAGACCTCCTGTACTGGGGGCAAAACTAGGTCCATGCTGGGCATGGCATCAGGGTGCACACAACTGCACAAGAAAAAAAAGAGCGTGGCAGTGCAAAAGCCTTTGCTCTTTACACTCTGATCTGCACGCTGTTGCTAATTTTGCTTCTCCCCCTTGGGAAGAAACTACGGATTTACTTCCAGCTGCTTTCATGAAGTCACTCTTCGCATGTGGGACTGGGGGTGATGGTAATGGTTACAGGAATAGCAGGTGCTGCCAATGGTTCCCTTGCAAACCTTCGTGTTTAGGGCAGACTTTCCTAGCCGGCCCTGCCAGCTCTTCTCCCCCCATGGACAGTAAGCATTAGTGCTGCAGGGGAGAAACACGATGCGGGAAGGTGCGAAAGATGATCCTTCCGCTTCCAGGCTGAAGCGCTGTAATGTGAGTGAGTGCAGTAGGTGGAGGGGTGTTTTTGCTGCTTTTAATTTATAATGAGCTTTTGGTTGGTGGCTCATCTGTGGGGTGGACTGACTAGTAATCATCCCTAAAATGTCACTGCCTGTAATTCTTGATGTTTCATACGGCTCTCAATGCTGACCTGCCATGGCCACAAATCTTAATCTTAACTTGTCTAAGAGGGAGAAAAGGTTTCCCAGCTTCTTCACTGTGCTGTTTCTGATGTTTCTGTGTAGGTCTGATGCTGTAGCAGACCCAAAAGCTTGGGTTAAAAACTAGAAATCCTGACAGGTGGGGGTGGGATGGAGTGAGTGTCTTTGACATCAGTCATGATGTGAGCCTCCCTCCCCTAAATCCCTGCTGAAGGCCATCACCCTGAGAACCATCCCCATCCTGTGTTGCAGCCCTGGGCAGGATTTGTCCCTGACTCTTCCTGCCCTGCTCAACATTGGCCAGCCTCCCCAGGCATGTTAGCATGAGTCTGTAATTTTTGGGAGGAAGTGGAGCAGAAAATCTCTAAGCCTCTATTTTTCTCTTAATGGGGGGGTTGCTAGTGTGGTGCTTATGGCTCTCCAGAAGTCTGTCTCTTTGGGCAGTTCCTGCAAGATCCTTGTGTGGGACATGTCCCCCTTGGGCTGCCAGAGGATTTTGGTGGTGATCTGTGACTTCTGGCTCGAGTCATGCTTTAGCTCTCGAGCATGCAAATGCCACAAGACACAGTTTTCCTTTGATCTCCTTTAGTGCAAAAAGCCCTTGGAACATGGATGTAACTTTTGCTGATGCCAAGTGTGCACTATGCATTGTAGCATGCCCCCAGCAGAAGCTGTTTGCTATTGAAAGGCAGCAGACCCTGGGGGGTGTTTGGTCCATCCACACATCTCTGGTAAAAGTGCACCTTCAGATTAAATTACTTATTTTGGTAATTTGCTGATTTTTAGGGCTTTCTGTCAGGCTCAACATGCCAGAGTAGGGAGCTGGATGGGGGATGATGGGTGAACTGAGGATATGGGGTTATTATGGCCACCCCTAAATAAGCTGCTTGGGCGTGAATTAGAGCCCCATGCCTGCTGCTTCCTTGCTTCTGGGTGCTTGTGGCTGCCTTGCGTAAGAGCTGGTGGCTTCCTTAGGCCTGGGGGGTGAGAAGCGCTTGCACACCCTCCCTGTGATGGTGGAAGGGTGAAGAGCTGCCTCTCTGAGCTCTGACCACTCTGGTAGGACTCGTTTGTCACCTCTTGAGCTTGTTTAACCCATGTCAACTCTTTGTGTGGTGATGAAGTAACCCATTTGCTGCTCCAGTCTGGAGCTCTGTGCAAGTGTCCCGCCTGCACCCTGATGGCCCCCACGCTGAAGGACAGGACACTGCCCTCTTCGGTAGGTGACCCTCTGGGCTGCCTTGCAGCAGGCCAGGGGATGCGTTCCTTCAGGATCCTGGGGCCAGCATCCTCAGGACAAGCTGGAGTGGCAGAAAGGTCACGCACCAAGTGGCTGCAGGCAGGGGCTTTGCCTGGTGCTCCCAGCTGCTGTGGCAGGGACCATCGGTGGTTGCCAGACTGCTGCACGGACAGCTTGTTCAGAGATGTGGATGGTCATCTCTGCCCAGCATGGGAACTGCCAGCCTGGGAAGTGCCACGACATCAAACCTTGCCATAGCTGATCTGTGCTCAGCGTTGGCCCTGCCAGCAGTCAACCCTGACCGTGGCATTGCCTTCTGTCCTGGGATGGACATGGCATGGAGAGCCCAGCACAGCTGCTCGGTCCCTGCAACAGCTCAGCCAAGGGCAGGTGATGCCACTCCAAAAGAGGGTCCCGAGGCAGGAGGACACAGTTCATGGTCTGGAGGGAAACCTGGACCGTGTCCCATTCCCCTCCAACCTGCTTCAGGTGCTGTCAGGAGGCTTCAGCTGTTTATGGCTCTTCTCTGTGTTGGTCAGCTGAGTAACAAGGAGGCTTCTGCCCCACCAGAGATTTCAGCAGGTGGGCAAGTACCTGGTGCCCAGGAGCTGGGCCCAGTGCTTCGAGCAGGGAGAGACTTGAGGAAGTATTAAATAGCTGCTGGATGTGTCACTGCAGCAGTTGATGCAGGGCAGTGAGTCACAGCCAGCCTGCCAGCACCCCGGCATGGAGGATGGCAGCACAGGGCCACCCCTCCCCTCCCCACTTGCTGCTTTCTTATGTGTTGGGTTGGGGTTTTTTATTGATGTGTCTACACATGGCCGGGATGAGCATCCCCCTGGCATTGGGTGGGAGAGGAGCCAGAGGGTCAGATTTGAAGTAGAAATAAAACAACTGAGAGTACCCCAGCATTTTCCTGGACTGCATCCAAAGGGATGCAAAGCTGCTGGTCCCCATGGACACATTGGTGCTTCATGGATGGCGGGCTCATCACAGCCTGCTCTCAAGTACAAATGCAGTTTATTAACTGTGGGTCGTTATGACCCTACCCTCAGTCCAAACCCTGACACGAAAGGCTGGACTTCTGGATTCCTTTCACTTTTAATTAGACTTCTTGGAAGCCTTCCCTGTGGTGCTGCTCTCCTGCCACCTGGCCCTGTACCCAGCTTGCTGCCAGGGGGTGGACATAGTGAGGGAGGTGAGTGAACCTGCAAAAATGGGTGAAACCTTAGTGCTGGTGGGTTGCCCATTTCAAAACCTTTATTCTGGTCCCAGATGGTCCCTTTCAGGAGCTGTAGTAGAGGTGTTTGGGGTGCTTTGGGATTTGGGCTGCAGCGGGCCTTGCTGTTGGGTGCAAAATGGGTGGTTTTTTTCCAAAGCAGATTTTGTTGTTTTTTTTTTTATTCTTGCATGTGGCAAAATGTAGTAGGAAGGCTGTTGCAAAGTGCTTGCAGCCCTTGGCTGGAAGTGCTGTCTCAACTTCTGAGAGACCCCGTAGGACACACGGCAGGTGGCCCTACAAACCAGGCGTGGTCCTCACTTCTGGGAGAAGGGTGACTGGCCAATTTTCTTGGCTGGATGTGTGTTATTTCAGGTCCAGGGGAGGTCACCAAACCCTTGTGAGTCCCAGCAGCCATCAGGATGGCAGTTTGCAGGAACAAAATGTGTATCCTCCTGCACGTGCAGAAATACTCCTTCATCTCCTCTTTCTTTAGCCTGACAGTTTCACGGAGGCTGGGAGACAGCAGTGCCAGGAATCAAAATAAAGCTGCAAGATCTGAGATTTTTAATTTTAAAAAAAATGTGTTTTGTTTTTGTTTTGGGGTTTTTTTTTTTTTTTTTTTTTTTTTTTTTTTTTTTTTTTTTTTTTTTTTTTTTTTTTTTTTGTGTTAGCATTTGAAATTCTGACTTTCAGTTAAGAAATCTGTTGAAGTCATGGTATGAATCATCCCTACCCTCAGTTTTAGGACCCATCACATGGGGAAAGGGAACAGAAAATTAGTAATTTTGTTAATCTTCCCATAAAAATTATTTAGAAATCCATAGTGGGGAGGGGATAAGAATAAAATGAGCGGCCTTTGGGAGCAGCCATCATGTGTCCTGGCACCCACAGCCACCTGCTGGCTTCCCTGGTGCTGTTTTGGGGCAGGGGCAGGGCCTGGCAGCTGCCTGCACTTCTGGTTCATGATCAAAGCGACCTCCTAGGGCAAATACAAACAGAGGCAGCTGGAAACCCGCCTTCTGCTGCAAAGCTGCTCTTCCCCAAGAAGAGTAATTCTTGCCCAAAAGAAAGCCCATTATTTCTCCTACCTGGTGGTGGAACGAAGGCACCCACTATTAATGGAGGGGGTCAGCAGAGAAACTCATGAAGAGGGGGGTCTATTTGCAAGTGGAGCAATGAGACTCTCCCCCAGCTACTGTGGTTTTGAGTGATGGTAAAGAACTGAGTGTGTTACAGCAAAGGTATTGCTGTGGGGCAAGGTGAATGTTTTTTATTGCCTGGTAGGTTTTAGGGTGGGATTTTTTGAACTAGGGTGATGCTGAGTGCAGCCTGTGATCTCCCTCCCAAGCAGGAACTGAGGGGTTCAAGGAGCATTGCAGGTCCCCTCAGATAAGGATGAGCCTTCATGCTGTCAGCTCCCTCATGAGGCCAGGGATTTGGAGGAAGAGGGGCAGCCAGGCTGGTTTTGGGTGGGAGCTGATCCTCCCCAGAAGGCAGGGGGAGGGCAGGCAGAGAAAGGAGCAGCCCTATTTAACAATGCCCTCCAAGGGGACAGATAACATCCTGTACCTGGCAGCGAGCTGGAGACGACTCCCAAAACACCCAGAGATTACAGCAAGGACTTGCAAGGATCTAAGGAAACAATAAAATCCATTGGATTTAGGGGTGCTGGAGAATGTGGTGGGAGATATGCCCTGGCTGCTTTTTGGGGGGTTTCTCTTACGTGAACAGCAAAGCTGGCTGCCCCTCTCGCAGCTTTTTGGCAGCAGTGTGCCGCATGCTGAGCCGCTGGTAAATGATTGCCTGGAGCCCCGGCCAAGGCGGGGCCGGAGGTTGGTGCCTGGTTTGAACCCGGACAGGTGCCCGGGACCCGTGTGCCGGCAGCCATCCCACTGCCACGGCCCACAGCATTCGGCGGCCACTGGGTTTTGCAGGCAAGGTGAGACTGCTTGGTGTGACTCAACAAGCTGGGTCACTTTTCTTATTTATTCTTAAGCTCCTGGCCCCCTTACTGGGTCGTGGCACAAGAAGCCGGATTAGAGACTAGCTTGGTCCCTGGCCAGGGAAGAGGAGGGGATAGGGAGTGCTCTCTGGTGTGTGTTGCACTCCAGTTTTGGTGTTAGGGTGCTGCTGAGGGGGAGGTCGGGAGGGTGGTGAACAACAGTAGTTTCAGGGTGAGTTGGGTGGTGCCGCAGTGGCACCTGGACTTTGCTCCATGCTGGGGGACACTTGTAGCCTTGAATACACAGGACTGGGGAGTGGTGCCAAAACGCGGCTTTAAATTTAAATCTAGCAAATTTCAGCGGTTTGGGGCTTACAGGGAGGTGGGCTGAACCCAAGGTGTCCTTCAGCCCCACAGTTTTCCCCGGTCGCTTGGCCAAGGCAAACATGAGCTCAGCGCCGAGGTATTTGCGACGGCTGCTCTGTGCCCGTGTTTTGGAGATGGGCAGGGGGGGTGGCACCAGCGGGACCCGGCACCTGCGCAGAATGTCCTCACCGAGCCATGTCTTCCCTGGTTTCTCCTTCTCGCACCATGATTAAAATTCCTCATCACCGGAGACAGGACCCTTCAAGCCCTCCCTTTGATTACTCAAGTAGGCAACAAAAAAATAATGAGGAAGTGGAGTTTAACCTAAGGTCAAGCTTTCTCACAGCCTGGCTGCAAACTTGGGACAGCTGGAGCAGAGGGATGGAGGGACTGCAACCAGCCAGGTGAGGTTGGGAAAGCAGTTTGTGACCCCCCGGATGGAGGGCCTGGAAATTTTGTGCATGTTACTCCATCCAGGACTTTCAGACAAGATTGATACTGTCAAAACCAGTGTTATAGCAGGGAAAATAGATACATGGTGTTTGAAAACACTGTAAGCTCAAATATTTGAGTTCCTTACAGCTTGTGCTTAATTTTTTTTTAATTTATGACGGTTGCATTTGTTGAGCTGCTGGAAGGGCAGGAGTTGGGTGTGCCCAGGCTAACAGGTGCTGTTTTAAGGTAGTAGTAGCTACTGGATGGGAGTTGAGCTGTGCCCCAGTGTGGGTCAGAGCCCGGGCTTTGTCATGGGTTTTTATGCCTGGCTCCCCCTCCCAAACTCTGCCTTTGGTCATGCTTTTGTTCAGAAAGAGGCTTTATTTTAATTTCTTAATCCCTCTCTGATAAATTGAGATGGATGTAAATATAAAAAGATTAAAATGTGCATTATCTGCACCTTCCTTCTATATCATTGCAAAAGCAGGCAGCCAGCAGTTCCTCTGCCTTTTCTGATGTTAGAAAATCCCTCACTGCCACTCTGTCAAATTGTTAGAGAAATTGCAGTGAAAGCCCAGCAAACCCATTAAAATCTGTGCTCACAGCAGAAATAACCTGGGCATCTTTTGGGCACCACACAGGCATGCAAACCCCATTGTCTCCCACCACAGGAAGATTTGGACCCGCTGTCCAGACATGAGGAGAAAAAAAGTATTTTCTTTGCAGATGAATATCAGTGTTTAATAACATCAGCAAAAATGCAATCTGTGCACAGGGTGGCAGTGAACAACTTCTTGGTCTAGGATTCACCCCATGGAATGATGATTTAATGACACTGCTTTGACAGCATCTTGTATTCTTTGTTAGTGGCTTGTGATGGAAACCTGGTTTCTTTTCTCCCCACAGGCAGCCTATCCTGCAATGACCCAGAGCACCTGAGGCCCGGCAGCCGTGGGGATGGAGCTGAAGGTCTGGGTGGATGGGATCCAGAGGGTTGTGTGTGGAGTCTCAGAGCAAACCACCTGCCAAGAAGTGGTCATCGCCCTGGCACGGGCCATTGGTGAGGCATCTCCATCTGCTGGGGGGATGGCCCATCTGCAGGTTCTTCCTGGGAAGAGGAGTCCTTGGGTGGGGGGAGGTCTTGCTCTGTGGTGGTGGGGATGCCTGTGGGCAGCAGCCTCAGCACACCCCTGCTGGCCTCTGCTTTCCCAGCCTGATGTGCTCACCTCCTCCCGGCAGGTCAGACGGGCCGCTATGTGCTGGTGCAGAAGCTGCGGGAGAAGGAGCGGCAGCTGCTGCCGCTGGAGTGTCCCTTGGAGTCGCTGGCCAAGTGCGGGCAGTATGCCAACGACGTGCAGTTCATCCTGCGGCGGACGGGCCCCAGCATGGCCGAGCGGCCCTCCTCAGAGGGCGCTCCCCAAGCTCCTGAGAGGACGTTCATCCGGGCCAGCTTGCCCATCAAGCCCAGGCTCACCAGCATAGATGGACCCCGTTCCAGGGAGCCAAAAAAATCCATGACCTTCAACCTGGGTCCTACAGGCTCCAGCGACCTGTTCAGCATGGGCCGATGGAGGCACCAAACACGGGATGGGATGGACTTGGAGGGTGGTGGGATTGTCCAGCCCTCCAAGGAGGAGCTTTTTAGGAGAGTGCTGCAGCAGCAGGAGCAGCTGCATTCCTTGGAGGCCCATGGGGACACCCTAGAAATGGACCTACAGCTCTGGGAGCGCAGCCGGCTTACTGGCCAGGAGAATGAGATCCTCTATCTGGAGCAACTGGTGCGGAGGAATGAGACGGAGCTGGGTGAGGAGGAGTTTTGGCAGAGTGAGCTCCGGCTGGAAAAGGAGTGCGAGCGGGAGCGGCAGGAGCGAGTTAGGAGCCTGCGGGCCAGCCTGGAGGAGTACACCCAGAGGATCTATGAGCTGAGTGTCCGGACTGAAGCCCTGCAGGAGGAGATCCAATGGGAGATGGCTGAGAGGGCAAAGAGGGGGAAGGAAATCTCTGTGCCCAGTCCCATAGAGCTGGAGGACATGGCCACCAAAATGAAAAGGGACCTGGAGGCCAAGGTCAAGCAAGGCACCCAGCTGGAGAGCAACCTGGCCAGCGTGGAGAAGGCCCTGGAGGAAGCTGAAAAGAACCTTCAGGTAGATAGGATTGGGTTGAGGCTCCCCATGGGGTGGTAGGGCCTTCAGAAGGGAGTGGGACCAGCTTTCCAGCCACATCAGACCAATGGGTTGAGTGGGGTTGGTTACCCCACCTGCCCAGTGAACTTGGGGCTGGGTGCACAGCTCTCAGCAGCAGTGATCACTGTCAGAGGGACACCACCACTCTTGCCCCACTGGCACGGGGTCCCACACCCATTGCTCTCCGTGCCAGCTGCGTCTGGGCTAATGATCCTGCTGACTGGTGCACCAGGAGCACAGCATCGCCCTGCTCCAGCACAGACCGTGGTGCTGGAGCAAGTGGTCCATGTGTGGGTTGGTGGCATTGGCACAAGGGTCGATGTCTTGGATGAAGGAGTCACAAAGGGGATAGCACAGGTCTCCATGGTGCCCGTGCACGAAGCCTTTTGACCATGCAGGACTTGGGCTCATGGTGGGGGGCTGTGCAGTGTGGAGATGGCAGCTCTGGCTGAGCTGTGATGCCCCCCCAGCTCATGGTGGGGGACTGTGCAGTGTGGAGATGGCAGCTCTGGCTGAGCTGTGATGCCCCCCCAGCTCATGGTGGGGGACTGTGCAGTGTGGAGATGGCAGCTCTGGGGCTGAGCTTTGATGCCCCCCCAGCTCGCCTGTTGCAGCCTCCCAGCGTCAAGGGGCTGCGTGACTGCCGCCTTCCACCCACCGGGTCCCTTTTGGTGGAGCAAAACGGGGAAGCTTTTATCCAGCCAGCCCCTCCCCAGGCTGTCCATGCTTTCAGCATCTTTCCTTGAGCATCTCATTTGCGTTTGGCATGTCCCAGCACGGCGGCGGCCGCCGTTTGATGGCTGCTCGCACCCTCTTGTGGAGATGCAGCAAAGCAGGGCTGTTCCCAAACCAACGCCTTCTCGTCCTCACTGCCTGGGCACCCCCCTTCCTGCAGGCCTTTGGAGAGGGGCGGCCGAGCCACAGTACCCCTGAGGTCCCCTCTGCTGCCTTCGGCAGGGTGAGCCCCAGCGGGGGAGCAGCCCCAGGGGATGAATGCCAGCTGGCTTGGGGCATGGGGGCAACGTGCGGCTCACCCTGTCCCCCCCTCGGTGTGTGTTTTGCAGGCCCAGACCCAAGAGCTGGAGGAGTTAAATAAAGAGCTGAGGCAGTGTAATTTGCAGCAGTTTATTCAGCAGACGGGGGCCACGGTGACCGTCCTGCAGGCCAGGTCCGAGGAGGACGCCCAGCCGGAGCCGAGCCCGTGCGAGCTGCCAGCCTACCGGAGAAACGGAGGTCAGCACGCTGCCGCTGGCTCGGCCGCGGGGGCTGCTCCGCGGGACCCCTGCCCGCTCCCTGCCTCCTTCTCCGAGGGGTCAGCCCCAAAGCTGACCAGTTCTCCCCTGGGCACTCAGGTTAGGCAGGTAGGGGTTTGTGTGCTGGCATGGCAGTCGCTCACCGCTCCAGGGGGTTTCAGAGATTTGCCAGCCCTGGGGCTCCTTCCTCCTCCCCATTGAAGCCTGGGGGCTGCTCGGAGACATGCACAGGAGTCAGATCCTGCATTGCTGCTTTTGGGGCCGAGGTGGCTGCAGGGAGCTTTCCTTCGCAGCCTCGCTCATGCCACCACAGCGGCTGCAGCAAAAGGCAGGTGGCTGAAGGCCAGCGTCAGTCCCCGGGGGCTGGGGGCTGGTGGGGACATGCTCTGGCCGCCAGTGACCTTTCTGTGTTTGGCGAGGGAAGGGTGGTGCCCAGGGCCGTGACTGCATCCTCACGGGCGTGAGAGGCGGCAGCGGGGGGTTCTCACGGAAAAGGACCTGGTCATTTGTCCTGCGGAGCGCCCGGAGCGGGTGACGTGGCTACCCTGCGGCACTGCGGCGACTGTGCCCAGCGAGCGTGGGAGGCTCGAGCCCTGCCTGAGCCGGATGTTTTTCCCCATCCTGTAGGTTTTTCTCCCACCGCTGGTACCGACTCACCTCCCCAGGTCAGCACCAAGCAGCTCCTCGGCCATCCCAGGACCCTGCCGGAGCCCTTGGTGTCCAGCCTGAACCCCGAGGGTGCGTATGTCCCGATGGGGCCCTGAGAGCACGAGCCGGCCTGCAGAGGATGGGTGGGAAGAGGCTTTTGCTGCCCAAAATGGGCTGCAGAGAGCAAGCGTGTGCTGGTGGTGGGAGGCCAGAGCTATTTATAGATGCCATTAGGAAGCGCAAAGCTCACACTCCGGCAGTCTCTGCTCTGCTGCCAGGGGCTCACACGCTGGCAGCCCAGCTCTCTGCCCTGCCAGGAGCTGTGGAGGATGGTTCTCATCCCCTCTCCTGCCACTCTGCATCCCCTGGGGTTAAGACCTTGCTCAGTTAGGATGGGGAGAACTTGTCTCCTGTCTTTTACAGGAGCTACTTTTGCTCCATCTTAGTGACCAGTTCACCCCAAAACCCTTTCTACCTCCTGTGACTCTTTTGTCACCTTGCACCTGCTTTTTGAGTGCAGCAAAAGCGAGCTGTGGCAGGGACATGTACTTGCTGTGGTGATGCTGCCTCCACACTGGCATCCTACTCCCACTCATGCCACCTTTGCCTCAGCAAAACCCTGCTGCCATCCTCCTCACAGCCCAATACATCCACCCCCATCCCTCAGGATGCTGCAGCAACTGCATTCCCATCTCCCAGTCCAGGCTTTGCACTCACAGACATCCTGTTTCCTGCTCCCCTTTCTGCAAGTGCTCACCCACCATGGTGGGATTGCTCAGGTGGTTTTTTCTCTTGTCTTGCAGTTGTATCAACCAGGCAGAGCATCTGGAGGTAGAAGGGCCCAGGCAGTGGAGGATCAATTGCCTTCAACGTGTAACTGTATAAATAAACCATATTATATATATATATATATTTTATATTTTTTTTTTACTGCTTTATATTGTGAATGGATGTGGATGGCCAGACAGAATATTTTTAAAGACTGTAAAGTAAAACTAAGAGACTGAGGACACAAAACAACCCTCTTCCTCTGAGGATGAAAGCAACTCCCTTCTATTTTTTTTTAAGCAGTTTCTATATTCAACAGAAAACAGCAGTGCACCCATTCTGCATAGCCTCCTCAGAAGATCCATTGTGCATTTGGAAAAGTCCTCGTTCCTTTGACTAGGGGAGCAAAGCTGCAGTGGAGACCTGTGTGGAGGCTCACCTGGATGGAGCAAGTTACCAGATTTTACAGCAACTCATCACAGCAAGCAGGGCCGTGACAAACAGCTTCTTCACTGGCTGCAGGGGAGGCACAAAAGCAGCTTTAAGACAAATTTCTGGCCCCTCTTTTTTTATGTATATTATAAGAAACCTGTAGGAGAAACCCACTTTCCATGGTGCCATGGACCAAGCTTCAAGGAAGCACACAGCGGGGGCTTGTTTTTCTTAAATCCATTTAATCTTTCAACTTCTTTTTAAAATAAAAAATTGCAGAATGAGCCCTTCCCCGGTGGTGGTGTGAGTGGGGAACAGGACCAAAATACTCTTGGTGACATTTCCCTGATTTTTTTTTTTTTTCCTTTCTTTCTTGATGGCCAGTAGTTACCATTTTGTTCATCTGTCCCAGTGGGTCGCCTTGTATTTTAATTGCAAAACCAAAGCGGTTTGGGGAGGGGATGTGTTCATCTGGGAGATCCCCGAGCCTGTTTTCAACGTGTCGTGTGCGAAAAATGTGACTCGGGCACAGCGTTCACCGTAAAACCCCGCTTCCCCCGTGCGAATGTAAATCCTGTGCGCCGCAGATCCAATTTTCAATAAATCTTTGGGAAAGGATTTGAGCAAAGCGAGTGTGAGCGTGCTGTTGTGGCCAGGGTGAGCCGTCCCTGCCGGTGCCTGCTTCGGTGCCTGACGGACGCGTCCGAGCGGCTTGCGCACCCCGCAGCTGCCTCTTCCATTTCCAAGCCATCTCTTTCTATTTGCCGAATTAAAGCTGTGAGTATTTTATAACCGACTGAATCTTACGCACACAGTGCTCTTTTCTTCTTTTTTTTTCCTTTTTTTTTTTTTCAAATCACAAAGGGCTTTACAACCAGGGGATGCAGCTTGTCTCTGGTGAGATGTGGCCATCTCTGGGATGAAACATGGCAACATTTTAATAATGCACAGCAGCAGCTCGGAGCATTTTAGGACAGGAGGCGAAGGGGGTGGCACTTGGCTGCAGACAGGAGCAGGTAAGGGGAAATTTCCCATTTGCCTCCAAGCCCTTTTGTCTACATCTGGATAAGAGCAGCCAGGAATGTCAGCTTGTGCTGTCCATCACCATCTCCCCTGAGCTTCTGCTGGAGTCTCAGGACATCCTCCCCTCTCAAAGCTGATTTTCAAGGTGCCACCACATCCCAGCAGGCTTATCAAGTGATACTGAAGGATTAAAGTTTGCTTTGTTGGGAGATCCACTGGTACTGCTGTCTCTCAGGTTATGACTGGAGAGCTGCCACAGTGGGGAGATGCAATTTAAAAGTTGCCTTTTTTGAATCAGGTTTTTTGGGCGGGTTGTTTTCAAGCTCCTCCTCACCCTCCTCCTTAAATCATGTATCTCAAAGAAAATTAGTTAAAAACGTGTTTGTTCCATGCAGCTGCATCTAGTTTCTCCCCTGCTTGTTTGCTTTTTGAGCTTCCTGTGCTCTTTTTTTTGGACTCTTGCTTTTAAAGATTATGTCTTGTGAATAGTAGGGTGATGGAGATTGTAAAGAGCATTTCAGTGCTGCTTATGGGGGAGAAAAGCGGGTTCAGAAAACCCACTTGCCTTGGATATGGCCAGGTTTCAGGGTGTTGTGGGACATCCTCTGCATATCTCGAAAAACTGACCTCTGCAGGTTTAAAACTGGATCTTTCATTTTTGGGGCTACATTTGTAGTCTGGCCTTCTGCAAAATAAGCAGGAATAAAGAGAAAATGGTCATCACTTATGGCACTCCCAAATGGGGGCAGAAAATTAATCTGAATCTCTGACTTTGTGGGGGATTTTTTTCCCCTCTGTTACGATTATATATTATTTATTGGTTTTGCAGGTTCAGTCATGATCTCACAGGCCAAACCAGCACCAGTCTTTCCTGGAGGGATGTGTGGGAGGGTGTGGAAAATAAGGATTTAAAATATATATATCACAGCAGATTTTGGCCCTTCAGCTGATGCCTCTTGGCTGGCATGTGGGATTTGGAACTGTTGCATGGGTGGGAGACAGAGTAACTTGACTGTGTCCCCCACTGAGGTCTGATAACCAGGCATGGGGTTACAGAGAGTCCTGTGACCAGGAGCTCACTGTTTTCAGCTCAAGCTTGTGGCTCTTTGCCGATTTTCTTCATTTTGTGTCCTACAAACCATCACCCAGCTGCTGCCTAGGCCAGCAGTACCGTGTGAGGTAATAAATTACTTTGATTAACACCTCTGTCCCTGCTGTGGTGCACGTGGGGGAGAGGTAGTAATCAAACTCATGTGTTACCTCAGGAACTCCCCAGCGAGGGTGACCTATATTCCTCCCGGCTCGGGGGGCCCGCGCTGGCCGGGCGAGCGCGCGGGTCCCTGCCTGTTATTTAACGCAGCGAGGCTCAATACCCGCTCCTGCTCCCCCGCCTTCCCGCTTTTATCTGCTCTAAAGTCTGTGTCAATAATACATTTCTGCCATTGAATATTTTATTGATGGTTTGACTTTTTTGCTGTTCACAATTCCCATTTCAAGGCTGCGTGATTGTTCCTAATTAAAATTTTATGCCCTGGGACAAGCCTTCTTGCTACAGTGGAGATGATGCTGTCCTTTTCTAGGCCACTACAGAGTGGTAGGAAGAAATTACCATTACCCATTGTTATGAGATTAAAACAAAGCAAATAAATGATTGTTTTTTCCCTTAAAAAACAAACCAAAAGCACTGCGTACGGCGCGTACTGGAGAGGGAACAACTGGCTCATGGGCAAGGCAGAGATCCAAGCATGCAGGGTGGCTCGAGGATGCTGTGCCTGGCTGCACGGGGACTCATGTCCCCATGTCCCTCAGGTGCTGTGGGCGGCTTCTTCCTTCCCTGTCGTGGGCAGGAATGCACTTCAGAGCTTCTCTCTCCTCAGATGCTTCTCCTGGCTAGCTCCAGTGCCGCCCAAAAATCACAAAGCAAAGGATATACCTGTTTTTCACGGGTGAGCAGCCCCACTTTTTTGTTGGTTTTTTTTTAATATATCTGCAGGTTCTGTCAGCACAAGGCACCATTCAGGAGAGTATTTCAGCCACCTCCAGTCTCCCCGGTGCCCTTTTCCTGGCTGCACTACCTGATTTTTTTTTTTTAATATTGCATAAGAAAAATGGCCCCCAGCTCCTCGCCCCTCTATCCTGGACTGTCAGCTCCTCACCATCCTCATCAAATGGTGGTCTGGGTGCCAGCACTGCCCCAGGCCAGTAGTTTCTTTAGGGCAAAAGTGCTGCAGACACTTGAACCATCCCCAAGTCGCAGTTACACATTTGTACGAGTTCCTGGGTGTTTGGGTTTGGATATTTTTTCCCCCTCAATTTCATCTAGAGTGCTAGAAGCATTTGTGCTGCCTCCCAGCCCCTGGATTTGGCAAGCAGCTTTTAAAGCACACACTTCAGCACCAGTTACATAAGGAAAGGTGTGAATGTCTGGAGGAGAAAATGCCTGTTGGTTTTGCTCCCCAAGTGGTGTACAGATGCTCTGCTGCTTGCTCCTGGCTGCACAGCTTCTACCAGCGTAGCTCACTGCAGATGAAGAAGAGCTGTTTGAACTGGCGTGTGTGTCCATGCAGGGAGCATTGTCTGCTCTCCTATGGTGATTTTCCTTTCTCCATCTCAGAGTACAGACTGACTGCCTTCTACCTTGCCCTGGAAAAAAAAAATCATAAAGCACTAGAGGAGGCTGGGAAATTTTCTTGTTTATGGATGAGCAAGTTTCTCTCCCAACGGAACCTCCTGCCAGCAGAAACCTCTTTTTTTTTTTTTTTTTAGGATGTATTATGTAAGTCCCTGCTTGCATTTAACTAACTGACTTCCTCTTAAACAATTCATGTACTCCTTCTATTCCTCATAGGGCAGCTTGCTCCTTCGGTGAGGCTCACCTGACACTGGGATATGTCATGGACAGAACACAACAGGCGCTTCTTGCTGTGGTGCTTGAAGGGTAAGGCCTGTTTCCTTCCCTCCATGAAGTGCTGAAATGAGAACAAAGTCTTTGAGGAGCACAGAGAGTCCCTTCAGCTCAACAGGCCTGAAATTCAGCATCTTCCCCTCCTGTAAGGCACTCCCCTGCCTCTCACCAAAAATCTCACAGTTCTGAGCAAGAGCACATGATTACTCTTCTAACCAAGCTAAGTACCATCTTACAAATCTGTTTATTAGCTATTGAAAAACATGAAATCAAGGGGCATCGCAGCCCTGGTGTATTTTCTCATCGCTCAGGAGCACCCTGGGGCAAGGCCAGGAGGGAAGGACTGATGCTGGGCTTTCTACTTGAGGGACAACCAGGTCACATCCTTCTACTCTCCTTTTCAAGCCACCTTCACTGGCCACAGAGGCAAAGTAAGAGATGGAAGGAACCAGGAATGCAGTGCAATCAGACACATCACTGAGAAGGCACGGCTTTCCTCTTCAGCTGGTCTGATGCCCTGGATTACAGTAACCAGCACCCAAACATTGGTTTTGCACATTTATTGAAGACTTCAGGTGACAGCACAGCAGGTTAGTTTTGAATCATGCCACAAGAATGTTAAAAACAGGAATTGAGCTGTATGCTTCCCCCACTTACTGGAGACACACACAAAAAAGGCAAAGCCAAACAAACTTCACTTCAACCCCTTCCTTTTGCTTACTGGAGCTGAACAGGATGGTTCCATAGGTAGCAGGAAGTCGGAAGCATTCATACCATAGTGCTGCTCATGGGAACTGGGACAAGTCTTGCCAGATGACCTGCAGAGCTGCTTCTGCCAGCGGCATCTCCTGGGGTTAAGTCATCAGCCAGCACAGTCCCAAACGCAGGGCTGTTTATCCAAAGAGAAACAAAGCACCTTCATTTTCAGACACAGGTTTGTTACATGCATGGTCACCTATGAAATGAGGTGGTGGGGGACTGTGGCCTTCAGTTTCAGCTCTCAGACACACTCATACACGGGTGGATTTTGCACCAGCTTTCCCTCCCTCTCTCTGCATGGCTACACTGTGCTCCTGCCTGCTCGGGACCAGCAGTGGGAAGATGCTGTAGGTGTAGAAAGGGAAGAAGAAAGCGATCCAGAGCTGAGACAGCTGCGAACTTGTCTGCCCCCACCCTGCCCCCCATAAAAAAAAAAAAAAAAAAAAAAAAAAAAAAAAAAGGCCTGCTCGACTTCTGAACAAACACGAAAGCGTCTTGGGTAAATTCAGTTGGTTTTCCTGTCTTCCCAGGGTGTTTGAGCACCCTGGAAAAGAAACACAGGGCATGGAGGGAGCTGAGTTTTCTTGTGAGGAGCAGATGCTCCTCTGGGACAGAGGCAGAAATGACAAATAAGAGCATGAAAAAGAGATAGGGACAGGCAAAAGTTCTCAGAGAGATGCTTTACCAACAGAGGACATTGCTCTGCCTTCCGTGCAATTAACTACTTATTGACCAGAGCACTGCCAATTCCTTCAGATCAAGCCTCTACAACAGCCCAGGGCTACATGAGAGCAGCCCCAGGAGTAGGGGGAATACCTGAGCCCTTTCGGGGAACCTCAGCAGGCTGTGCTGAATCCTAGCTGGTTATTAGGAACTTCAGCTGATAATAAAGCTGTGCTGCTCTCAGAAAGGATACTTTTCAACTACCCAGCTTCTTGACCAGCCGAAAACTCACAAGAGATAACTTTGTAGCAGAAGCCATCTGCTTCGTCACTTCCTCCGTTTTTAGTGACAGCCACCCTGGGTGGCTGGAAAAGTCCCTGCCTGGCTCGCCTTCCTGTTCCTCAGGGCCATGAAGTCAGAGGCCCCTGCGTGACATCACAGCACATCGGGCAAGGCAGCTCTGCAAACGCCCAGCCAGGGCCGGGGCACCAATAGAGCCCTGGCACAAGAAGAAAACAGCAAGCAAAGGTGAGGGGTGGGATGGAAAAAAAGACAGCAACAAAAAAGGAAAGTGAGGCTCGTTTCTGCTTTTCCTTTAACAGACTAGAGAGCCTCTCTTTAAATGTGACTCATCCAGGGCAATACTAGGCAGAGTTTCTTCTATTAACACACCCTTGGCAATAGCAGTTCAGTTAGTCACTGACCGGGTATCAAGACGTCACCGGCCGGGATGATGCGTCCCTTTAACTTGGTACGGAGTCCGCTAGCACTTATTTACTTTGGAGAAGAGCAAGAGAAGAGAGAGGGGGGCACGCCATCCCTCCTGAACAACTTTACCACCAACTATTCGCACCCACATGCCGGTACGGCCCGTTCCCTCCATCTCCGCTCCCGCCGGACACACCGAGCCCCGCTGCAGGAAGTGCTCGGTCTTTTCGCGCTCCCCCGTGCAAGTGCGGCTGATCCTGGGGCTCTCCGGGCAGCGCATCGGGGGGCCGCAGAGCCGAGGATGGGGAGCCGCTGGAGGCAGGACAGTGGCGATGGATGGGGATGGCACGCCGGAGCCCCTCACCTGGGTGGCCGACAGGGCAGCAGGGCGTCGAGGCTTCGAGGCGCGGGTCCGGGGAGGCGAGGCGGCCGCACAGTGATGTCCGAGGAGCAGGTTAGCCGCTGTCACACGCACAGTGGAGTCGCCGAGAGCACAATGTGCGTTAGTCAGTGGCTCACCTGCTCCTGGAGGGTGACGGGGGGCGGCGGGGCGCGCCTGCAGCATAGGAGACACCGGGCAGCGAGAAGGATGGGGCGCGGGAGGGGGGAGCCGCGCCGTGCCCGGGCTCCGCGGCGCGTGGGGCTGCAGCTCCGCGCTCCCACCCCCGGGACAGGCCGGCCCGTGCGGCCCCGGGGCCGGCGGCGCCCCGCAGCTCCGGAACGGAGGGGTCCCTCCC
>VZTE01002223.1:395211-427325 GCA_013397775.1 Eulacestoma nigropectus
GGTTTTCTGTACATCTTCAGTGTAACAGCGCTCACCTTCTCATGGGGCGAGCTCGCCCCCGCCCATCACCCTACAAGCCGCAGCCAAGCAAACGGCTGGAATGCTGGAAATTCTAGTGCACCTCAAGGAGGATTTGCCAAGCGCCAGAGACAGAGCTCTATGGATGGGCGCAGCGCTGTCCCGTAGTGGGAAAAGCCTTGTTTGGAGACTCAGAGAGCCAGGCGTCGAGTCTGCAGGCTGGCTCCCATCTTCCCGAAGTCACACACACGCCCTCCTCGAACAGATCGGAAACCAGAGCGCGTCTGGAGGAGGGGGCACGTTTGTCGTGACCCCCCGCTTCAGTCATACTGCTGTTGGTCAAGAAAAAACACTTCGGCTGCGGATGTGGCCAAGCAGCCACACGCCTCATCCCTGGCGAACTGATAATGCATGCTGTCTGGCAAAAGGCACGAGCTCTGCATCCCTTGTGAAAACTTCCTCGGCATCAGCTGTCCCGGCTCCGACGGGTGTTTTGCAATCTGAAGCAAGATTTGGAAGCAAAACCCAGCGCGGGCTCCCTGATAGCTGGTGGCAATTCCCCATCAAAAGGATTTCCTTACGTGTTTTGCTGGAGCGCTTTAACACTCATCTGTGACTCTGCTCTCCCATTGCCGGTGTGGAGGGGGGATGGGGGGACAGCCCCTCTTCTGCGTGACAGCCCGCACAATGACAGGCTGTCTCTGTTGTCATTTTGTGTGCATGCTATGTGGGGGGTTTTTGTTTTCACCCAGCAGCCGTAGGGGAAAAGTCACGTATTTTACATCTTCCCCAGCACAGGGCTGGTGCCTGGGGTTGGAGAGAAATCGTCCATGGAGCACACGGACCCCTCCACCCTCCGGGGGTGAGCCAACACAAAAGAAGGCACAGCCATGGAAAATACTCTTTTTTCAGAAATAGGTATTTTTGTGGGGAGTAACATGGCTGGCTAATGCCCCGACACCTCCCTGCCAGCACTGCTGCTTCTGCCAGCTGCCCTACAGGGTACAGGACACAGGTTGGCTGCTGTGCTCCACCAAGTCCCTCTTCTTCCAGGCAGTTGAAGTTGAATGAACCAGGAAGTTGAATGAAACCATACATTTCAAGTTTTATTAAAAAAAAAAAAAAAGAAGAAAAAGAAACAAAGATTGAAAGAATGNAAACATTACATTTGAAGTTTTATAAAAAAAAAAAAAAAAAAAAGAAAAAGAAAAATCCTTCTCCTGACTGTAAGCACACAAGGAAGGAGTGTGTTTTGAAGCGGTGCTTGCACAGCTGGCTGCCGGCATAGCCAAGCTCTGGATGTTGCTCGGACCTCCCTGGCCGCTGTGTTAAACCAGCCAGCATGGAGCAGGGCCGGCGCGGAGCCAGCTGAGCACACGGCGGGCAGAGGACGCGGTGCTGCGGCGGTCGAGGCGCTCTCCTGCAGCCCGAGCGAAGGGCGCACCGGGCCCTCGCTCCGGAGCTGCCAGCGTCCGAGTCTTCAAAGGAACGGCGAGACCGCCCGGCCCAGAGGATGGTTACTATTGCCCTGGCAAGGCCCTGGGCCCAGGGGCTTTGCCACAGCGCTGGTGGGTTTGCCCTCAGCCCCCGCTCCCCCTCCAGCTCCAAACAAGTTCGTGGCTCAGCCCTTAATCTCTGGGATGAAATGTCCTGCTGACACGGCCGGTGCTGTCCCGGGGAGAGCTCCCGCTTATCCCAGCCCTGCAGCTCTTCCCTTTGTTCCCAGCTGGCTTTCAGTCCCCGCGGCGGTGCCAGAGCCACGATGTGTGCAGTGACAGGGAAGTGCATTCGCGGATGGCGGGAGAGCGTCACGGGCTGCCCTCGGCCGGCGCCCTCCGTGCCCGCCTCGGTGCGGAGCCAGTGCCGCTGTGCTGCGCCCATGGGTCGGGGAGGAATCCACATGGGGGACATGCCCCCATCCTATCCCCGGAGACTGGCAAACACCGCACGAACTAACGTGCGGATAGAAAATGGCCTCTGCAGCGCAGATCTCGCCTTTCCCAACACGAGGCAGTGCGTGTTCACCGGCTGGGGCATCACCAGGGGTTTCGCCCTGACCGCTCCCGCTTCGCCCCTCTTGCAGGCCTCGAGCGGGCAGGCAGCAGCAAGGCTGGCGCAGATTTTGCTCCGCTCTTGTGTTCTCTGGAAAAGGACCTTGTTTCCTCCCCCGGCCCCCGTCTGATTCCTGACAATGCCCCGAGTGTCTGCGAGGACACGCACGTTAGCTCTGGGTCACGTCCGCCTGCAAGCAGAGCCTGGGCTGCGCTCCCCTTGCCGGCGGACAGCCGAGGACAGCCCGGGCACAGCCCCACGGCTGATGGAACAGCGCGAAACCAGCCCTTCCTCCTCTACGTGCGTGCGCTCACCCAGCGCGACGGGAACATTTGGGTCGGGCCCAGCCGCGCGTAGTTAGAAAGGAAAAAAACAGAGGCGGTCTGCGAGAGGTATTTAGCACCGATCCGTGTCCTCACGGACCGGACGGGCCGGACCGAGCTGCGCGAGGATGCTCCCGGCCCCGACAGACGGAGCCCGACGGAGCGGAACGGAGCATCCCGCGAGCGCAGCCCCGCGCTGGCCTCACAGAACGGTGGCCGTTGCGTCCCGCTTTCCCCCCCAGAGCTTGCAGACACCGGCGGAGGGATGCCGGTCACCCCTGCCAACCCTGTTTCCATGGAGCAACCGGGAGCGGCCGGAGCGGGACCGGCGCTGCCCGCGGGGACAGAGCGGTGCGGCCGCGTCCTCCCGCGGCCCCGCGGTGGTACAGCCCGGTTCGCCCCCTCCGCAATGGTTCAGCCCCGCGGCCGCTCTCCCCCCCGTCACCCGATGGTTCGGCCCGCCCCCCCCTGCGGCACGCGCGGTGGTTCCGCCCGCTGCCGCCCCGTGACCCGCCAGTGTTTCCACAGCGCTTCCGGGGGAGCGGCGGCCGCGGGGTCCTGGATGTGAGCGGCTCCTGACTGGGATGTGAGCGCCGGGGCTGCTCCTCGGTGAGTGCCCGGGGCGGGCGGCGGACGGGGCCTGCGCGGGCGGGCAGGCGAGTGGGCAGGCGGGCGGGGGCCGGGCCGTGGGAGTTGGCGAAGCGGCCGCCCCCCCGCCCCGGCTGGGAACTGCCCCGGTCGCTCCTTTAGTGTCGTTCCTATAAACAGCAACAACGACAGCATGTTTATTGGGTTGTTTTCCGACGGGAGGTGCCTCTGCAGGGGGGGCAGCCTCCGGTCAGGCTCTGCCCGGGTGCTCCCGGGATTCCCGTGGGAGCGTCCCGCGGGATGCAAAAGGGCCGAGCGGGCTCGGGAGCACCTCGGTTTGGGAGCGATCCAGTTTAAATTGCTGCGGCAAAGCCCTAAATAAATACACTAAGTGCATGTATAAATATAGTAAGGGTACTAAACAAAACCCCAAATGTTTCCGGCCTGTTGTGTCCGCGCCTCTCCCCTTTCCCCCCTGCCTCCCTCTTCCCACCCGTTCCCACTGTTTGTGGTGCACACTCGGGTGCTGGAGAAGTTATCAGCTATTTCAGCCAGCTCGGCTGACAAGTACAAATGAGGAGCTGCGTGCAAGCTTTTTTTTTTTTTTTTTTAAATCGTGTATTAGCTTATCACAAGACACTTCGCCTTGAGGGACCTGTGCTTACGGAGAGGTTCTAAGTTGTGTCACCGGTGCCTTCCCTTGGCCGCCCCACCTTCGGTGACAGTGGGGTGGGTGGGATTTTCGTAGTTTCGGTTTTCCTGCAGGTTGTTGCCACTGAGCGTGTTGCTGGTATGTTTCAGGGGTGCCTGTTGTGCTGTTTCCTTTCTTGTATGTCAGTGGGTCTCCCTCTGCAGGGCTATGCACAAAATATAAAAGCGTGTGAGCTTTTTGTTTGGATTTTCTTGTTTGTTTGGGTTTGTTGGTTTTTGTTGTGGTTTTTTCTTTTCCCACAGCCTTGCCCATAAACAGCAGGGGAAGCTGTAGCTAAAAATGAGACTGGCGTGAAAGACATGCTGAAAGGGAACTCGCCAGTAAGGGTGACTCTTCCTAAGAAAAGAAGCCTGTAAAGAAAGAGGAGGATGTGCAGAGCTGGAGAGTAGTTAATTCGCAGCTGGAAGCAGAGCCAGTGGCTGCAAGGAATTGGAGGCTGGGAATTCCATAGAGCTTGGCTGCTGCTTTGAATACAGAGATACAAAATGCCTAGCTGCTCCTCTGGGCAAGATGCTGTACTTCCCAAGTGCTTTTGCAAAGCCTGTGTGTTGCTTTGTTTGCATTACAGACTCCCCAAAGAGTGCAGTGTCAGCTCCTCGAGAAGCTTTGGTGGACAGTTTTCATCCTGGAATTCAGGGTGGCTAAATTTAGGGCAGGGCTAGGATGGGTGACAGATAAGCACTTCCTTACCTACCCCAGGATTAATTTTCTGTGCCTTATCTATTAGGTTCTTAGGTGCTTCCATTGTTTAAATTGTTGCATAGGCAGTTCTGATAGTGGTATTTAAGAGTTAAATTTTTTTTGGTAATTTAAACAGGGATCTAAATTTAGATTTAGGAGACTTTTTTACAGCTCCCTGTGCATGCTAGATTGGCAGTGCACGACTCTGGGCTGTAGGAGTGTCTTGTTAATCTGAATTATTTCCCTGCCAAGTTGTCTTAATTTACCTTTGGAATGTGGTGATGGCAGACAGTAGTCACACCATAACCAGACTTTTTCCAACCGGGTACAAAAACTATTTTTACAACTCTTATTTTCTTTTCTTTGAATGTAACATATGAAATTGGAAACAGCTAAATGATTTCTGATGTGTGACATTGCTTTTCCGGAGAGAACTGAATTATTTAGTTGACTGGGGGGAAAAAAAACAAAACTAAGAAAAAACACAACCAAAACCCCTCCCCCCAACAAACCAACGAAGCAGATGTGCCAATGAGAACTGAAAGCCCATATGTTTGAAAATTTAGTAGGCTTAAATCTAGTTATAAGTGGTCTTTAGAACATGATGGCTCAGTAGCGGCCCATGAAATTAGATCAGCATTCAAAACCACCCTGTGAGAAAATTCAGTGAGAAACTTTTCTTTGCCTGTGAATAGTCCTGAGTGTTACCCAAGCAGATGAAAGTAAATGCCTTCTGTAGTAGCTCTTCTGTTTCTAAAAAATGTAGAAACTAGTAAGAAGTTGGTGGAGGAGGAGATGGGCTGGTGCTAGGAGGGAAAGTGCCCGTGGCTGGGAGAGGTGCTCGCTGTTGTAGCAGCTCTGTCGGCTTTGTGTCAGATGGGATGGAGCTCCAGTGTCCTTGGCAGACTGTGCCTCCTCTTGGTGGCTGGGAACCTGCACTTGCCTTCTCACTGGAGCATACTCATAGTACATTAAAATACTGATTTGTGGTAATGCATAAGGACTTCAGTTCAAAAAACGAAATGTTTGCTGAAGTGCTTGTTTGATAAACACTTGTTCTGGAGGAAGCACTTAATCATCTCTGTTGCTGAAGCCAACAGAAAGCCCTGTTGCTAATATAGCTTGAAGAAAGTATTTGTGATTGCTCTTTGATTGTACTATTAAAATGACTTAAGGCATCTCTGTGTAAAAATGTAATCTGTCTTAATAGCAAAGCCTGGGCTTACAGCTTGTCCTGCAGCAGAGTCTGTGCTGCCGTAGGGACACAGCGCTGCGGGCAAGCCCAGCTTGGCCTTACTGAGGCTGTGTCCTGGGGAAGGAAACCTGAGGCAGCGGAAAGCGCTGGTGCGAGTGAAGTGACCGAACACCTGCCATGCACTCGTTGCTTCTGTGGCTTAATGTTTTGTTAAGGTTTTGTGAGGTTCTTCTAAATGAGAATTTGTAAAGGGGGATGTTAAGGAGGCGAATGGTGCCTGCCTTCAACCAACCTTGTGTGCAACCTGTAGTCTGGACGCTGGATATGCTGTGCGAGTGGATGATGCACCTGCCCAAGGAGCTGAAGTGGGGTTTGCTATAAGTGTCAGTGGTGTTGGGTACAAAGGCAAGGGATCTCTGGCCAGATTACCCTGCATCTGTGTTCTTGGGTTGCATCCTAAATTCCTCTGAATAGGTTTACAAAGTGGGATGCAGAAGGGAGGACTGGTGCATGTGAGAGCTGCTTGCAGCTGAAGGGCTCTATGGACAGTACTGCGCACCATGGGCTTTTCTAAGTGACCAAGCAGCGAGGGGTTGGGTACAGCCACGAGGGCACGTCCTTTACACCCCCAAAACTAAAAGCAGCTGTAGTTGTCTGAGTCAAATGGCCTTCAGGGATAACTGGTTGGTTTTTGGCAGTCTGGCCTTTTGTGTTACAGAAGTGCATAGTTAAGGTTTGCCTTGGAGGAATGACTGCCATCTTCTCCTTAACCAAACTTCTTGGTTAACATAATAATAAAAATACTTTCCATCTCTTTTGTATTTGCTAGTTCTGGCTCTGAGGGGTTAGAAAAATTCTGATGTGGTATGTGCTGGAGAAAACGGGGCTTTCATAGAGGTGGGTGAACTCTCTGAAGTGTATCGTGAATGTGTGTTTCACAGTGGTAATTTGTTTGAAATGTCTCCCATAAAAAAAAGAAACAACTTGGAAATGCTGCTTATTCTTAAAAAATAGGAGAAGGAGCTCTCCTATTAGGTGTATAGTCAACCATGGTTTCCCTCTTTTTGTCTTAAGAGTAGCTGCCCAGTTTGGAAAAGGTTGTTTGTAAAGTTCTATTTGTGATGTGCTTAGAAATCTCAAATTCACTTCATCTCTTCATTGCTTAGTTTCTCCTTGTCAGTTTCCAGCTATCCACAAAACAGACTTTTTTTTGCTGACGGGATTTGAAGACTTGATTGTTTGCTGCAGTACCAGATTTTCTTTAACTCGGAGTTTTGCCTCTGAGCAAAGTACAAGCTTGCATTTGCAGCATAAATATGTCAGTTTAGATTGTCAAGTCACAAGTGCTGATTTGTTTGCCTCTGTGCCTAAAGGATAGCTTTCCGTGGGGTAGCAAGGCAAAGATAACACAGGTAGTTGTTTTATTCCACTACAGTGAAGAAATGCATGCTCTTTGGAAATGTAGCTAAGTGTATGTTGGTCAGAACCGTAGCTTGTTGAAACTTAAAGTGTTGAACACTTTTTGAAACATAAAGGTCTTTTCCGCCCTGTGCTTATTGCTTTGCTTTAAGGAAGACTGGAGAGCAGGGAAATGAAGGTGATGGCCATAGTGAAGTGGAGGCTCATCCATGATTTTAAGTTGCCACGGTTTTGGTTGGCCTCCATCATCCTCAGTGGCTCAGGAGTGCCGTGGCTGGCTGGGTGTGGCAGTGACAGGTCAGCAGGAACCCGCTCTGTTCCCACAAGCTGCGAGGGAGAGGTGGCCGAGGTTCCGCACAGCATCTAAATACACGGATGGAACACGTGCCTGCCACTGCCCTGCTGGGGGACTGGTGCTGCCAGTCGTTCCCTTTATGTGTCCTGCCTGTCACGTCACCACAAATTTTGCATTGCTGTAGCTAACTGAGCTTTTGGGAGGATATTATATAATTGAGTTTCAGTTTGAATAATTCATACATACGCGCTGCTGAAACTTGAAAAATTCTGGGTGTTTCTTCCTATTTTTTCAGTTGCATCATGGAATGACTGGCTTTTGATGAGTCTGCATCTTTTCAGCCAACATAAATTGTTTTTAAACAGTTTTTTAAACACTCCTGTTAACAGCCATAAATTTAGCTAAAAATTTAAACCCCGCTTTAGGCAAGATTCTTACTAAGTCTACAAGAACTTAGTTGTGTTGAAGCTCAGTCTTCTTTCGGTTTGGTTCCCCCCTGCTTCCCCTTCCCCCTGCCCCGAGCACTGAAGACTCTATTTGTAGTTTCGTCTGGTTTGGTAGAACCTACATTTTTAAGGCTCTCTAATGCAGAGCTGTGCTGTGTGGCTCAAAGAGGGAGTGTGCAAGCAAAGGTACGGATCAAGAGCACTTGAATAAAACATAGTGTCTTGTTCCAAAAAATCTCTTAATATGCGAGATATGTAATGGGGAGCAGGGAGAGTGGGAGAAGAGCACCTGATTGAAACTTCTTTGCCACGCTTATAAAAGCATCTTTTTTTTTTTCATATTGAGATATGACACCTAGCTTTAAGTGTCTCTTAATTATATATTTTCGTGACTTGCTTATAGAAGCTTGCCAGGGGTCTGTCTGCCTTAATGCTTTGTAGCATTATGTGTTAAAAGCTCTGATTTAATTGTCATTATGAATTTGGATCATGCAACATCTCCCAGTATCTGTCAGTTTTACTGCCAGTCTGTGTTGATGAACAGCAATTAATGTGATTGCATTAATATGCACCAAATCAGGTCTTATCTTTTCTGTTGAATAATAGTTGTGGGGACTTCAACTTCTCTATTTCATGACAGAGCTGTGCAAAGGCGCTTTTTTGTATAAAGGACCTAAACTATGTAATCTTTATTCTTCTTTTCAGTCAGGCAAGATAGAGTATCTTGATTTGAAACACATATTTCTTCCTGTTACACCTTGTTCAGAGGGCTCTGGTCACTTCAGTTTTGCATTGAATTGCTGGTCCATGGGATGGTTTTAGTGTTTGTGGTTTCCTATTGCTATTTTCAGTGGGGAGTTCTGGTTATACCCTTTTCTGTCATCCAGGAGCCCAAGATAAAGCTGAATCTCTCACCTAAACTGCTTTCCACAAGCAGCTGGTTTCATCCAGCTCAATAGGGCTGTGAAATAGAGCAATAGCTGCTTACCTGTAGCCACCTTGGAACTGAAACTGGGAAAACTGCTCAGTGGTGCGAGGAGAGCAATGTCCCTTCTCCCACTCAGGTCTCTGCAGATGCATCGGGTGCTCTGTGCCAGCCTGGTGCCTGCCCTGCTGCTGTAGGTGCTGCGCTGCCTCCCTGACTCTGCTGCCTCGCAGGGATTCCGATGTCCTGCCATGGATGATGACAGCCAGGATGAGCTGATCAACAAGAACGCTGCTCTGGGAAAGGGCAAAAGGCAGCGTCTCGCACTCCTCAGTGAAACAGGTAAGTGCGGCCTCTCTGCACGTGCACTTTTTGCTTCGAGGTTGCAGAACCTATTGAGTTACCCTCAAAAGGCTGGTAAAGATATATTTGTGACCATTTGTCTCCTTCTCCCTGACAATCTTTTTGTTTTGCTTCTCTTTATAACTTGTGTGTATCAGACTGCTGGCATGCTTCCCTGGAGTTTCTCCAGATGGGCAGCTTTGATACCGCTGCGGAAATCTGGGGGTTCACTTCATGCATACCATACCAGCCTGATTAGGGGCTCTGGTACCTGTTCTGCCTGTCTGTCTGCATCAAATATGTGTTTCTTCTGCTCTTCTCTTCTCTTTTTAAGAAAGCAATGGAGGAAACAGCTGGGATTCAGCAGATGATACCAGTAGTGAAGAGGAAGATAATGACACTGAGGAAGAGGGAGGTGAGGAGGACAAGGAAGAAAGTGAAGATGAAGAATTAGAAGGTAAGGTCTGTTAATGTGCCTTAACAGGCATTTTTTAATAACTGAGAAGAGTGAGATGAAAGCTGTTCCTCCAGGAACTAACAATGAAATATAAATCCACAGATGCTGCTGTGTCAGGCCGATGTCAAAATCCTACAGTAATAAGCAAACAAGTAATAGTCCCCATTTTTTAAGCTTTTAAAGCATTTGCCTGTTTGAAGACTATCTGCTAACCAAAGTGGTGTAGTTGTAGTCAACAGGAGTGAACTCTGCCCCAGCATGAGGAGGGAAATAAGTCAGAATTGCAGCAATGGCTCATGCTATTTTTTCACTTATGAAAAGCATGTTTGCTAGTTTGCTTTGGCATGGGGCTCTAAAGTGAACGTTGTGATGGGGAGTTCTGGAAATAAATTATTATTGCTATATTACCTAGGGAGGATGGAAGAAGACTTGACTAATTATTCTTTGAAAAAGGAGTGTGGACGTTATTTGAATTTGTTAATTTTACTGAAAACATACTCTGTAGATTCATATACTTCTGAAACTGCTACTACTCAAATTAATATTTGGATAGACAAAAATAGATTTTATCAGATCTTAAAGCTTGTTGAGAAGGCAAGAGCACAGTTTTCCAAGTTACTAGTTACACTGATTTGAACACAGACTAAAAAATTAATGCCAGGTGCCAAAAAGCTTTATTAATCCATCGTTCAGAGTATTCTCTGTTATGTCCAGACAGGAGAATTCAGTAGAAAAGACAAGGGCCCCATTTTCATGTAAAAGAAAAAAAAAAAAAATCAGTGGCCCAACAACAACCACCCCCAGTTCCCCCTCAAAGTGACTGGGGTTTTAGGTACTTTTTGTTGCTTCTTGGAAATATCAGCTTAGTTCACAGGTTTTGGGGAAAGACTAACACATCTTTGTACTAAAAATAAAAATACCTTTCAACAATGTGTGCTGAATGTTTAATTTTACTCAAAACCAGGCTTCTTTAAGTGGTCTCTAAGGCATTCAGATCCCTTGGCTTTCAAAATCATATTTTACTGGTGAAATCTTTCATGTGCTGTTCTGCAGTAGAGTGTGTTGCTGCTGCTTTTCCTCTGGAATGTCTCTAAAAAAACAGAAGTTGGATACATAGTAACCTTATTATAACTTTATTTTTTGACTTCATTGGTCAGTGGTAGCCTGACATATCTTAACTGTCTTGTTTAGATAATCTTTTGCTTTTCTGGTGTCTGTGCTTTTAATCTCTTGCAAGACTACTCACATTATCAGGCTTTATTTTTCACCAGGGTAATCCATTGCTTTTTAGTGAAGGGATTTAGGAAGCAAGAAAACAGCAAAAATTATTGCCTTAAACTGGGGAGGCTGTGCTTCACCCCTGCAGCCTCATAAAATGAGGTTCCTTGGAATTTTCTGTGGACTGGTACCCTGTCCTGCCCACCCCATCTGCCCTCATTTCTGAAGCCCTGCAGCACACACAAGCTGTATTTTATTTCTCACTTCTTAAGATTGCGAAGATGATGATGAAGAGGAGGAAGAAAGTGAGGCCACTATGGAAGGAATCACTGATTCTTTGAAATCAGAGCCACACCTGAATGGAGTGAGCATCTCCTCTGATGAGGATGGTGAAAACTGCCCCATTTGCCTCAACACATTTAGGGATCAGGCTGTTGGGACTCCAGAGAGCTGCTCCCATTACTTCTGCTTGGACTGCATCGTGGAGTGGTCTAAGGTGAGCTGTTTTGTCTGTGATGTCCTGTGGCCTTCTGGTGTGCTCTGCTCTCTCCCCTCTGATCATGGTGTTGTGCTGTAATAAGAACAAAACACTGTAATATTCATATTTGCTTTCTTAAGCTTTTTTAAACAGACTTGGGTTACTGCTCTGTTTGGCAAGATTCATGTTTGAAGTGTGGATCTGTTTTTCTTGTACTCATCCTGATCTTTTCTGTTCTCTGCAAGCTGTAAGGTCACAAGCAAGCGTGTTTGCAGGCATCTACAGTTCTTTTGTTTTTTCAAGATGAGTTACTAATTTTTCTCTATGCTTGGAGATACATATATATTTCTCTGTATATCTGTCTTTATCTTTTCTTGACTTCTGTGTTGTGACCATTGGATGGGGATCTGTTGCAGCACTTGAGCATCTAAACATAGAAAAGATGTAAAAGAATATTGACAATCAGCAGCTTGCTCTGAATTCAGTTTTCAGTCAGTTCCTTGCCACCTGTGTAGCTTCCATAGTCGTAATCCAGGGTGACAATTACAACAAAGCTTACAGTGCATGCAGCAGTAGCAGTGGTGATTAAATTTTTAAAAAGCAAATAAATCGCTCTTACTGAATATATTTGTAAACCATTCCTAGTTGCTCATTTGTCCAAAGGAATGTAAATGCCTTAAAACATGCGCACTATTTCAAGGCAATGTTTGGAAGAACTTTGATGTTGCTTTGGCAATTGAATAATAATTAAATTGCTTCAGTAAAATAAATGCTTCTCTAAAAATGCATATTTTCTCCGGTAGAACAAGTTGTTTGTAAAACAGATAAGTAAGATGTAAGTACTTAAAATGTCAAGATCAGTAGCTGTTAAAATGACTACGACATTAATGCTTATTACATTAATAATTTAAGATTTCCTTTTAAAAATTGAATAAAGTGGTGCACTTATTAACTGTATTGGGAATTTTTTTTTCCTAGAATGCAAACTCCTGTCCAGTGGATCGAATTCTCTTTAATTACATTAACATTCGGGCACGTTTTGGTGGGAAAATCTTAAAAAAGGTAAGCCTTTTACTGTAGCACACAATAAGGCCAGTTGGCACAAAATTGTTATTCAAAACTTTATACTTCCAGGGTGTTTATGTAATACTTGCTGTCTGAATGAATTATTTCTTTCAAAATTCCTATTTTGAATTTGCCTTTTAAGGAGCTGTGACAATTTTTCTTCCTCCTTAACCTTACTTTCTGCAATGTTGTGGCATCATTTGTGGTGGCAGAAAAAGGGTGTTTTTCGTAACTGCCTGTTTTGTACAATGGACATTTGACTGAAAACTGTTCTGCATGGATAGGCCTATCTGCATGTGGAAAGTGCCCTGCATTCTTCAAGTGCTGTTGTAGGATGAATAGGAATAATCTAGATTATCCATGATCTCTTCCTTATGTCCTGCTACCAGCAATGCTGTGTAGCAGTTGGGTTTGTATAGGGAGAGGCACGAGGCAGTAGTAGAGCCCTGAAAGGCACTGGTTGAGTGTGCTGGTAGTTGCTCACGAAAGAGCATTGAAGAGTTGTCATTGCTCTTAATTGATGTCAGAAAAATGTTCGTTTCCAGGGGACATTTAGGGGTTTGATGCCTTGTTTGCATAAACTGGTGGTTTATTATTGTTTGTATTTTAACAGAAATGAGAATTAACATTGAAGTAATATGGGGGTAGCGAAGTTTGCTCTCCTCTTTAGTCTCGTTTTTGGCATCTTTTTGTTTGTTTGACTACTTTTGATCCTATTTGTGGGTTTTTGTTTTGCCTGTTCTTAAAATGCAGTTTTCTATAGTCATTGGTGTCTGACAGTAGACAAGTTAAGTAGATGTCGTCAGGCATTTGATCATGCCCTAGATGTGCTGAATGAATGAAGTGAAGGTTCTGGTGTGTAACAGCCACTTTGGTTCCTTCACTTTTAGATTTTCCTGCAGATACTATTGTTAATGTGACAATGGATTTTAAAAAGTGCCATGTTCTGCATAAACTGTGAATCCCTGTTTTATTTAGATTCCTGTTGAGAACACGAAAACTCAGGGTACTGATGGAGAGGATGATCCAACCTTCTGTGAGGTGTGCGGCAGAAGCGACCGCGAGGATCGACTGCTGCTCTGTGATGGCTGTGATGCAGGGTAAGAGGCTGAAATGAGTGGAGCACCTGCATGATTGCACATGGCCAGAGTTTGGTCCACAGGCACTGTCTGGTTTGCAGGCTTGCACTCTTCAGGCTCGTCATGTGGCCAGCCATGTATCTGTGTGTTATAGTGCAGACATCCATCCCCATGATGTGATGGACCCTTTTCTGGTCACGTAGCAACGTATGTGAGGAGAGTCCTGCACACATCAAGGCTGCAAATCACTGAAACAGATGACCATGCCTTCAAGTGATGGAGGTGTTTGTGCTTATCCGTGGAACATCTGGGTGTATGAAGGGTAAAACCATACATCCTTTATGTCTCCTTGAGGAGAGGATGCATGACTTGTCCTAGCTGACTGGGCATTAGTGCTCTGCAGGAGAAGTGCTTAAGATTCACAGTTTTGTGAAATGCTGAGAATTTTCTTTAGAGCCACAGCTCTTAAATGATTCTCTTACTCTTGCTTACTTCTGTCTCTGCCCCCTCCTTGATTAATAAAATAAATGTTTAAGTAGAGTCATGAATATACTTGAGCACAACTTTGGCCCTACTGTTTTCTTCTAGAATTTAAAGCCCTTGGGCTGCTTAATCACTCTCCCAGCATTGTCAGTTTGAAGATGTCAAAAGTTACCCACTGAACAAAGAGAGATGCTAGCAATGAGTATGTAAAACAACTTTACAAAAATTACTCTTAGCAAGCTAACTAGACTGGCAAGTCTAGTTTTGTCTTTGTGTTCTGTGTCCATACACACTGATACACTGTCCATACACACACGTACACTGATTCACCTTCTGGAAAAAAGACAAAATCAGGAACACTAACGATTGTTAAGAGCATCATCAGAACACTTGAGTTTAAAATACTAAGCCAAAACAGTGCTTCATAACTCTTATCTGAAGTCTCATCTTTAAGTTCTTTCTGAATTTCCATAAGCCTGTCTCAACTCAGGATATTGCTTCAGATTTTACTTTGTGATCTCCCAACAGTTACTGTAATTTTTTAAATATATTTTTATTTCTAGTTTGATGTAGTTGTTTGATTTTTGTCTTCTTTTCCTAAAGTAAGTTCTTTATATATGCTTGATTTTTAGAGTTAGCACTTCCAGAAGCACTTCCTGAAAAAAGAACTTGCAGTCTTTACTAGCTCTCCATGGCTGAGATTAACTCTAGAAAAATGTAGAATAGCTTGCTTCAAATGCTCCTAAGTACCAGTACCGTTAATATTATATTGATTCTCAGGAAGCTGATGTTGTTTCCTGATTGCCTGTTTCCCCAGTGCCTCTGTACTTCTCTTGCCACCGTCGATTTTGGCTTTGCAGCTTGGGTTCAAATGGCACGCGATTCACCACACAGTGAGGGAAAACCACTCAGTTTTATGAGATTTTTTGGGTCTAAAGTGTTGAAAATACTATCCAGAACTGAAGACTCTTACATACCTATCAGGTAGCATCCATCGTTTCTCTGGAGATTGATAGAAGCGGATGCATAAACCATAGTTTCAGGCTTAAGAAAATGAGTCTGCCTTATGTAATGTGGATGGAGGTAAAATGCTGTCTTCCCTTGGTAAGGAGCATGTTGTTTGATTCTCTTTTTTTTTCCCTCAAGGTATCACATGGAATGCCTTAATCCTCCTCTGAGTGAAGTCCCTGTAGATGAATGGTTCTGTCCTGCCTGTGCCCCCATGGGTGCCAATGGTGCTGCAGGTAAGGGTTTCCTGGTAGCCAGTCAAATTCAATATTTTTCTCCCAAGTTAGATAATGTGAATCATGTGGTGTTTTGAAGATATGTTTAACCTCCTGGTTTTATCTGTTTCAAATAATTGTTTTGATAAGCATTCTTTCTTGAACCTTAAGATTAGACTTGAACTCTTGACTGATGAGAGGATCTTGTTCATGAAGATTTTCGTCTGCAGTTACAGCCTGTGGAGCTGCTGCTTCTAAGCATCCTTTAACCTTTCCAAGGCAATCCCAGCACCTCAGTGACTGCACTGTGTTACACTGGAAAGAATTTATTAGTGTCCTGACCTCAGATTGCCAAGGTAGCAGCAGCTTCTGTTACCTAGAAAAGTGTTACACTGTGTAACAGTCTGAAGCAGTGGTGTCTGTGCTCATTTTCTTTCAAGAGGATAATGGCTGCCTGTGGAGGTGATTGGTTTAAGAAAGGGAATGCTGATTTTTTTTTTTGCCTGAAATTCTTTAAATGATTTCACCGGTAGAAAGACAAGTGACCTCAGCCTGTTCTTGTTCAAGATGCAGATCATGTCAGTGAGGAAGAGGTGGCTGCCCTCATGGCCGATGTTGTCCCCACCACCAGTAGGCTCCGCCCTCACGTCCGGACCCGAGCCATAGCCAGGACTCGGCAGAGCGAACGCGTCCGGGCCACGGTCAACAGGAACCGCATAACAACAGCCCAGCAAATTCGGGTATCCACGGGGGTTTCTGAGGGAGCCTCTGCCAGAACCCTGGGGAAGAGTTGCTGAAATAAGTCCCCATTTCAGTAGCTCAGCTGTTTGTGTTGACTGTCCATAGCACGGTGGTTAGCAGTTGTGGAGCTCTTTTAAACTGAGACGTACAACATGTGCAAATGGGGTACAGCACATGACCAAGATGCCCTGTTTTGAAATGCTGCAGCAGCTTCCTCTCTTAACCTGCATTTTTATCACCCCTGGTGTGAGCGAAATTATATTGTTATTTCTAGTGGCTATTAATACACAGTTTGTGCACCACTTCTGGGTTTTTAGCATGTTTATTTGACAGTTGTTTATTTTCCTTTGTACTCCTACCTCCTTGCCCATAGCAGTAGAACTTGTTGCCTGCCTTCAGCCCAATTGAAGTGAAAAATTTTGTATTTTTACGTTTCCTGTGTTTGTGAAAATCAGTCTCTTGTTGGAAGAGGAAAAAACCAGATGTTGGTGTCCTCAGTAATGTGGCAGCATGAGTTCAACCACATTAACAGTATTAGAGAATCTGCAGGAGGGTATCCCAAATACACAGGGTCCCTCTCTTCCAGTATTAAGTATAGTTTGGGATAGCTGCCATGAACGAAGATCCAGCTCACCTTAAATTTTTATCACATTTTTCCCTTGATTTAAGGACTTCCCAGAATGCTGTAGCAGTTGTTAAATTCATTATGTCCTCCATGTCAGAGGTGACCTTATTTGACTGCCAAACCCCAGTGTCTCCAAACCCAGGTGTTTCAATTTTAACTTTAGAAGAATTAATAAAATACAAGAAGTTGACAAATTATTCGATGCATTATTGTTAAGCAATTATGACTGAGTAGTCAGGGCTATATATTGAAAAAAAATAAAGGGAGGAAAGTGTTGTTTGAAGTAAAAGACTCTGCAGGGTAACTGTTGATACTTTTCTTTCTTTCCCTACTTGCTGTTTTAGAAATAGTGTGGAATCATCTCCTGTGGGTGAGAGGGGTGGTGCCTGGGGACTTTACTATTCCATAGTAGTGTAATCCTGGGAACCCAGCGCTTCCCAGTCAAGAAGCTGTCCCTAGCTCCACTTCTCAGTGTGCAAGGATGATTACAAAATGTACCTAGAAAGGCACTGTTATTTATTGCCTTTGCCTCTGAACAAAAGTGCGTCTTATTTTGGCTTGTACCTTGAGCTGACTGAAGCTTAATTCTACTGGTTGAGGGAGTGTATGCTGTTGTCCTCCAAGCACAGTGAGAAGCTGAGAGCATACATGTAATTCTGAAGGAGGCTGAAGAGTAAGATCCTTAATATGTCAGTCATTAGATGAAAAAAGTCATGTGATTGCTTAACTGGCAACTTGGTGATATGAGGAGTTTCCTCATTTGAATCTCAAATCCATTTTTCATCAAATGCTTTTATAAGTAAATGTTGCTGAGCTTTAGGTACCTGTATCATGTAACTTCTGATCCCCCCCACAGCACGTGCCTGGGTACCTCATGTCCTCTCTTCTGGATGAAACAATTGAGGCAGTTGTAGCAGGCCTGAACACAGCCGTCTACCGGCGTCCTCTGGCACCGCGGGCTCCTACCAGGCAGAAAAGAAAAACAGGTAAGGACATCAGACGCCTTAGGGCAGCCTGAATCCTGCAAAATGCTCTACATCAGCTGTATGCTGCCACACCTGCACAGCTATGGAGGTATCCCATGTGCATTTTCTTCTTTCTCTATACCACCTCTGCCCAGAAGTGTCTTGAAGGTTGTTTTTAAATAAATCCTAATGATGTCAGTTTTTCTGCCCTGCCATTGGTGGCACTCTGTATGTCTCTTTCAGGTGCTTTGTGGTCATGGGAGGATGAAAAGGTGAGTACGGAGTAAAATACAGTGCCAGCACTTAGCCAGATCATTGGTTTTTGTCCCATCAGGTAGGCGGAAGAAAGTAGGAGGCAAAAAAAGAACTCAGACAAAATCTGCTGCTGGGAAGAAGAGTTCAGGGACACAGCTGAAGAGACGCAAGCGTCTGTCAAGGAAGAGAAGGGGGAAAAAGACGAGAGTAAGATCACATGTGAGTGAGTTTCTGCCAGTCAGTATCTGCCATTTTCAGCCCTCTGTAAAAGCACTATAATAAGGGATTCAGTTGGAAGAAATGCCACCTTAGAGTGGTAGCAGGCACCTTTCTTTCCGTGGGAGTCTGTGCAGGATGTGTCCAGTGTACTCCAGAAAGATGCTGTACATGGAAATGAGTTGCAACTTCCAGACAGGCCTGCTGGCTTTGCTGACAAATCCTGTTACCTGGACTGTGGGGATCAGATTGTAAAGCAAGTCCTGCAGGCTTTGTGTCCTGCCTTGCCATTCAGCTGTAGTGTTTACTTGCTACTGATGCAAGCTCAGTTAAAATTGCCAGCACCTATTCTTCTTAACAGGCTGTGGATGTTTGTGGCTGTGTTGTTGCAAACCCAGCTAATCAGCCATAAGGGCTCTCAGAATTCCTTTCCGTTGTGGGTAGCGTTCTGTTGTGAATTAGACTGAATGCTCTGCACCAGCTTGACTCTTTTTGTCAGCTACTTTAACTAGAATCTACATCTTAGAGCCAGAACTGTTCCTCCAGCATTAAATAAGGAACCAACAATTTTGAATTGATATTATTAAGATTTTTAGAAGCTTAATTTATCTGATCACTTACATGTGATACATGCAGTCTCTGTTTGAAGTGACATATAGGCCATAGTTACAAGTTTCATAAATGCTTTAAAACAAACGTAGACAATAAATGCACACCACTTGTGCTGCTGATGGTAGTAGCCTGACGACTGGACTTAGCCCAAGTGAAGAATTTGGGGCTTTAGACACAAATTTACCTGCCCTAACATACAAATAACCCAATCTCTTTGTCTGTGCAGGGGAAAAACGAGGTTACTGCTCGCTCCCGTATTGCAAGAACTCTTGGTCTCAGTAAACCTGTGCATGGGGCCTCACTTCCTTCCATGTACAAACCAACGGAGCCCTCGCTTGGGCTGATGAGAGCAGATATTGGTGCAGCTTCTCTCTCTGTGTTTGGGGATCCATATGAATTGGATCCTTATGAAAGGTGAGAGATCTCTGGACTGTGATCAGGGACCTGGTGATTAAACAGGTGTGGGGTTGTTTGTGCATGTGGCTCTGTGCAGAGTGTGGATTCACATCTGAAGGCACCTTTGGGTACACAACCCACGATAACACATAATGGCCTGTTCCTTCTTTCCTTCTGGGCTGAGTTGCTGAGCTTGTAAGGAACCAGCCTCCTCTAAAGAGTTTTTCTGAAATAATCAGCCTTGTGAAAACCTTTAATAAGATCTATGGGGTTATTGAAAGGTTAGAATCTGAAGGAGTCTCATCCTAATCCATCACGTTTTATTTATTTATTTTAAGTGAAGACAGCTGGCATATTTGGTATACAGTAAACACAAAATTAAATGGACTTTTGGAATCTTCCATGTTTCTTCTTTTCCTGTCTTCGCTTTTCCAGACACTTTAAATTCAGGAGAAATCTTACTATGCCATAGTTTGTGTCCCTCATAAACTTTGAGTTTTTGGGGAGAGGGCATCGGAAATTATTGTTGGTGAAATTTAGTTTTCCACTGAATATTTCTTTTTGATCCTTTCATAAAAGGAAATTGTCCATTTAACATTTTAGATATGAAAATCTACATTTGAGTCTCTGGTGTCTGATCAAGCTGTTCTATTTAGGCAGCCATAGAAAATAAGTATATTGCACAAATATTTTTTAATATATCGTAATAAAACAAACAATATTCTCTAATTGTATCTGTCATAGCAGTATCATCTCGTTGATGTGAAAAACATTTCAGACAATTTCAGGGTTCGTGTGTGTGTGTTTTATCACAGCAATGAAGAGGTTCCAGCAAATCCAGATTCACCAGTGAGTGCCAAAAGGAGAGTTCTCTCCCAGTCAGCACTGAGGTCTCACCGTCCCGTAGCTAGACCCATTTCTGTGGGACTTCCCAGGTAAAAATCCATTCTTATTTTATTATTCTTAGTTGTCTAATGACTCTTAACAAAAGAGTAAACCTGGTGATCATCCTTGTTTAACTCTTTTGTTACCCTTATCTCTCAAAAAGTGCATGTGTGTGTATACATGCATGCCTGCACAAGTGTAGATAAATAACCACATCAATTTATGCAAGAATTCTTTTTTTATGTTGAACACACACACTCTTTTGTCATACCTTTAACATTTCCATTGAAATTTAAAATTGGTATTTCCACTCTAATCTGACTCTCTCACTTTCTGTTTTGTGACTGTTCAGTAACCCCATTAGTTTGTTTGAAATCCCAGTCTCATTAACCTTTAAGAAACCACTTGCTTCTTTGAGAGGGCCGGGGAATCCAATTGCGCGTCCTGAGGAGGTGAGGGCTGTACCCATCTTACCCAGTTCTGCTGCTATTTGTTGGAGCTCAGAAAATTGAGGAAAAGCTTTGTTTGATCCTGCAGTTTAACAGTTGCTTTGCTGTCTGTCTGTTGCAAGCCTGCCAAGGCCAGGAGCCCTGGCTGCCCCCCACTGGCAGCCACAGTGAATTTTCAAGACTGAGGGGTAGGACACGGAATCAGGAGTGTGATGAGAAGAAAGGGAATAAGGAAAGTCACTGAGGCAGGTACCAACTGAGTCACAGAAAACTGCAAGGCTGAGAGAGCTGAAGAGAAATGAAGGGAGCTCAGTTTAAGTGGTTAAAGGTGTGAAAGGTTTACGTAGCTGTTCTCTAATGCATCTGACTTAGGGTGAAGGTTGGTTTCTCAGGATTAAGGTAGCATATTTCTATGATAACTTGGATTATTTGTCTACCTTTCCCATCTCAGTCCTGAAGGAAGCCTTTCAGGAAGCTTTCCATGTCCTCGGAGTTACTTGAGTAGCATATGCTTTAGAAGGTAGAGCTGTTTAGCTGATACTCAGCTTTTCTAAAGGCTTCATTTTTCTGGGCTACACTGAGTTTCCTGGTCTGGCCTTAGCAGCTGATTCTTTTAGTGTTCCCATTTTGTGTATCTGTTGTATGTTATTACAGGTGTTTTGGTGTACATTATGTGAATAAAGTTTGCTTTGTTGTCATACAGAAATGAAATGTAGCTCCCTAAGAGAGCTGGGTTCCCTTGGAAGCTTGTTTTTTAGCAAATTTAAACAAAATAACCCCCCAAATCCCATCAACACAAAAGCAAAGAAAGAAAAACTAAAAAGCCCAACACCAGAAACACCTTTTCAGTCCATATTTCAAGAACTGAGAACTTAAACCATCTTTATAAGATTGAGAAAAGCATAAAGGGGAGTGTTTGTGCCGTCCCATGTGTGGGAGCACTACAGTTGTTTTTCAGTGTAATTTCTCTGTGCCATGCTCTTAGCTACCCTGCCAGTGGCACCTTGCAGTTAAACACTGGTTCGAGCTCTGTCATTTTTTTTAGATAGAAGCGTAGGCCTGAGGAATACATTTATGTTTGTGATTTAGTGGGGGCAACAGAGGCAGCTAGGATAGAAATATCTCTGAAGTAATAATCAGTGGTTTCTCCTCCAAAAATGCATTTTTAAATGCACTGGAAAGTTAATCTTGATATACAACACAGGGAGCACCACTCTTAATAAAAAGCATTTGCTAACCAAAAGTCTCAGGTATGATTACCAGCTTTCTTATGTTGTATCATTCCTGTGGGAAGTCAGCAAAAGCTTCACCTTCTGTTTGTCAGAGAAAGATGGGGACTGAATGACTCTAGTGAAGCCAAAACTACAAGTGAACTTCCCTGGCTGACCTCTGTTTATGCCCTTGACTTTGGTTTCTTTTTAATGTAATGTGTGTGTATAGAACAAGTGCTGTAAGAGTAAAGGAAATGTAACCCCTCTGAAACATGCAGAAGCAGTGTGCCTGCCTTGAGTCCTGATCAAGAAGCAGAAGCTGCTCCTGTGCCTGATCTGTTGGGAAGTATCCTGTCTGGACAGAGCCTTCTCATGATGAGTAGTTCAGATGTGGTCATCAACAGAGATGGTTCACTGACAGCGAAGAAGGAAGGTAAGAACTTGGCACCTCATGGTGCTGTTAGCCTTTTTGTTTCATCCACATCTGCCCTGATCCTACAGGCTGTATAGCTTTAAACTTAGGGATACTCTTACTGGGCATTGGAATTTGTAGGATGGATTCAAATTACTGCCAACAGTAATCTATTTTATAAGATGGATGTTCTGAGATAGTGTTGCTTGTCTGTGTTTTTAATTGCAGGCCTGAGATGTTACTGGAGGATTTTAGTTTTAATACATAGTTTTCTTCTTTGAAAAGAACTGCGCAGTGGTTTCATGCTTTGCTATAAAAAATGTAAGACTGGATAGACCGAAGTTATCTTAGTACCCAATTTTCCTGGCATGTATCGTGCATTGCTGCCATGCCTGTAATCTGTACTTCAGTTTGAAGAGCAGGGTGAAGGACCTTGGCAAGAAATTTCTTTGCCGAATTAGAGCTCTAAATATGTGCTGTCATCTCTAACTGTGTCTTCCTTTGGCATGGCATTACTTCAAAAGAATCTCTTCAAATTGAAACTTAGAGCTTTATTCTTAAAATAAGTACCTCTGACACCCTCTGTTATAGTCATTTCTGTCAATCAGCAACTACAGGATAATAAGCACTAATCTGGTGATACCTACAGAACAGAATGATTTATTTCCTAAACATTAGTGTTTACCTCAAAAATGTGGTTGTCTGGCACTAAACTGTGAGTATCTGACCAAAAGAACTATTGGACTCCCTTATTACTGTGTGGTGTGTCTGCAAACCACAGTGGAACTTAAAATAATTAGCTTAGTACTTCTGTTAATGTTGATAGAGAATGTCCAGATATGTCCTGAAAAGCTGAGTTGTCTATTTGTGTGCCGTAGCTCCATTTCATAGAAAATCAGCAAGTGACTCGAGAGTGGAGGATGGTTCAGGGCATAACACCCACCCGAGTACAGCGCACTCAGGGACCACAGCAAGCAGCTCCATGGCTGGACCTTCCATTTCCTCGGGGCTGAGTACTCGCTCCAGACCCTTCGCAAGCTTGTTCTCATCGCCTCCACCCTCACTGAGCAGGAGTGAGTCTGCAGCCAGCCCTGCACAGACTGCACCGGAAAAGGCAACCGGAAAATCAGAATATTCAATGACACCCAGGTCTGTCCAGACTCAGAATACAGCGGCTTTGAGCAGGCATGGCTCAAAGTTAGATGAAATGCCCAGATTTAATGGAAAATCTAAAAACTTTGTACCCACTGATACATCTTCAAAGCCTCTGAGTTGTAACTTGAATTCTGGCTCAAAAGCTGTAATTGTGAGGCAGCCAGTAAAACCACCTTCCCAGAGAATTGACATCTTTGAGCTTCCCAGGATACCAAAGATTAAAAAAGAAACCAGCAGCAAGCAGGTGGAGCCGGAACCTGCAGGAAGCCAAAGCTGTGACATCCCCAGCTCCTGTATAACCCAGCTGACTGGCAAAGAGAGCACTAATCAGCCGGGGAAGGGTAGCAGGGTGGAAAGTCAAAAGTCAAATTCCAAGGAACCTCAGCAACAGACGCGTCCAAGCGGGGTGTCTTTCTCCACCAATCCTGGTGGATATAGCGGTTCATCACTGCTGGGCACTTCAAAGGGCAAAGGCCCAGGCTCTTTTGAGAGTTTTAAAATCAATATTCCTGGGAACACAGGACATCCCAGCAGGTTGTCTAACCCAGGATTTTGTAATACCTTCCGCCCTGTGGACAATGAAGTGCAGCAGAAGGAGAGTCCTTCACCTCTTTTCTCAGTAAAGAAAAAGCAGGTCAAAAGTGAAATATATGATCCCTTTGAGCCAACAGGATCGGACTCGAGTTCAGCAAACAGCAGTCCTGAAAGGCTTGGCTCAGGGATCCCACTAACTAATATCACCAGGACTATTTCCGTAGAAAATCCAAAAGTTCAAACATTTCAAACTGTCCGTCGTTTCACCCCTTATAGGGTAGAAAATATATTTGGATCTGGGACTGACTCTGACGTGCCATCTAGTAACACAGAGTCTCGTGATGATGTGACAGTAGCAAGCAGGATTGTAGAACAGATCTCTGATACAGAGGAACGAGACAATGTGGATGAGGAAGACGTCCTAAGCAGTCCTTGCACTTCATCTGCTGTTAAGGAAATTTCTAATACAAAGTGTTTAAAGGAGGAAAACAGAGAGGGACCTAATGTGTTCTTTAACGCTGAGGAATTGATTAGACCTAGTATTAATGTGAAAATAGAACCAGATAGTCCCTCAAAGAGTGATGGGCAGCAGAAAGTCCAAAAGGTAGAACAAGCAGAGAGGCGATCACGTTCCAGATCCTGTTCAAACTCCAGCTCCCGAAGCAAGAAGAAGATGAAAAGGAAAAAAGCACTTGTCAAAGAGCATGAGAGATCACGTTCAGGGTCAAGAGATAGAGCACACTCAAGGGACCGAAGCTCCAGATCTACCTCTTGGTCAGGTGGGGAAGAGCATAACAAAACACACATGTTAAAATCCAAGAGCAGGAGGTCTTCTACTGACCGTTCTAGCAGTCACGAACGATCTAAAAAAAAGAAAATGAAGGATAAAACCAAGGATAAAAAGGCAAAAACTTCTTGGTCTAGGGACAGAAGGAAATCTAGGTCACGTTCAGGTAGTCCTGGAAGTACTTCTGAGTTCTATGAAAATAGGAAAAAGAAAAGACGGTCTCGCTCAAGATCAAGGCGGAGGGACCGCTCCCGGTCGAACAGCACTGAGAGGACTAAAAGGCGGAAGCACAGGAGGGACAAAAGCTACGAGAGGTATGATAAAGAAAGCAGCTTGAAGTCAAGGGACAGAAAGAGATCGAGATCCAGATCTCGGGAGAGGAGAAAGTGGAGATCTCGGTCTCGGTCTGCATCTCGATCTTGGGAGCGCAAAAGCAGCAAATCAAAGGAAAAAAGACTGCGATCCCGGTCAAGTTCCAAAGAAAGGAAACACAGATCAAAAGAGACCTTGCTTCCTCCTCCACCAGAAAAGGATCAAAAGCCTCCAGTTGAAAATGTGACCAGGTGTCTGGAGCAACCCCATTCTCTGAAACAAGAGCCAAAAGAGGAGCTAGTACTAGAAGGGCTTTCCATAACCATCCAGCCGAATGTCAAACTTGAGGAAATACAGACTGAGACTCCAGTTCAGCTGAGAGAGGTCCAAGAAACCATAAAGGTAGAGCCCATCTGTCAGGAAGTGAGCAGTGAAACTGCATTCCCTGCACCAGAGATCACAAACATTTGTGTCCCAATTGGCGATGTGGATTCTTTTGCTGAAGCAGAGTTAATGAACAGTACTGATCCAGCAGTGCTTGGTAGCTGTAGCAATACAAACCTAGAGATTACAGTTAAAATAGAAAATACTGCATTATGTCCATCTCTGATGGAACAACCCCCAAAGAAGGAAATTATCATGCACGTTCCAGCTGAGGCTGCACCAATTCAAAGCTCATCCAAAAGCAAAGTCACGGATTGCGTGAGGGAGGTTAAGGAGGAGTGCCTTGTCTCAAATGAAAATACAAGCAATTTCACTAAGCCTGAACTGGAAGTGGTACCTCAGGGTCCTGCCTTGAAATCAAAAGCACCAGTAAAAAGAGTTACCTGGAATCTTCAAGAGGAAGAAAGCTGCACGTTGTCTGCTGGAAAAGCTCCAAGTAAGTCTCTTTTGGAAAACAAACAGCAGTTGAAATAGGCTGTATAAGGCTTAGGGTTTTGGTGCCTGGCCAAACCTGGTTGTACTATAAGAGCTCTGTCGTCTGAGCTGGGGTGATGCCGTGGTTTGCAATCCTGAGAGCTGGCATTTTGCACTGGTTGAAATCATGAGGTGAGTTGTGTTAATGAATTGGAGAGGACGTGCTGTCAGCGCAGCTCAGCCAGCGGCAGCTTGTTCGCTCGTGAAGCGCGTGCGACAACCCCATCTCTGAACTGGCAGCCCGTGGCCCACCCTTTCTGCACTTAACTGGAATGGTTGCTTTGCCTTCAGACTTTATAAATGTTCCTCAAAACCAAGAAACGTGACAAGTCTCTGAAGCTCACTCCTGTGAGCTGCTAAACCAGAGCTGCTAGAAACAGTTTGGCTTGGGAACCTGTGCTATTTGTGTTGACAGTTGCCTGTGTCGTTCTTGTTGGTTAATCTCAACAGATAAACCCCGTAGAAAGCAATTGCTCAAGGGGATGAGAAGCCCTCTATTATCAGAAGCTTTAAAATATCAATGACTGCTAAAAAAATCCTTTTATCGCTGGTTTTGCTGTTAGATGCTTTTTATTTTAATTTTTAAAATGTAATTGTCTTTGAATCTTCAACATATTATTTTGTTCTGAGATGTTTTCTCTTCCTTCTCTTGGGATACCTAGGGATGCCATTTTACAAACTTCAGCGAGCAAAAGAAGGGGCCTGGAAAGCAGAGGACTTGAACCAAACGTTAAATCAGGTGCAGTTAAATGAGCCTCCTCCAACCAATTATATGATTCCTGAGCCTATGTTTCCTGATCTAGATTCCTCTCAGGTTGGTTCCTATTCCAGCACCCGAGTGTCGTGGAAGGCATCCCATCTCATCTGTGCCCTCGTTGTGCAACACCCTCCTCTCATGGCAGAGTTTGCCTTCCTCTGCGTGTGGTACATTTCATGTAGCCCATATTCCTCAGCAATCCTCCAGTCATTTAATCTCAGGTGCTCCTTACGATTGAAGGAATGTATTATCTTTTAATTCTGCTCCGTACATGCAGCTTCTGTTTTCAGCAGTAGCTTGCAAAAAGATGGTGCTGCCTGAGAAACTGTGAGCTTCTCCCTGTGATCAGGCTGTAAATGTTGGCTTGGTAGCCTTGGTCTGAGCCATCAGTCTGTGGCGTCCACCAGTTAAAAGGCGAGTGGGGCTGGTGGTAGCTCTTGGTGGATAAAAGGTGCTCTGAAAATCCTGCTCTGATGTTGTGTCTTGTCAGCACAAGCATTTACAGAGTGGTGTGTGTTTCTCAGGTGTACTGTCAGAACATCCCTCTGGCGCCAGCTCTGCCCTCCAGCCTGCCCCCCTACGCCCCGGTGAGCCAGCCCACGGTTCAGTTCATCATGCAGGGAAGTCTTCCAGCTCTTGGCTGCGTGGCAGGACAGAGCCTCACCCCGGAGCCGGGCACCCTGGCTACGGCATCTGAGCCGGGAATGCAAGCTGCTTCTGTTGGAAATGCAGAGGAAAAGATCAAAGCCCCCAAACCTCCAGTGGACAAAACAAAAAACGAAGAAGTGAGTGAATGCATAAAATATATGAGCTGTTTATTTGAACTTTTTCATCTGGGGGATTTTTAAACTTTCTGTACTGTATTTTCCCAGCCCTGCTGTTCTTGGTGACTGACTATGCTAACCCAGAAGCAGCAGGCAATCCTCTCTTTGAATTTATTTGGGATTTATTCCATTTGAGGGTTCTGCTTTCTATTGCTTCATCACAGTAGGACAGAGAGGGATTAAAACGCCTAAAATACGTTCTTAAAGTTCTGAAACTTTCTTGCATGAATATTTGGAAGGGACTTTCCAGAAACCACAATGTCCACGTTTCTCTAAACACCTGGTTTTCTCCTTTCCCCTCCAGCTTTGAAATTAATGTCAATTCTCATAACAGTCCTATAGAGAGGTAGGACTGTATCTTGTTGCTTATCAGCACTGGAAATGCAGAGATAGTAAAACACTTTGGAGATTTTTTAGTGCAAGTCCCTTGCTGCTGGGGTTTGGATTTGCTGCACAGACCATCTGCTTTAGGCACAGTGGATGCTAACACAAGAACAAAAACTTCTTAACCCATGATTTTGCTTTGTACCAGAAAACCAAACAGTAAGATGCATTTCCCACTGAGCCTCCATTTATGAGCAACAGTTTTTCTGACCTTGTTTTGATGGCACCTGTAATCATGACTTCATAAGCAACTGTGCAATTTTCAGATTGCCTTTAGAGCTATCTGAAGCTTTATATTCGCAGTTATGGTTTGCTGCTTTTAGAATCTGATGCCTTTTGTTGGATGTATGTTTACTTCAGAGCTGTTGGAAGGGGAGGAGGAGGCCAAAATTAGGAAGTCCATGTTGTAGTCACTTGCTTAAAACACATTCTTTAAGACACAGAATAAATGTTACATAAAGCAAGGGTTCTTCATAGCACAAATTGGTATTTGTTTCAAGACAGCAGTGGACAGTAAAGGAAATCACTTGGAGGTGATTACTTGGGTTGTTGAAATTGTGAAATGAGAATTTTCGTTGTTTGAGCGTTTCTAAGAAGAACAGATTGAAAAAACATTCCCAAGACAGCACAAGGTAATGAAGTTCTCTTTCCTGTGCAGTACATGAAGAAGCTTCACATGCAAGAACGGGCTGTGGAAGAAGTGAAACTTGCCATCAAACCTTTTTACCAGAAGAGGGAGATTACAAAGGAGGAGTACAAGAGCATCCTTCGGAAAGCAGTGCAAAAGGTAAGGGCCCAGTGAAAGGGAGTGGAGAGCAGGAGCTGGGCAGGTCATTACATAAGTGGCAGTACTTTGGATTGCACTTGCCATTTCAGCAATTACATGCCATAACTGAGTAGCAGATCTTTGGACCCTAACTCTGCAGTCCTGTGGTGAAGCAGCAGTTGCTTTAAGCAGGACTGATTGGTGCCATTGGTGAGAGCTGTCAGTCTGTTCCTTTTGTGAGATCATGTTTGCAGTGGACAAGAGCATTGGTAAGCTTCAGCTGCCTGAGCTGAAATGTTACGTGGTACGTGCCCTGGGTAAGAATGGTCAAATCCCCCTCACTAGAACCTTCAGCCAGAATTCCAGCTGTTTCTGATAAAGTGAGAAAATACTTTGTGCATTAGGTCCTTGAGGATCTGTGGTGTCTCTGAACCTTGGAAGAGGGCCTTGAAATTTTGCTGATACTGACTTTTGTCTCAAATCTTAGTGCTGAGTAGATTGTGGCTAACAAAGACCTGATCAGCAAGTAAATGTTGTCTCGTGAGGGGAAGTAATGCTCTCGTGGTCAAGGCAGTTCATTGATACCTCAGAGAACTGTATTTTCTCCCTGCTCTGCTTTCTTGCTATCACTGAGAAATTCCATCATAAATAAAAATTCCCAAGGTAATGGCTGCAATTCCACATCTTCTGTGTGACCCATATGAACCATAAGGGTTGTTTGCAAGAGAGCTGAGCAGTGCCAGTTGCTGCTGAAGTCACAGTGAACTCCTCTCTGAAGAGAGATAAAGTTCCTTGTGTAGGGTCTGTTCTTTCTCCCCTGTCTCAAAATGGGCTCTCAAAACTGCCAAATTCTTTTAATCTGAGCACTGCTTCCTCGAAAACATCCCAAAAAATAGGGTCTCAACACTTCCTTGTTACCACGTGTTGTGTAAAACTGGATGGATAGGTGAAAACGCCTGTAGTAAAAATGAGTAATTTTGCTTTGAGATGCCTCTGCATTCAGTTGGTGCTCCGTAGATAAGCTCTGGGCCATTTCTGGAATGCTTGAAGGAAAATACTGCTTTTGTCTTTGTTTTCTGCTTTATGTACCCTGCTATGAGCCTTGAGGGTCTGTGCAGGAATTGGCTCCCCTGGACAGCTTAGGGCCTCTCTGCCACTTGCCTGCGCTGCTGTCATTGACCAAGTGCCCTTTCTGATCCCCTGCAGATCTGCCACAGCAAAAGTGGAGAGATCAACCCTATGAAGGTGGCTAACCTGGTGAAGGCATATGTGGAAAAATACAAACATATGAGGAAACATAAGAAAAGTGATGGTGAAGATACACGTGAAGTGGAAAACTGAGAGCAAGCCACAGCATGACTTGGACTGAACTTGTCCTAGCTGTGGACACTATGGGAATAACAGACCTGCAGTTGCATCTCACTGTAAGCAGAGTGCAGAGAAACAAGATGAGAATAGACTTTATCTACGGAACCTTCTCTTGAATTGTTTCCATATGGGAATGAATTTAGGATTTTTTTGGATTACCTACAGCTGTAGAACTAAATAACAATCAAATGCCTCAGACCAGCAGAGTAATTCGAGGGGAAACACAGAAGAGATTAATGTTTGGAACTCCCGGATTGCTACAGTTTTCAGGGTTACTTTGATCACATTTTTGGGCTGTGCACTTGTCTTGCTAAAGTTTGGAATGGACACCACTTTTCATACAGTATATTGAGAGTTGTATACTGTTTCCCTTGTGTTTATTTATCGAAATATGGATTGTCTTTAGAAATTTCTGATTTAATACTTGAAATGTCGTATTTTTAGCCCGGTGGATGGTGAGCGAAGCTTTACTCGCTCTGGGATTTGGGGATTGCAGAAATGAGCTAACCTTTATAAACTGACTTCAGAAACACTGCTCAAGCCGTGGTGTTTATTTACATCCTGTTGGAAGTACCTTGTTAGTGAAAAAAATTAATTTTGGGGTGGGAGATTGTGTTGCACTTGTGTAAATAATGCACTGATGGCTGGTTTTGTGTCTGCCTTTCAGGAAAATGCAAAACAAAAAGCAAGCATTGTCAATTTTCAGTAACAAGCCGGAAGGATAAGGTTGAACTGATGTACAAAGCAGAAATGTGACAGAGTTTATAAAGTTATTTTGAATGGTTTTTGTCCTATAGCGGGTGTCATTTGTTTGTCTTGCATCTGCCTCTTGGCCTGGCTGTTCCATGTAAACCTGCACGCTTGGCTCTTGCATAAGGCATGCTGTGTTTGTGGAAGAGGATTGGAGTTGGATTAGTAATTGTCCCTCCTCCTCTGCAGGAGAACTGGTTTTCCTACCAAGAATCAAAGGAGTTCAGCATGCATTCTGACTTCATCTCAATTGCTTTAGCAGAGCTCCTTGCCCACAGGTACAGCAGAGCAACAGCTCTTTTAAGTGACCATCTGAAATACAGGCTCTTAAATGATATTCAACACCCTTGAACCTGACTTGAATTATTCCCCATCAAACCCTGCTAGGGAGGAGATGTTTCACAGAGAAATTGAAGAGAAAACCAGTAAGTTACAACTCCAAAACTGGCTTTCCCTTCACGGGAACTGGTTTGGAGAGTTTTTTTTCCTATTTAAACAAAACGAGCCTGTGTACCAGTAGTGTATGGACTGGCACAGTGCTTCACTCCCATCATTCACTGTGCTAGAGGAGTGTTTATGGATGAATCCTGAGCGTTTTGGAGTTAATCTTCCTTGGTTCCTGTATGCTTCCTTTATGGAAGTGCAGCCTGGCTGGATGATAAGGAAGTGATAACTTTGGAGCGGCTTTGAAGATTTTTGGAAAAGACACAGTACTGACTGCAGAAGAACAGCTGGCAGAGAAGCTGTAGTTTCCAAGCTAAACTTGTAGCTAGAATACATACCTGGAACGTGGGTGTGGGAGTTGTCAGTACAAGCACTGCTGATAGATTTCTTGACAAAGTAAAAGTTCAGAAACTTTTATGGCATCGTTGGCACAAGAATGAGAGAATGTGATCTAGCTGTGCATACAGTTAGGCTGGAAATTGGACACCTCTGAGTATCTCAGAGGAACAGTTCTGCCATAACCTGTCTGTATGAGTGAAAAAGGGTAGGTGGTGTGAAAAACAAGACTTGACCAAATAATAGAAGCAACTACACTGTTTACTAGGAAGACAGTGTCAGTCTGTTTCATTCCTTGGGCAATTTCACTGCTTTAAATTCTTGTTTAATGTTGCCTTTCAACTGGCAGTAAAGATGACAGCCTGTTGCAGGGTGTATTAGGAGTGCCTGCACTGTAAGGCCTGTTAAATTTGTTACCTCTGCACCTGCAGTCTGCTGAGACTGAAAACTACACCTTCTGCATGTGCTTTCTGCTGAAGTTACATGAACAAGAATACTGGTTCTTTCATTCTGTCTGCCATTAAAATTAAATTATCAAATTGTAAGCTGCCTCCTGGGAGAGGCAAGGAGAAACATACCTAAAAATGCCTCTTCTGGCATGTTCTAGAAAATGTTTTTTTCTAGTATACTGTGTATACTACTTGCTTCTTTTTTTTTTTCCCTTTATGGTTGACCCTCTTGGATCAGATGCTGCTGCCTGTTTAAGGGAAGAAACCATATTTATTCAATAGATGCAGTAGTTTGGTAATAGCATAACCTCTTGTTAGTGTCCTTTCATTCCTGTGCAAGAGTGGTGATGCCAAAAGCTGGTTCAGCACAGGCAGGGAGGGATGCTGCACCAGGAATTTGACTCGGTACCTACTCTGCCACCATGTTTGTCTCACAGGTGACCTCCAGTACTGCTTTTGGGACATAACCCTGGCCCTACCATCTGGCCAGAGGTGCGCGGGTTCTTGAAAGCTGCTCTGGGGTTGGATGGAGAAAGAGAGGGTGGGGTTCCCTGGCAGAGCTCG
>VZTE01002223.1:427355-495995 GCA_013397775.1 Eulacestoma nigropectus
GGGGGGGGCGGGAGCGACACAAGAGGAGGAAACGAAAGGGGGAGGCGAGCGTCCGGAGGATCCAGCTGGTGCCACGCTGCAGGGTCATGGCCCAGCCCAGAGCCTGTGAGTAGCTGCCCTGGCTCTTCACTGCTCTGGCTCAGTGGTGGTGGGAGCCCTTTGGCTTGTCCCTGCTGGAGAGATTGGGCGTTTGGGAGAGGGCGAAGGCTTGCTGTCCTGCTGGGCTTGGAGCATGTCCCATGTTTCAGTGGTGATGCTGAGAAATGATGATGAGTCAGTCCTGAGCAGGGTGCATTGCATAAGGGGATGCCATGCTTGGTGTCATGGGAGGAAGTGAAACAAGGGAGAGGAAAGCAAATCTAACCATGTTTTGCTTTGGTATCGTGTGATCCCCATGCCACTGGCGCTCTCCTCACCTGCAAATCTCTCTGCTCTAAACACCCTCTGTTTGGGGATGTTCTCAGCCATCACTGAGTCCCTGCCTGTGTGCCCTATCCTTTGGGGAACCCCACCATCCCTGCGTTATTCCTCCAGTCTCCCAGGGCTGGGAGCATCCCTGCAGGGAATCACAGCATCGTCTGGAGGGGGAGGATGTGAAAGAGGAAGTGTCTGAACTCGCTGGCCCTGGCCTCGGTGCATCCCTGTAGCTGTGGTCAGGAGCTGAGAGCGGGCTGGGTGAGTTATTTGGGGAGCAGCTGTCCTAACACTGGCTCTGCCCCCACAGCTCACTGCTGGAATTAGAAAACTCCCAGTTTTGGGGTAGATGCATCTGTGCCTGGAGCTCTTCAGGGCTCAAATCATGAGGGCAAATCTGTTAATGTGACACTTGGGCTGCAGGTCATCTGGTGGGAACTGTTCCTGCGTCTTCAGTCCCAGCCAAGATCCTCAGCTTCAGTTCCTCTCTCGAGAGGACACAGGAGCTGTTCAAGCAGTAATTGTGGTGGCACTGTTCAACCAGCTCCTCTGCCTTTCCTTGCTGGCCAAAATCATCCCAAAGTCATGCCAAAAAAAGAAATAATGGTCTGCAATTCCAAAGGGTCAAAGTCTCTTTTAACCACCTTTCCTGTCCCATGTGTCCAGGTCCGGAACAGGACAGATTGCGTGAAGTGAATCTCTCTACCCAGAGGCTGCGTGTGCTCCCGCCCGCAGTCCTGAGCAATTCCATGCTGGAGAGCCTTGACCTCGACAGGAACAAGCTCAGGAGCATCACCGGCATTTCTAAGCTTTGCAACCTCAGGAAGCTGATACTGTCCAAGAATGAGTTTGTGGATTTCCCCAATGAAATCCAGAGCCTGGTCTGTTTGGAGAGGCTTGAGCTGAATCAGAACCAAATCCGGATCATCCCAGAGGGGGTTTTCTCCCATCTCCCCAGGCTTAAACACTTGCGGCTGAACAACAACCGTCTCTGTGCCCTCCCCAGGGACCTGGCAGCTTGTCGAGGCAGCCTTCAGTACCTCAACATCTCCAACAACCTGTTCCGGACCTTCCCACAGCCTGTCCTGCAGCTGGCACACTTACAGGAGTTCCATGTGCAGAATAATGCCCTTCACCAGCTCCCCAAGGAGCTCTTCCAGGGACAATCCCTGAAAATGTTTAAGGCCAGTGGGAACCCCCTCCGGGAGCCGCCCAGTGAAGTGTGTGCTGGTGGCATTCAGCAGATCCGGAATTACTTCAACCAGCTTCAGCATGGTTTGGGGCAGGAGGACAAGAGGGTTAAGACCATGTTCCTGGGGGCCTCACTGGCGGGGAAGTCCACCATCTGCAGAAGCCTCAAGCAAGGGCAATCCAAACTGGTTCCCAAGGAAGAGCGAACAGTTGGCATAGAGATCAGTGAATTCCAGATCAAGGACTTCACATTTCTCTTCTGGGACTTTGCTGGCCAGCTGGAATACTACATGACTCACCACGTGTTCATCACCCCACAGGCGCTCGTCATCCTCGTCATCAATCTTCACATGTGAGTGCTGAGCTGGTTTGGATTCCAAGTAGACCAGGGAAACTGAAAAGAAGCTGGGGAGACTTTGCACTGGCCAAATTCACACCATTTCTATTGGGCCTTGAGGCCTGGTCTTCTCACCATTGGCATAGCTGGCTCTCCCCCTTTTTGTAGATCAATCTTTTAATCCACCAGGTCCATCATCACCTTGCCAAAAGCCTCTGTTTGGAGGGGTTGAATAAGCACCAACTCCTTATGTGACAACTGAACCCCATCTGAATGGACTTGCTTTCTGCAAAAAGCAAATCCCTATGATCCCTTCTGTATCCTATGGTGTTCCCTGAACATGGAGGGAGTATCAGGCTTGGGTTTTGTGCTACAGAGGGATGCTCCCATCCACAGCAGGGATTGACTCCACTCTGCCCCATAACTTAAGGATGGGGAACTGAAGGATGAGCTTGGGTACAGTCCATGTCAGCTTCTGAGATCCGAGCTCTTCTCGAGTGAGCTCCTGGGGCAGCACAGAGTGTGTGGTCAGGCCTGCACTGGTGGAAGTTGGCTGGAGATCCAAAGGGTGAGATGTGAATTTGGGATTTTGTTTTTCTCCCTCTCCAGGTACCAAACTAACGACAAAACTTTCAAGGAGCTTGTTGGTTTCTGGATCAATAACCTGTCCATGCGAGTCCCAAACTCAGTGGTGCTTCCTGTGGGAACCCATGTGGACTGCTGCCAGGAGCAGGAGGTAGCAGAGAAGACACATGACATCATGGCCAGGATCACAGCCATGCTGGCAGAGAGAAAAAGCAACCTCGCTCACTTCATCGACAACCTGGCGGGCAGTGAGGAGCCCAAGTTTTATGTGGACCAGTGGGAGAGGCTGAAAGAGATGGAGAGCTGCACGTTAACTGTAGGGTTGAGATTATCCTGGGTTCTGGCTGGCTGAGGTCACCCTGTTGTCTCTGGCAGCCCACTGTGCTAATGGCTAAGGTGACCTGGTGCGAATGCATCAGGCCACTACTGCAGCCCCTCCTAAGGCTGGGGTGGACATGGTAACCCCTGGCTGGGACCTGCATGGTCCTTGTCCCTGGTAGGTGATGGGCATCTCCTCCTCTGGCTTGTAGCAAGTGCCTGAGGAGGAGTGTGAGGGGTTATTTACCATCACCAGGTGACTTTCAGGAACTGCTGCAGAACAGAGGTGTGAAGGAAGTGCCCTCTGAAGCTGAGCCAGTGGTGTTTCCCATGCTGAGTGACCTCATGGACATTAGGTCCTTCCTTTACCTCACAAGTTAAAAGACTTCTCTGGGTGTCGTTTTGTCAGGTATGTGCTTCCTCTTTTCCAGATCTTAAACTTAGTTGCTGTCAACTGCACGGATCACTGTGACATCAAAAAGCTCGAGGCCACTATTTTGGAGCACGTGAAGAATGAGGAGCTCTTCCCTGAGGTCGTCCGAGTGCTGCCGCCCGTCTACAGGCAGGTGGAAGCTGCCATCGTGGATATTGCACGGAGCGAGGAGATGGCAGACCATGGTGAGTGGTCTGTTGCCCCTGCCATGCCTTTCTGAGGGGAGCTTCTGCCCCGTGCCTGGGACAGGCTCTCTCCAGTGCTGTCCTGCATTTGGGATGGGCTCTCCAGTGCTTGCTGCACCTTCTGGCCCTGTTTGTGTGGCAGGGGCATTGCTGCTGAAGGCCTTGCAGTGTTAATGCTGAGCACGCCTGAACAGGCCACGCTGTCTGGTTTCTTGCTTTCCAATGATGTTTTTGTTTCTCCCCTTTTGCCTGTATAAGCAATTAAAAAATCTTGCAGGGCTCCACAGCTTTAATGCTTCCATGTGGTTTTCAAATCTACATCTTGCTAACTTTATCTAATGGCCCCTACCCTTCCCTAGACCCTTTTCCATGTCTCCTCTGACTTACCAGGACTAGCAGGCAGCTCCAGCCCCTTGCTTATGTACCCAAAGCAGGTACGAACACCACCAGTTCCCAGGGACATCTCTGGCCCCCCTGGTCACTGTAGGATTAGAGAATGAGGAGCAAATACTTTTCTTTTGTGGAGATAAGCCAGACTTAGTCACCTGTCTTTCTGCATTGCTGAATGTCAGTCTGAGGTTTAACTGGCAATCTGAGGTTTTCTGGCTGAAACAAACCTGCTTCCTCAAACAATAATAATAAAAAACCCCAGTATTAGCCTCATTTTTCAGAAAGTCCTGGCAGGCTGTTGCCTCTGCTGAGGCGAGGCAAGTCAAGGCCGTGGGGGCTGCAGGGTGGCAGTGGGACAGCTGAGGAGAGGCAGAGCATTTTTGGTCAGTCACCAAGCATTGCTCCAATCCCAGTTACTTCCCCGGGGATGGCATAGGTGATGTGGGATGCTGCTGGTGTTTGTTGGCTCTCTGAAGCATCTGCCTTGGAATGCTGTGTCTGAGAGATGCACGCTGAGCTCCTGCATCTCCCTCTAGGCATGATGGACCTTCAGTACCTACTCAGCAAACTCTCCCAGCGCAAGCACCTGGCTGGCCTGGGCAGAGAGCTCCTCCACGACATCTTGCGGTACCTGCACCGCATCGGGCTCGTCGTGTGGTATGAGGAAATCAAGCACTTGGAAAGCACCGTCTTTCTCCAGCCTACCTTTTTAATAACGATGTTCAAGGTGAGCGTGGGGATCAGGACCATCTCCTCCGCAGAGCCCATGCTCTGCAGCTTTGCTGGGCTCCTCTCACTGCCACCTCATCTCTCCTTCTCTTCCCATGCAGCTCCTGGTGCGGTACCGCCTTGTCCAGCAGCTCGAGAGCATCTCTGTGGAGACGCTGATCGGGGAACACGCCACCATCAGAGACAGAGCCAACTGGGTGTGGACCTTCAAGGCAAAGGCAATGCTGTGCCACCAGGCTGTGCGTGCCTTGGTGAAGCACCAGCTCTGTTCGGAAGGGATGCAGGATGTCTTTGAGGAAATCATGGGACACAGGCCTCACAGAGGGAGAGGGAAGCTCTTCAGCCTCCTGGAGCACTTTGAGCTCTGCCTGGAGGTGAAGCACACCAAAGCACTCAACCCGCAGGCCAGGGAGTTTGTGCCTGGGAAGCCATGGGAGACAACACAGAGCCAAGACGAGTCCTGGTACTTGTTCCCAACCTATCTGAACCAGACAGAGGAAGTGTCTGAGGTGTGGGGAGGAGATCACCCCGAGGACCTCCACATCCGTGCCTACTTCTCACCCGAAATACCTGAGGGCTTCTTCCAGAGGTAAGCACTGGTTTCCAGCCATCGGTGAGGTTGTGGGATGGAGTTTGCTTGGTGTAATGCCAGGATGACTCTCAGCAAGCCCTTGGCTGTTGAGACTGTATCTGTTGAGGCCTGGGGCTAGGAGTCAAGATACCAGGGTGGCTTCTCAGCTGTGCCACACACGTGTGGGGCCCTGGGTGAACCCTGGTGATGTTCGCTGCCTGGACGTGAGCAAAGGCCACGCTCCTTCTGGTTCACCTTTCATCTGGGGGGTGTTTGGCTAATCTGTGCCCATCCAGGCAGGCAGAGGTCTCACAGTCCCACCTGAGAATGTTGTCGTTTCTGTGGGTGTTGGAACTGTACCAGTTTTTGGAACTTCTCCTGGTTTTCTGGACTTGTGTCTAGAGTTTTATCTGATGGTGGTGTGGTTAAACCCCAACCGGCAACCAGGCACCACAGAGCAACTCGCTCATTCACCCCAGCTGGACTGGGGAGAGAATGAGAAAAGTGAGAACACTCATGGGTTGAGATAAAGACAGTTTAATAGTTGAAATAAATTATAATAATAACAGTAATAGCGATAATAATATTGTAATGAAAAGGAAATTGTCGCTATTGAGCCAGGAACAGAGAGATGTAGCAACGCAGAAATTCAGCGAAAGAATGAATTATTTATTAATTTTACAATCATTTCTATATAGTCTAGTTCCATAAAGCAATTGGACAGTGTTCACACTCCTCCTAGGGTGATTGGTTAAGGTTCTATCACATCCACAGTAAAACATTTCTCGGTGTACCATAAGCAGAACTTAGCAAAACACCAGACGTGAATATTGTTTACATAAACTATCTTACTGTTTTCATATCTTGCATGAGAAAGGAAAGGTTCTCAAAGAATTAATGCAAGAAGCTGGAAAATTCATCTGCTAGCAGCATTTCGGTATCCACAGGAAATAGCAAAGAGAGAAATAAAACCCAAGAAGAACAAGTGATACAAGTAAAAAACAACGGTTCACCACAACCACCTCATGCCCAGCCTGTTCCCAAGCAATGGTCCCCCAGCCAGCTTTCCCCAAGGTTTATATGCTGAGTATGATGCCACTGGCTGTGGGATAACCCTTTGGTCATTTGGGGTCAGCTGTTCTGGCTGTGTCCCCTCCCAGCTTCTTGTGCACCCCCAGCCTTCTCGCTGGCAAGGCAGCCTGAGGACCTGAAAAGTCCTTGACGTGGTGTAAGCCTTGCTCAGCAGCAACTAAAACATCAGTGTGTTATCCACATCATTCTCATCCTAAATCCAAAGTGCAGCACTGTACCAGCTACTAGGAAGAAAATTAACCCCATCCCAGACAAAATCAGGACAAGATGGCCAACTCTGGAAGGATCTCTTGGCTTAAGAGGCTGCTCCTGCTGCTTGAGCTTTCGGTAGGGGAAGGTCCTCATTTGGTGTCTGCCTCTATTCTTACTGAAGTTCGGTTCATATTTTCAAGTCCACCTGGTGCCACGCTTTCTTCCAGCGTTACGAATAAGCCAGGAGAAAAGTTGTGAAGGCCATGGGCAATCTCCTCGCAGGTTCCTGGTGAAAGCTTGCTCCTTCTATTCCACACACTGGGTGGCCAAGGTGACCTGCCTGCTCGTATGCAATGGCAAACCTCTGCTGATCAAAGAGAATAACCAGAGGGCCTACAGCTACCTGGAGCTCCGTTGCAGAAAGCCATCGGAAAGGACAGGTAAGATCCCTGATCCATCTTTCATGACTCCCAACCCCATGTCTCTCCTTAGCTCCACCCCTGCCGCCTCCAGCCCTCTGGGAAGTGTCCCAAGAAGCCTCTGCCACATATCCTATCCTCTTTCTCCATGCAATTCTGTTCAGGACTCCTCTAGAGGTATCACATGAAAGTGGAAAGTCAAGTTTTCATTGTTGTCATGGAGCAAATGGGTCATCCTTGCTCAGAAGGCCCCAGCAGAGTACAGTCTAAGGCTAGGTCTTCAAGTGATAAACAAAAGGGCCACCCAAGTTGGGGAGCTCTTCCCACATACCATCAAATTCCTTATGGAGGTTTAGTTAACTGGAGAAGTGGCACTGTTCCAACAGTTGAGGCTGTGGGCTGGAAGCGATGTGTGGGTCACCACAGCATCTCCTGGGCTGCCGTGGCTGGGGGCTGTAAGCAAGTACAACATTCTCTTTTTGCCTGGAAGGGTTCCAGTCTGCCTGGGACTTCCTTGTGGCAGTTGTGCTCATCATCCAGAAGCTCGCTGAGGAGTGGCCAGGGCTGCACGTGTGTGTGAAGACTCCCTGCCGAACATTCGGCTGTCCCGCAGAGTTCCTCTGGCCGGACATGGATGGCACAGGTGCCATGTACGTACACGCTGTGCCCCTCCAAGGGAGGGCAGGATCTGGGTGGTCACTACTGCAACACTGGTGGGGCTGGTCAGCTTCTAAAGGCCATGTGAAATTAGTTGTGAAACTCACTGGCTCTACAGTGCCCTTCTCCCAGCCATAGCAGCTCACATCCCACGTGGTGTTAGCACTTACTGGTGTGGGAAATTAGAGCATGGAGGGAAAGGTGAGGCAGCTGAGGCACATGATGTTCCCTCTGGACATGTACCCAGATGTCCCTGTTTCATGAAGAGCTGAAGGTGCTCAGGCACCTGGGAGGGCAGTGGCTGTCCCACCAAAGGCAGCACCTCAGGTCAGGGTGGGAAGAGCAAGCCTCTTCCATTGCCTTGGCATCGTCTTCCATGGGAAGTGCTGAGGGCAGCTCCTGCTCCCTCTTTCCTGGGCTTTTTCCTCCGCAGGACAAAGGAAGACATTAAAACCTGTGGGACGTGTGGACACCGTTTTGGTGCAGAGCTGCTCCTGCCCAAAGGTGAGCCCAGTGTCCCGAGTTTGTGCCGTAACAGTGCTCAGGGGAAAGAGGGCTGAGGGTTTCCTGGAGCTGAGATGCTAAGGGTGTCCCATTCCCACAGTACCCAGGCAGCTGGAGGAGCCCCCGGCACAGCCCTCTGCTCACTATTACGTGACAAGCTACGGGACCACAGCCTTTGGGTCCAGCAGCATCCAGGTCACTAGGCAGGTAAGGACACTGCCACTTCCCCTTGCCCAGGGACCAACAGTGACGGTCAGGCTCCTGAAACGAGGGGGTGCAGTTGTTTGCAGCCTGAGGAGGGCAGACCCCATCTTCAGGCAGCCCTCTGGTTTCCACACTCCTCCCTGAGATACCACCCCCTCTGCACCTCTGAACTGAGGTCTGGGTGCTTCGTGTTGTAGTTACTGCCTTATTTTTCCAGAACATCTCCAGGGAGTAACTCCAGGCCAGTGCTCACCGAAGTACTTTTGTTCAGCCAAAGCCAGGCTGCCCTCAACACATTCTGCTTGCAACTCATGTTTGTAGCCTTAATGCATGGAAATAAATGCATTGATAAATGCATCCCTTCACGTCTGGGAAGCCACCTCATCTACTCAAATTTAAGGGGAAGAAGGCGCTGATAAGCTCTCTGATACCAGCCTGCCCCTGCCAGCAGGGACTTTGCTGAGACAAGGCTGGGCACAGAGCCCCGTGGTTTTCGGGGTAGAAGGGGGTGGTGAAGATTTCAAACTGATAGCAGAGGCCGATGTCCAGGCAACAGCAGCAAGAGAGAACTAAGTTTCTATACATATATATTTTAACTTGGAAAAATTAAGAAAATAAATCTGTAAAATACCACACTCCACAAAAACACACTAGCAGCTGATGGAGGTGAAAAGCAATGTGTGAGCTCCAGGAGTGGTCAGCGAAGGTGTCCTTGGGTTGGGGGGTGCTGGTTTGCAGATGCACAGTGGTCCTGCTGCCTGTGCCAGGGCCATGGGCAGTGGAGCAGGTGGGGTCAGCCCAGCTGCATGTTGTACTGCTCGATGAGCTCCATGAGGTCGAAGGAGTTGGAGAGCTGCAGGCTGAGGGTGTGGCTGTCAAGGGAGGAGGCTCCCTCCTGCAGCACCTGCTCGTAGCAGTACTCGCAGAACTTGGGCACCAGCTGCAGCGGCAAAACACTGGGGTTACGGGCAGGTTAGGGGCAGCTGCCTGACTTGGCTGCAACACCCTGCATGGCCCTGTCCTCCTGGAGTGCAGGGAGGAGATGTCTGGGGCACCCTTTGTCTCCCCCAAACCCTGAGGGTCCCTGTACCTGGGCAGCTGCCTTCCACTCCCCAAGTGTCCTCTGGCCCAGGCAGCTGCCCACCTTTGCCCCATGTTTCCCCTGGTCCCCAAGGGTCCCGTCCCTGCTCACACAGCCCCCCATGTCTCCAAGGGTCCCCCTCCCCTGTCACTCAGTTCCCCCATCTCTCTCAGCGCCCCAGGGTACCCCCTCCTTGGGTATGCAGATGTCCATCTGCCCCAGATCCAGAGGACTCCCAAATCCCCATCTCCACTGCACACTGAGGGTCTCTCTTCTTGTGCACCCAAGTACTCACCTCCCCTGGCCCCTGAGGCTCCTGCTGCCCAGTCCCTGAGGAAACTCCATCACCTCTCCATCACCTAGGAGTCCCCATCCTTGGGCACCCAGAATCCCATCTGCCTCAGCCCCCAAGGGTCCCTCTTCAGGCACCCAGACCCTCCATCTCCCACCCACCTCGACCTCGATGGCTCCCCTCCTCAGGTACCCGGAGTCCCAGCTCCCCTGGCCTCCATGAGTCTCTCCCCTTCCCTGGGAAGCAGTGTGATAGTGGTGGGTTTTGGCTACTGCACCTTGACCAGGATGAGCTTGGACTCCTTAGGCTTGGCCTTGGAGAAGGCCTGTCCAAAGCAGAGGTAGATGGTGAAGTCGGGGGATCGCCGCCTTTGACCATTGCGGAAGTCCCTCAGCTCTGTGAGGCAAAACAGGGTTCAGTTTTGGGGTGAGCCTGGGGGACCAGAGGGCCTTGGCAGGTTTGGATGCTTGTAACATCCTGGGGCTGGCTCCCATGAGCCCCAGAACCAGGCTGGGCACGAAATAACACGGGGAACAATGTGCCACCCCTACCCACCTGTGCAAAACTCGTTGAAGTCAAAGATGGGGGTTTCCTGGTCCCGCCAGAGCAGGTTGGGTGGGGGCTCCTCGACCCCCTCGAGCTGCTGGGACAAGGCCCAGAACACCTTGCACTTCTCCCGGCGGGTGGCAAAGACCTTGTAGGCGCGTTGCTCCAGCTGCAGCCCCGCGACGCCCAGCAGCTCCTCGGTGAGGCGCCGCTGCTTGCCGTCAGCCATGCTGGCAGGGCTGGGGAAGTGCACCACGTGCCAGGGGCACGGGGCCTCGGGCACACTGGGGGGCTGGTACGTCAGCAGGCAGCGGCTGCCCCCAACCACCTCCCGGTGGAACTCCTTCCCCCGGTAGTAGATGGTGACATCCAGGATGGAGATGATGCCATCTGCACCAGGAAGTGATCAGCAGCTGCATCCTCCAAACCAAAACATTCCCCCTCTCCGAAGCACCCCCCAAGCATATTTATTGTTAATAACTGTAATAATAATTTATAGCCATTAATAATTAATAAGCCTCACCTGTGTTATCCAGCAGCAGCCGTGGCTGTGGCGCAGGGCTGGCGGCAGGGACGAAGAACGTCGCCTCCGCCAGGTACTGCATGGGGACCGTGCCCTCCGTCAGGTGGCACGGCGGTGGCACGGCCCCTGCAGCGGGAGACGAGCAGCATCGGCATCACCATTCGGGATGCAGCACAGTGGGGGCTGCTTTGGCAGGGGGTCCCCATGGCAGCACCCCGGCCTCTTCCCACCCCATTATGGCATTCCCACATCCAGGGCCGGATACTGCCACACAGCACCCACCTCTCTCCTCTGGCAGCATGGGGCCCGGTGGGTGGTAGGTGTCCAAGGTGGGCTGCTCCACCGTGGGCACCCATTGTGGAAATGTCGTGGGAGGGAAGCAGTTGTTTTGGCTGGGGTCTGCGTAAAGCTGGAGCAGGGTGTGCTGGTGAGGCTGGAGCACGACATCCTGGTGGGGAGTGTCCCCTGCAGGGAAACCACCTGTGGGAAAGTGCTGGGGTCACCCACCCAGGCAGCCACCCACTCTGCACCCCATGAGCAGGACTGGTCTCACCTGTGGGCACCCAGGATGGAGCCGGCGAGCCAAGGTCACGGGGGGAGATGTCACACTGCTGCAGCAGCTCCTCCAGAATCGAGAGCTGTGTGGGGTCAGTGGGTCCTAAGGGGCAGCACAGTGGGTGGGATGTCTCACAGCCACAAAATCAGGCCCAGCTCAGCCTAGCAGGGTGTTCCCCCGCCCCAAAAAAAAGATTGTGAGACTAGCGCTTACCTGGGACAGTGCTTGCTGAGGCCATGTCTTGGGGGTCAAGCTCCAGCTGGGAAGGGAAGGAGAATGGGATCTTACTGCTGTGGTTGCCAGGCACCCAACCTCTCCCAGCCCACATTTTGGCCAGGTGATGGGCTGCAGCTTGGGAGCACCCCAAGGACATGGAGGTGCAATGGCTGCAGAGGCAGCAGGGACCCCCCTGGCCTGCTGTGCCCACCCAGCTACCTGGAGCTGCTGTTGTGCTGGCTGCTGGTCCACCACAGGGTTAGGGATGCTGGAATCTCCCTCCTTGCTGTGCTGGAGGGTGGCTGAAAGGAGAGCACCAGGAGTGGGAGGTCCTGAGATCGCCCACCCCACCCACCACAGCCCCTCCATGGGGCGAGGCTCACCTGAGACAATGGAGAAGACCTTGTGTGGGTCATCACCGCACTTGGAACGGTCATCTTCCAGCTTGAACATGTGGGTGCTGCTCAGGGCACAGCGGAAGTTGGTCTTCCACTTGGCCAGGTCCTCGGAGCCTTCCTCATAGCGCCCACTGACCTTCGCCCAGGCCTGGGGGTGCAGGGGGGTGAGCATGGGGTCCCTGGCTCCGTGAGCATGGAGGTTTCCAGGGATGACTGGTCTTCCCCCACCTTCCCAGCTCCCACATCCCACCCACGCTGAAGACCTCAACTTGCTGCTGGTCACCATCCTATCCTACCCCCCTGGAAGACCCTGAGGGTGCTGCTGGTCACTCGAACCCTCCTACCCTGAAGACCTTGAGTGCACTGCGGATCAACCCCATCCCACACACCTTGAAGACCCTGAGGCTGCTGCTCGTAACGCCCACCCTGCCCACCTTGACGATCTCCAAGTCGCTGCTGGTGACACTCATCCCACCCACCTTGAAGACCTCCACGTCACTGCTGGTGATGTCCTTCCTGGCGTTGTGTTTCCAGGGGACGCGAAAGGTGGTATGGGCAGGGTCGGTCCAGCACAGCCCCCGGTAGCGCCCGCTGCTGATGGCGTTCAGCAGCCACTGCCCGAACCGCTGCTTCTGGGCTTCCCTGCGGGCACGGGACTGTCACCGGGGGCACCGGGGCCACCCGGGGACGGCGACCCGGGGAGGGCCGGGGGTGCCGCTTACCCCTCCTTCTCCGGCGCTGCCATGGGGCCGGGTCCGCAGAGCTGCTGTGCCGAGCCGAGCCGAGCCGAGCCGAGCCGAGCCGGGCGCTGGCTTCGGAGCGGGGAGCGGCCGCCTCCTGCCCGATCCTGTATCCGCCCCTCCCGTTTTCCTGGAAATCACGTGTCCCTTCCGAAAGTGAAAGTGCCGCCGCTCCCGCGGCCGGGCGGTGTCGCCGCTCCCGGGAGTGCCGCCGGGATGCTCCAGCCCCGGGGCCGCCGCTGCTCAGCCCCGCGCAAAGCCCTCCCCAGACCATCAGTAACTAAAATAAATACACCGGACCTAAAGCTGAGCGCGGGACACCCGCAGCGCAGGGGGTCGGGCCGCACCCGCTCCCGCCGGGGCTTCCCGGGGCTGGAAACCCCCGGGCCGTGCTCAGAAGTTTATTTCAGTCCTTCTTCTCCCGGCTGCCTTGGCTTGCACGCTAAGGCCGTGCTGCCAAAACTTACAAACCAATAAAAGCCAAAGTGCGGCGGGCAGCGCTCGGCACGGAAGCAGAGGCGAACCAGCCCATGCCCACCACAGAAGGCGGGTCCCGGCCAGCAGCAGCGCCCGCCCGGCTCTTCCTTGAGCCCTTTGAGCTCTGCGGGCAGCAGTAAAAACAACCCGAACACCCTGAGAGGTTTTTCGAGTTCCTTACCGAAGGGCCAGGAAGGGGTGGAGGGGTCAGTGGGGCTGAAGCGCGGGACTGCAGCCTCTTTCCCAATCTGCTGCTTGTTTTTGAGGAAATTTCTTCTTCTTTCCAGGAACTCCCTACTGCCTACTGGGCACTCTACATGTAAAGTTTTTCAGAACACTGCCTTTTGTTTCCCAGGAAATTTCCCACTTCCTTCCTAAAAAATCCCCTGTTGCTTTCCAGGAAACTTCCCAGTCACTTTGCAGGCTATTTCCTCCTTGTTTCCTGGGAAATGTCTTTGTTGCCCTCTAGAGTCCTCCATTCCTGTCTACGATTTTTCCCTCTGCTTAGAGGATCTCTACTGCTTTCCTAGGAAATTTCCCCATGACTTCCTGCCTGGTGAGAGGAAAGCTCATGTCTTTACAAACAATTTGATGGGTGCAGGTGTGGGTGTTAATGTCTTTGAAATGGGTCTTTAATGTCTGTCTTAACTTTGGGCAGCGGGTTTGTTACAGAGCCCAGACAGCTCGGCTCCTGCAACAGCCAAGGGTCTGCACAGGCCCAAACTTCTGAGCTTTGGGGTAAAACAGTAGCTTCGAGGGGGGAATATGTGGTAGGCGGTTCGGGAAGGCTGTACCTTCCCTCTACCTCAGCCAAGGAGAAAGGAAAAGGGCAACATGCGGCCGGGAGTTTGGGATAAAAGGAGGCTGCGCGCTCCGAAACCTCGAGAGAGAAAACCCTGTGAGCGTGTGTCCCGGTGGACTGTCTCCCTTTATTTGAATAAAGTGGCAGGACTCCTCTGTCTCCTTTTTGGACATAAACTTCTGCTGTTTGTGGATCTTCCTGACACTGGGAAGCAATAAATTATTTCCCAAGAAATACCATTCATCCTCTCCAGGCAATTCCCCTTTTACTACCCACCAATTCCTCCTTTGCATTCTGAGAAATTTCCCCTCTAGGAAATACCACTGTTACTTTCTTCAAAAATGTCACTTCTGCTTTTCAGTAATTTCCCAGGAGGAAATTTCCTCCTTGCTTCCTTGGAATTTCCCTCCTTTTATTTCTAGGCTATCCCCCCTATAGCCTTGTATGAAATTCCCCCATTGCTTTCTACAAATTCCCAGAATATTTCCCCCTTAGCTTTCAAGGACTTGCCCCTAGTCATCGCATGGAAATTCCTACATTGTCTTACAGAAAATTTCCCCTATGTTATCCAGGATATTTAGCTTTCTATGATGGCTTCCCTTTTTGTTCCAGGAATTCCCCTATTGGTTGCCAGGATTTTTCCTTTTGTTTTGCAGGAATTTCCCCCCAGGGTTTTAGGAAATGTCATCCTTCTGTTCCAGGAAATTCCACAAGCCAAAACTGACCCAAGCAGCTGAACCCAGGACAGGGGCATTCGGCAGATCCAGCAAAATGCATTTAAGGGCACCATGAAACCCAAAGAGGAGCCAGGAGAGCCGGGACAGGGTGGGAGCAAGGGACAAGGCTGACATGGACAAGGTACGACTGGGAAGGGCCCGGGGTGGGTGGAGGACCCTCTGCCCGAGGAACAGGTGGGAAGAACAAGGAGTGGTGCTGGCTGGTGGCTCCTGCCGCAGGGACAAGTGGCAACCGCAGGGAGGGGAGCAGAGGCGTGTTTTATTTACTTTCATTCCTCAATGCTGCAATCAGTGCAGATCGGTTTCACTTAATAGGTGATTAATTAAACTGATGGAAATTCTCCCATTTTAAACTTTTTTTTTTTCCTTTTTGCAAGCAGGACCGTGCCTGCCTGTGGAGGGGGGGTGCCTGCCCCGTGCAGCCACAGCCACCATCCCCTGCCAGCTCCACAGCTCCTGCTGACTCAGGGACATGTCCAGGAAGCTAAAAATCAACCTCATTTAGGTCACCAGCTCCTGCAGGGTGGAAGAAGAGCTGGAGCTTTCAGGAGGAAGAGTCAGTTTTACAAAGAAGTTTTTAGAAGCATCCCGAAGGACAAGGAGAGCTTTCCCGGAACCTCAGCCCTTCACTGCACCAAATTTTCCTCCTAATTAAACCCCACCCTACAAACCTGCACCCCACGCACATCCCTGCAGCCACAAGTCGCTCAGTTTCAGGGGACAATCCTTGCAGGCAGAAGGGCAGGCTGAAACCCCACAACTTTTATCAGCAAAGTCTCTTTTGGGGACCCTCTCTGTAAATCAAAAAGCAGCAAGGAATGGGGCACCTTAAAAGAAAAAAAAAAAAATAAATCTTTCTCTTTTAATCCACCCAAGGGAAATCCAGAGCAAGAGCAGCATCACAGCACTACACACAGCACAGATATCTACCATCGCCTTTGCACAGATTCCTTCCCAGATACATGGAGAAGTCATTAAAAGAAAAAAAAATTATTCACATATGCAAAGTGACAAGTAACAAATCAGCCACAGAACAACTTTTCCAAAGAGAAAAAGGATGCATCAAGGAAGAAGGCCCTCAACATACAGGCTTCACAAAAACCTAACCAAAGAATGGTGAAACAGGTAGTTTTCTTTTACACATTAAAAACAAGGTTATTTTAAAAATTAATTTAAATACACATTCGAAACACAAACACCAAGCAGGCGCCTGGAAAACAAAGCAAAAAGAAGGAATGAAAAGTGAATTCAACCAGTTTAATTTCAACACCAAAGTTGGGTGGATCGCACCAAATGGAATAAATAACGGAGAAGATCACACTGGGTTGGTAGATCTCACACTTAAGATCATTTAAACTAGAATTAATTACACAGCCCAAGAGAGCACTGAACGAGGAATTCCTTTGACAAGTGATACTAGCTGGGGCAGTGTCCCTTTGACAGAGCGGGATGTAGGTGTGGATTTGCCACCTGCCACCCACCACCAATCCCCACCCCAGGAGCAAACAGGATGTTCTTGTGATGCAGAGGACTCGCCCTCACAAGTGATGGGCACACAAACAGCTCCTTGCTCAGAGAACAGGAACCCTCCGCCTCTTCCACACTCGCTGGCTCGGGTCACAGCCAAGGCAAACATCAGAACACAACCAGACCTTGTGTTCTCACCTGGCAGGGTGAGCCCACAGGTGCAGCATTTCTACTGCCGCTCCCCGAGGTTGGGCAGCGCCAGAACTGGAGCCATTGCCTCCTTCCACACACCCGGGGTCAGGCTGGGAAAAAATTAGATCAGCTGATCTACACCTGCAGCCACAGCTTTATCACCCTAGGGGTGAGCAGGTTAAGGAATGTAAGTGGTTTCTTGTTGTTTGGTTTTCTCTCCCCACAATCTTGCATTTAAAAAAAACTAAACAAAACCCAAACAAAAACCAGAACCAAAATAAAACTAAATAAAACCCCCACAAAACAAACAAAACAAAAACAAAAAGCAAAGCCAAAAAAGACCCTCCCCAAAAAGCCAAACAAATAAAACAAGAACAACAAAAAAAAAAAAAACAAAAACAAAAAAAAAAAAAAAAAAACCCCCCAAAAAAAAAAAAAAAAAAAAAAAAAAACAAAAGCCAAAAAAGCCCCCCCCAAAAAAGCAAAAAAAAAAAAAAAAAAAAAAAAAAAAAAAAAAAAAAAAAAAACAACAAAACAAAAAAACACCCCAAAACAAAAATAACTTGATCCCAAGTTCTCTCCCTTCCCTGCCTGTAGCCAAGCAGGGAAGCACCTTTGGACATTCATATGATCCCACAGACATGTTCCCTACAGAGCAGACATCTTATTTCTGCACCTCACCTGGATGTGCCTGTGACACCTAGTTAGGAGGGACATCCCTTTGCTTTGAAACAAAAATAATTACAAAATCAATAGGAACAATCAGAATTCATTTAAGTCCAACTCGTTTTTAAAAAGGGAGAAGGGAGGACTGAAGGTTTCCAGGCCAAGGAACTTGCCAGATCCAGCATCTCCCCCACCCCTCCCTCCAGCAGCAATGAGATAAGCCCCCTTTGTGCAGCATTCACTCTTGACCCGAGGTCAGCAAAGCCAAGGAGGTGCTGAGGGGACACAGCTGCCCCTCCAGCTCCTCCTCAGACAGCTGGCAGCTCCAGGAAGAAAGGAAAACTGAGGTGGATGAGGGTTGAAGTTATTTCTTTCTCATCTCTCCTCCTCCCCAAGACTGAGAGAAGACTTCTGGGTCTGCAAACCCAGTCTGTGCTTACCAGTGTCCTTAAGAATGACAATTTCAAAACAAAAAACGGGAAATTAAAAAGAGAGAGAGAGATGCATAATTAAGTGTTGTCCGTGGAAGGAGCGGGAGGGGGCAGGTTCCAGAGGGAGCAGAGAAGGAACTCTCTCCCTCCCCACGTTTGCCCATCTGGACACCAGGTCCCTTCGCATCCCTGCGCGAACCCTTTGTGCTGTTGCTCTGACATCGATCGACACGGATGGCGAACACGGGGACAAATCCAGCGCTGCAGAGGGCGGGAGGGCACACGCAGCCACTCCAGGGCTAGGCCCGGTGCTTGGGGAGCATGTCCAGCAGGAATTCCGCGATGCCGATGAAGTAGACAACTTGTGCAATGCCGAAGAGAGGAGCAATGACCAGGGCTCGGCAGTAGGCCCCTTTGAAGAAGGCCGTGGGCCCTTCCCTCTGCCAGATCTTCCTGGGGAGAAATAGCACAGACAGGTAAGTGTCCATCCCACCCCTCCACCGTGCCAGGAGAGCCTCTGGCCATGCCCTGGCTTTCTGCCTCCCTCCAGAGGCTAAACCCAGGCGAGTGCTGTTGCCTGGCACAGCCTCCGCAGCAAATCACACATCACTGCCCAAGTGCTCTGCAAATGGCCATGCAGAAACTTGCCCCATCCCTACATCTGGCTAGAAGCAGGAGTGTCTGCCTGTGTCTGGAAGTACAGCTAAGACAACTCCATGCTTGCATCAAGAGGTCCCCCTGCTCAAAAGCTCCCCCCTCAGCATGGGACAGAGCCAGATGGCAGCAGATTCTGGCTACCACAGAAATACAAAAGCAGAAAAAGTCCCTTTGTGTTTTGAAGCAGCCGGACCACGGTTTAGCAAAGGATCAGAGGATAATGCAGCTGGGGACAGCCCACTCTGGCACTGCTCCCGCAGACACTGTGCAGAGCAGTCCCAGAAGGAATATGAGACTCAATACTGTAGGACTTTCCAACAGCAGGGCCTTGGGAGAGACTACCACAGCATTGCCTCCCTTTGCAGAAATAAAATCTCAGTGTTATGACTACTGGGGTTTGGACAGAAGTATTTAAATATAAATGATATGTTTTTCTTGCTCAGTATGGGAAGAAGTTCTCTTTTACAAAACTATATATAAACATCTGCTCATATATCTATATATATCTCTAGATAGACAGATAGATTGATAAAAGCACAGGTTCAGAGGGAACCTGCAGCAAAGCTGCTAGTTGGGTCTGGAAGCTGCACTGCCTGCCTGGCAGCAGGCAGCAGCAGATGCCAAACACCCAATGTGGTGCCTCTGCCATGAGGAGTCTTACTTGGTGCAGTCCAGGATCCCCGAGTAGGTGTCCTCGTTCACTCCTCTCTGCAGGGACTGCAGCCGCGTTTTGATCACTGGAGAGAGAAAGAGAGGGGAGACACTAGTGAGCACTGGGAGCGTAGCAGGCAAGAGCCACCCTGAGAGCAATGGCTTTCAAACAGTCAAAATGAGATTACCAAGAATACAGATCATTTTCATACATTTATCAGGGACAACGAACCCATTCCTTTACAAATGGATAAAAGCCACCCAAAACCCAACCCCTCCCCTCCCTCACTGTGATCAAGGTTTCAAAAGCTGACTTAAACTTTAGACCTTCCAAATTCAGATATCCTTCTGCAAAGTGGGAACTTATTTTAGTTCAGCTGAACTCATACCATCAGAGGTGGAGGCACCAGAGCTGTCCCTTCCTGTACCCTCCTTGTGTGCTCATGCTGCAAAAAGGCTGGCACAGGCACCCTCCTCCTCACCTGGCCCAGCCTGGGCCTCTCTGACTCTCACTTGGCAGCAGGCCACCACCACAGGCCACTCAGGACTCACCATCACAAGGATTGACAGCCACTGCAGCCGTACTGCCGGCCACACATCCGGAGAGGAAGGACACGTAGAACGGAGCCTTGACACTGGGATCTTTCTGGCCCAGCTTGTTCAGGTTTGCAAACAGCGGGAAGTAAACAATAGAGAATGGGACATCCCTGCAGTGGGGCAGGAGGAAAGGGAAGAAAGAAGAACAAGGATGAGCGAAGTCAGTGTGGGACACCAACAAACTGAGCAAAGGAAGGGCTGCAAGCATCACACATTGGCAGCACAGCCATGAGTACAATGCAGATATCCTGGCTCTGTGATTGCAATGCAGATAGGAGCTGAAACTCAGCGGGGCAAAAGTGACTGCACAAAGGACAACAGGCCCATGGGAGGCATGCAGCCCTGCAGGATCAATGGGCTCTCCCTTTTTTTTCAACGCTCAAACCACAGACACCAACACATTCAGAGGTCAACTGTTTGTTAATTATGAGAGGTTCCATCCTGCCCTCCATCCCACTGGGTGCTGCTTTAGCTCTACCTTTCTTAAAGCTAGAGGAGAGTCACTCTGTGAAAGCCCAGGCAAAGAGTGTCAGAGCAGGCACCAGTCCTTGTAGCCAACATGCTCCGTGGGCCAGATCCCATTGCACACTCTGGGGTTTCAGGCTGACAGTTTTACTTTGCTAGCTCACAAGGACTTCTGTACAGTGTGAATATACAGATCATGGGGCAGACAAAACCTTCCAGAGAAAGCAGCAGAATTTAATCTTCCAGGAACAAAAAGGCAACCTCCCTCACTTCTCTGACCTTTCCTTCTTTGTACAAAACCTGTGCATGGAAACTGAACTAAACCAACCCCACACCAGAAGCCAACACCTCCTTTGCAGGCTCATCCCTGGGATGGGTGGTGCCTTAGGTCCAAGACTGGGAACACCAGAGCGTGCCCAAGCCCACACCACCCTACCTTAGCAGCGTGGCTCCCAGGCCCTTGTAGAGTCCGGCGATGCCTTTGCTCCGCAGCAGCTCCTTGGTAATCTGGGTGGCTGTGGTGCGCGTCTCCACCGCCGGCTCGGCCGCCGCCGCCGCGGGGGAGGAGGAGAGCTGGGCCTGCGCCGCCATCAGCTTCTTCTGTGCCGCTGGGGAGCAGAGCGCCAGCACCGGTCTGCAGGGTGCCCAGCGGCGGCCTCCTGCTGCCCGGTGCCGCGGGACAAGGGACAGGCAGATCTCCGGGGGCAACACAACATGCAGACAAAGGCCAAGGCAGGTGCCCTGCAAGCTCTTCTCCGACTCTGCCCACCTCCCTCAGCCTGCCCCAGTCTCGGACAGTGCTGCCACACCACAACGCTGTCGGGCTGCGCTCTCCCACCAGCTGGTTTGCCGAAGCAGGAGCAGCTTGTCACGCAGCATCTCTGCAGTGCAGAGAACAGGAGCTGCTGTCAGCAGGCAGGGGACAGTCTTTGCTTCCAGCTGTGTCCCTGAGCTACCAGTATGACAAATTAAAGATGTTCATAAACGAGACAGCTTCCAAAGTTCTGTTCTTTGCCTCCCTCCCCTGAAAGCAATCATTAACCTGGGGAGTTTCTCAGCACATTTATAAACACGTCCTGGTTTCTCCCACTTTTCCAACTGATGCACTTCAGCCCTTTGGCCAGAAGATGGAGAGCACTTCAATCTGTAGGAAATCCCCAGTATACCACAGCTCTCCTGCCACACAGAGAACAGGCTGTTCATAGCATCAAAAACCTCTCCTGAACCCTCAAACCATGGCTTAAATCCTTCCAACATTTTAAAATAATACGCACAAAGAGGATAAGGTCTGCAGTAAAACCAGTGAAGAGAGAAAAGAAAAAGTAAATCCGTGATTATTCAGGAATGCCACATCAAATGAGAGATTAAAGGACAAATTGGCCCATTTTCCAGGAAGGGCCATAAACATGCTATCTAACAGTGTCATGCAGGGCTCCTGGGAAGTGAGGCTATGGCCCAGACTGACCTCTGGAAGAGACTAAGGAAAGAGCAAGCAGCTCTTTCCCCTAGAGTCTGCATGCCAGACTCTGGTCTCTGTTCTCACCAGAAACACTCCACAGTGTTTCAGCCAAAAGGCTCACACTCCCTCCTGCCTCTGCCTGCCAGCTCACACCCACAGTCCCAAGAGCCTGATCCCAAACCTCATTCAAATCCAGTGCACTGGGAGAATTTTATTTACTGTTTCAACCAAGACAACTGCTGTTTTTGTCAGGGAGAAAAAAAGAGTACAAGGGGAGACAAGTCATTTGGAAAGAACACATCCCCTTGGGAAGTTGTTAGGGAGGTGCTACAGGGCGATAGAAGAGAGAGAAAATAGACATCAGAAAACATGGAGACGGAGGAAGCAGCACAGGAAAGGCACTGGAGGATGCTAATCCCTTCCTGGGTGCACAGGATCTACCAAGTTTGAATCACTCACAAGCTGACCACCCAGTCATCTCTCCTGTCTCTCTCCATCCACCAGCAGCATTTGCTGTTTTGTTTGCCAAGCCTATTGCTTTGAGAAAAAAACCCACCACCTTTTGTAACTGCAAGGGCCTCTGCAAAGCCAGCTGAGCAAAGTGTGGGGGGAAGTAAGCTGAGAAGAGGACGAGAAACTTCCGCTACATCTGCGGTATCTCTGACGTGGGAGAGCAGGGGAAAGAAAAGGGTTTTCTCCACTCATTCTCTCAGCTCCGCCTTGAAAGCCCAGTCCCAGCTCTTTCCCCCCTCCCTGCTCAGAGCACAGGGAAGAAAGTCCACGTACCAATGCGTCCTGCATCCTGCAGCTGGATTTTGAGCATCTCCATGGGAGTGGTGACAATCACCTGGCAGGTACCCGCGCCACAGCCCGCCAGCATCTCCCTCAGCAGCGTCAGCTTTTTCCTGCCCGAAAAAACCAAAGAAAGAGTCCATCAGAGGAGGTGGCCTGCAATAACACTTGGGCAGCTGGGTACAAGGCTCGGGGCACATCTCTGACCCTGGGGGTTACAAGAAAGGCAGCCTGGGGGGCAGCAGAACCTGCTAGGCCTGACAGTTCAGCACAGTGCATGCTTGGCATCTCTGCCAGCACCATGTGACCTGGAACACGGACTAATTTTGTCCCCAGAAACAGAACATTCAGAAAAAGCCACAAGCCCAGTCAGAACAGCCCCAGACAGGAGCATACAGCCCCCTCCACACATAGCCAGAGCAGCTACTGTAGCTCTCTTCCAGCTTGATGGTGCCCCTGCTCAGGGCACAGCTTTCAAAAACGGTATCACCTGAGAGTAGCAGAGAACCTGAGCATTAAGGGGGATAAGCAGCTTCTCTCCTGCCAGCCTAGTCCTTTAAAAATTGTCAACAAACACAGACCACAGGACAAGGAGCAAGGAGGGAAAATATTCCACTTGCTGCTCTGAAGTTCTCTGAGAAAAGCAAAGCAAATAAACAGTGAATATGAATTATGGAGGCAGTTCCTCTGTGGTTAGGAGCTGCTTCATCTTACCAGGTTTTCCAAACCTGAACAAATAGCCTTTGCACTAAACTGGTCCTCCCTGAGAGACAAGGGATGGGATGGACCTCCAGCAATGCAGCCTTGTGCATTCTCTGCACTATAGAGCAGGGATTATCAGCAACATGTTCTCACCTAGCAAAACCCAGTAATTCGTTGTTTGCTCCATTCCAAAGCTATGAAAGAGCCCAGCTAAGACTAAAAAGAACTCAGAATGCAAAACTTCATAAAGTTTCAATTTTCAGAAAGTGATGTGGTTTTGCCCTGTAAAGAACCATCATCCCTTGGCACCAGAAAACACTAACTTGATTAGAAAGTACATCTGACCTGCTCTTTTCTAAAAGGGGTAAAAAAAGAAGCATATATAAATCACACAGCCAGAGAGAAACAGCCTCCTCTTTTTTCTGTTTTAAATGCAAGTACTATTTTTACCTCCCCCAGCCCTGCTCTGCAGCAATACCTCATCTTAACCTGCTCAAGGCGCGTCCCCACGCTGTGGCAGAAGCAGTCCCACAGTGATAGGCCCCAATCCCTTGCAAAGCCCAGGCACACTCCCCTGCCAGGGGTTTCACAAGCACGCACACATAGCACAGCTGTGGGGCAGTGGGCCAGCAAAGCAGTTTCAGTGCCAACCCTACAGGAAAGGGAGGGCAGATGCACCCTAATCCTGCTGGCCCACCACGTCAGCTGGGCTGATTTCTCCACCTCTCATCTTCTCCAGGGAGGATATGAGAGCAGGGGATTAGAGGCACAGAACCACAACAGAGATTACCAGAGACTAAATATAGAGCCCTCCTACGAGGCTGAAAGAAGGAATATTTCAGTCTCCCCTTTCCAAATTTCCCCACAGATGAGGAGCTGCAAAGAACAATCCCTCCCACGGAGTTAACCACATCGGCGCTGAAGTGCACACACCAAGCTTTCCTGGAGGTATGGAGGAACTAGGGTGTGCAAATATAGAGGTTCCCACTGCCACTGCCACTTGGAGGTGGCCAACTCGTGCCTTTTGGGTGGCCTGAAGCACAGCACCAGTCTCTGAGTGGCTCGATACAATCCCCAGCCTGGCTGTGGGAGGAAGCAAACCACCCAAAGGAGCTGGCAGCCAGAATCCCTCTTTGGCACAGCAGGGCACCTCCCATTTTAGCAAGAGCCCTGGAGCATCCCTGGAGTACATATCTTCTGGCTTTCATCCAGGGCAACTGCTTTGATACCCAGTACAAAAGATCAGGAAGATGTGGCCTACATATTCATCTTGGACCATTATCCCAGCCAACTAAAGTCAGCCTTGACTTGACTGAACTCTGTGGAGCTATGCCAGTATGACCCAGGGAAGGATTTACGCACATGGGTGTATTTCAGAGATGTCAAACAGGTACATCAAAAGCACCTAGAACAAGGGCTTTCAGCTTTTGGTTTGCACATCATGGGAACTGGGGAGAGTCCAAGAAAAAAGGTAGCTTAAGATAAGCAAATCTTTTGACAGGAGGTTTAAAAGTTGCCATACAGGGGCCAAACTGCCTTCACAAAACTTCAGCAGTCTGCACATAAAAGGAGTTTGAAAACTGTTCATCTCTAGACAACAAAAGGGTTTAAATATCTAAGGCACCACTGGCCTTACCCTCAGTGGTTTAAAAACTGGGACATCTCAACTAACTTCAAAAGCTGCAACACCAGCAAAGATCTGGTCCTACAAATGCAGAAACCATCTTTTATCACAGCAAGAGAGTGTTAAATATAACATATACACAATAGCCACAAATTCTGCACTGGCAGAAATCAGTTGTTCCACATTTTTAACTGACATACTATTAATTTATGACAAATCAAAAATGTCAAATGGGAAGGGGAGGAGATTCATGCTTGATTCAAACTAGAGCTGAAAAATAAAGTCAGAAAGCAGGAACTAGAGGTTTATGGAAGGCTTTTTGAGAGCAGTGAGTTTTAAGTTAGTATCTCTGACAACACTGGTATATTGATGTCCCATGGGAGCAGTGTAGGATTTTTTTCAAGTTTCTGAAAAATCTTGGCCATGTGGGAGTGTACTGTGTTTGAGCAGAGACCAAAACCAGCCATTCTGGGATCAAGATGACAACATTTCCAGAGAGGAAATCTCTGACCTAAGGAAACATCCATACAAAGCCATCCATTTCTATTTCCTACCAAAGAGGCTACTGTCCCCAGCTTGGATATCACCTTCCTCACTCGTAAAATAACCTCTGCCTCTGTCAGCCCAAGAGGTTGTAGGAAGCTCCCCAGGAGTTTCAAAGCCAGAGTCAGTTCCTTTCAAACAATTTAAACAGTGGGTCTTTGATATGGATTAGACCAGCACACAGGAGTTGTCCTTCTTAAAGGAAGAGCACCCTGTCTGCCACAGGCACAGGGGGATGTGCACACAAACTGTCACTCAGTCCCTTTAACCCAACTCCTGATTTTCCAAGGGGGAACAAGCTACTGCAACTGCATTTCAGAAAAGCTGGAGCTATGATTCTGGAAATGTAAAAGCAATAAAGTTCCCACTACAAGCTCCCTCTCACTTCTAGTGCCAGCTCAAAAATGCCTCAGATGAGCAAAATAAACTGATGTGGAACACATACACCTCAAAGTAACAATGCCAGATTAAATGTTGATCTGGAAGTCATTATTCCAGGTATATGCAGGAGCTCTGTATTGCGTGTTTGGACTAATTCAAGAGGAGGCTGACTCTGTTCCTGCATCAGGTTTGCCCTGGCAGGAGATCCCAAGTGTTTTGTTCCAATATGAACATTTGTGGAAGTGAACAATGGATAGGGCAAGACGACTGAGCACGCTGAACACAGACACAACCCACATTTTGTCCCAAGACAATGTGCCTGGAATGGTGACATGGACAAAGCTCCTCCCATGGGTGCAGTATGTGATTAAACAGCCCATCTCTATCTCCCTCCAAATTAACAGTTGAAAGTGCATTTACTTTTTGGCTGACCTTTGATGTCAGCACTTCAACCCCCTGCAATTGCCTGTGCCTCTGTGTGCTAAATGAAAGAGCCCTCCCCAGACATTTGTCCCTGAACTGGCACAGTGAAATTATCAGCCCCTGTCTCCTTCTCAAGGGGAAGGGAGAGATTCCCCCACCTCCAAGTGAAAGAAGTGTCTGAGTATCCAGTGGATAACTGCAGGAAAGGCTGCCTGGGCACACAAGTGCCAAAGAAAGACCAAGCACAGGGTGTGCAGGGTGATACAGCAGCTCAGCACCAGGACTCGCAGCAGCATCTCTTCTTCCTAAACTGAGAGCCTCACTTTACAGCCTGACTGAGAGTGTTCTGCAGCTCAAGGATCAACCAGGCCTTGCAATGGATACTTAAGCTCATGCCACACAAAAGATGGTCCAAGTATTTTAGGAGAGCCTGAAAGAAGAGCAGATGAAGGAAAGAGCCCTGGGGAGATGTATCAGCTGGGAAGGCAATGGAGAACAAGCCCCAGTCTCCACATCTGTGTAAGACTGAAGGAAAAGTACCTTGCTTGTCCCAGGATTTCAGTTGGCTATATCTCTTCCCTGAGCAAAGATACAAGGCAGGAGGAAGCAGAACGGAAGAAAATTTGCTGGCATCAGCAAAGGCAGAATTAAGTCAGTCATGCTGGTCTTCCTAGGGATCTGAGCTGCTAAGACAGCAGATTGCCAGCCTTTGCTTCAGAACAGCAAACAAAATAAAGGTCAAGATTAAAGAGGACAGGGTAAGTAAGGGAATAACACCTTGGAGAAGAGCAGCAGGAAACTCATCCAGGGACACTGGAAAGTTTTTATGAGCAACAAATTGCTTATGTAAGAAGGCATGAGACACTTTTTACTGCAGCCAAGGCAGACTATTTAACCAAGAACCTGAAAAATGAAAAAAACCTGGCAAACACATGTCCAACAAAACAGCTATCTGGCACGCCACACTTAGGAGATGAACATTAAACCTTGTAGGACACTTTAAAGGGACTGATTTTATTAAGTGTTTTAACACCCAGATTCAAAGAGGATATAAAAAGCAGGCAATACTTGAATCAATCAAAGAGGCCTCACACACTGAGCACCCAATAATCAATGATGTACTTTAAATGCTGGTGTACTACCAATCTAAATTGCCTTCTCAGCTTCATACCCAAGTGCTTCATACTCAAGTGCTTCACTTAGTCCTGGTGACTCCTCACATCCGCTGTTCTGGGCAATGAAGCCACTACTATTTTAACAGCAGCCGTGAGACTGCGTGTCTCAACATATGCAGCTTCAAAAAGCCAGAGTTAAAAAAAAAAATCCCATCTGTTTCCAGCAGCCTCAAGACTGGAGTTTCTCCTCTCTCCACATTCTGCCTTCTCCAGCCTAGTGGAAACTCTTCCCCACAGAATGACACAGGAACAAGGACCTGCCTGAAGACTGTCCTGTGGCTCACCTCTTCTGGGAACTGCTGAGGCTCTTAGGTCAAAATCATCACAGGAAATCACTTGACCCCTATTGCCTTTTTCAATCATGGTCATGGGGTGCCCTTCAGGTTTTTCAGTATCTTGGTCTCCCTCCTCTCCTCCATGACATAGTGTCCCAGTTTGAGACAAAATTCGGAGAAACACCCAAATTTGAACGTCCTCTGACAGAAGGCAGGTTACAGCCACCCTTCCCCCACGAGGTTTGGGAAACAAATATTCCTCGGAGGAAAGTGAAAGAGAAAAAAACCCTATTTATTTAACAAACACAGGGAAAAGAATAATAATGCTACATAATAAAACTTCTCACTGTGGAGAGAAACCTGGGAAGATTTAAAGTCCTTCTATAGGTGTGGCTATTCTTTCTCCAGAGCTGGGGTGTGGCCCCTCCAGGCCGTGGTGTGGGCCTCCAGGTGCTGGTGATCCAGACCTGAGCAGAACAGTCCAAGGAAAGTTCTTGCCTCAGCAAACGAGCCGGCTAAACAGCAAAGAATTTAAACTCTCTGTCTCTCTCCTGAGAAAAAAAGCTGAAAAAGTCAGAAAACAAAAAAGGAAGGGTGCTTCCTCTGCTCTTGCCGCAGTAGAAGCATGCAGAGGAGAGGGACCTTGGAGCACAGAACTGCTTTGAAAAGTTCGTCTGGCTTTTTTTATCAAGCATGTTTTCAGCACTCACACAGCTCACTCAGGCCTCCCTCATTCCTAAATGACCAGGACAGCTTAGGAGGACCAACTCAGTTTTGTTTCCTCAGAAAACAAAAAGCTGTAGCTGTAGGCTGTCATAATGGCCTTGACATCAAAATACAAACCAGCAAAGAAGCAGAAATTGTGTCCCCCAGCCTGTAAGCACACATGCTCCCTGCAGCAAAAGGAGGGAAAAGCATGGTACAGGCAGGAGTGCCTCCCTGAGTTAGTCCCAGGGTGGAGAGAGCTGCAGGAACAGACACCTGCACACTCAGGGAGAGGGGTGCACCAACCCTTGGGGGACCCCAAGGGCATGAGGTCCCATGTGAGGACCTGCTGCCCCAATGCTCTACCTCCAGCAGTGTCCAAGAGCAGAGCCAGGAAAAAGGGAATCTAGCACAAACCTGTAGTGATAACATCCCTAAAATACTCTTCCAGAAATTTGCAGTCAGGAACTTCCTACACCACAGGTGCTGTTTTCAGTCTGGCCTTTCAAAAATAGGCTTTATGCCACTTTTTTATCCTAGCAGTTTAAAAGCAATTTCAACACTAAGTTTTTCAAAGGATAAAAATAAATACATTCATGTATATTGAAAGCTGTTGTTTAACTCGAGGCTACTTTGAGTCATGCTGGATTTGCCACACTCTCTCTGGTCCACACATGCTTCTTCCTCTTGCACATGGAGGTCTATTTTAATACTGCATATTTTAATCAGCAAATACTGGTAGAACATGCACATTTTATCAGAAAATGATTAGCAACTCGTGCAACGTATTTCAAGCAAGACAAGTGCTAGATGCTTAGCACAAAGGCATTCAATGTAAACAGGTCTAGAAGATTTTGCAGCTTTGAGTCAGAGCATCCTTTGAGATACTGACCTAAGGGCACAGCATCTATGAATGTACACAGCAGACAGACTGGCTTGTGCAAAAAGGACTTTGGTGGAGCTGAACCAAGATCTTGCTGATCTAGCCATACTCTGAGCCTAATCCCCTCAACTGTGCTTTGCTCAGTGTAACACCTTGACTGATGCAATTACAGATCAAGAAATGAAACCACATTCATGCACCAGGCAGCCCCAGGCTTCACCTTTCTAACCCCAAGCTATTATGTTGTTCATACCTAGGCTTTGGCTGGAGTTGTGAAATAGGTGGCCCAGCCCTGAGATGTGCTAGCAGGTATGCACCCTGTTTGCTCCTGGGTAGGAGAGGCCTTTAAATTCCAGCACTGCTAATCCTGCCCCATCTTAGGCAACTGGGGAGGACAGGACAGAAGCATCCCAAAGGAGAAAACTGCCAGATCCCACATTCATAGCCTATACCAGCCACAGCCAACCTGCAAGGCATTTTCCTTCCCATCGTATCTCGAGGTGACATTTCTAGGTAGAAACACTTGTAAATCATCTACCACAGCAGTATCAAGGCTCTGCCCCTCTGTCCAGCTCACGCTGGCTACCCTCAAGAGCACAGCTGACCAGACTTCACTCATCTAAGCCCCTCATAGTGGTTAAATGACATGAGTGACTCTGACTCCACATGCTGCCTAGCTCTTGTCACCTAAATGTGGCTCAACCTCTCTTTTCTCTAAAGGAACTAAAAATGCTCTATGTTGAGACACAAAGACCTCCCACTACCTGAGTGGTATCATGCTCCTGATCTAGGTCACTGTAGTGCCAGACCCATCAGCACATAAGATTTAGGGTGTCTTGCTCTTGGAGAAATTCCTTAGCTCCTTTATTCTGAATTAAGTGCAGCACATCATCCATGTCATGTGTGGACCAGCCAGCGACCCAAAAGTCAAACTGGAAGAGGTCTGAGTGAAGCCCTCAGCAGCTCGTGGAAACAGCTGCATCCCACTTACCCAAAGACCTGTTCAAAGCTGGACTCAGCACTGAGGCAGACACACACACACTTGTCCTCTGAGGAAGCCTTTACCTCTCATAGGACAGGACATTGACTGACAGGTATGTCCCATTTTAATGGCTGAAACATCACAGCAGTGATTCTTCCAGAATGCCAAATACGTTGCAATGCTAGTCTGATTTCTTCCATGGAACCACTCCCTTAGTGGTAGTACAAGGTGTGGCAGCTTGGCACCCTGTTGGGCCTGTACAAGCTACTAAGCCCCCACTTGCAGGTGGTGGCAAAGAGCTGTGCTGCTGTTTACTGCAGTACACCAAGGTGTGCCAGGCTGTCTGCTGCAGGGATGAGACACACTGCTTGGTAGAGGACATCATTACCTCCCACTGTCTGAGCAGAGCACGGGAGAGACACTATTTGAAGACCTGAGTCAGAAAATCACGAAGAGCTGTGAGCCGATGAGTCACGCAGACATATGTTAGCTGCTACTTTAAAGGACTCCAGAACAAAAGAAAAAAAAAAAGAAAAGGTACAGGAAAAAAATGGATTCTCAATCTGTGTCAGTCCACAACCTCCACTGAAGTTGTTGAGCCACTGATCTGCAGCAGCCAAGACTGACGTGGTATGTTTTGGGAAGCTGTTAAGCCCAGTAATTGTGCTGGAGCTTTGCAGTTTCACTGAGGCCCCACCCCATAACTGTTGATGGGAAGAGCTGGGATCATATCCCAAGCAGGCTGTCATTCTAGCTACTGTCACTGAGGACTGGAGGCAATGCTCTTGTCTGCCTCTGGGGAAAGGCCTCTCTCTGATGGGAGACACAACTATTTCCCGTGCAATTTGGAAAACATCTTGGTGAAAGCAGCATTAAATATTCAGGGTCCAGCTCCTCCCAACTGCTCCAGCTCACGCCTTTTACTCACATTTAATTCACATGAACCAAACTCCACTTGCAAGCTGAACAGGTAATTTTATTCCTTCAGCATTTATTTGAAGGTCAGCTGCTGCAAGTGCCCTTTGTCAATTCAGATTTACCACCTCTCTAAAACTATTTCCAAGTTACAAAAGGAGTAGAGGGGTGCTAAGTTTGGGGTCTACAGAAGTTGACTAGATATCTCTTCGAGCCAGAAGGAACATAAGAGGATCCAATAGGATGCTGAGGACAAGAGTCCTCCCAGCAGCTGTTTGAGCAATGATCAGTGACAGTGGGTTCCTCTCAAATACTTAGACTACACAGTCTGGATCTGCTAACCTTGGCTTAAATCTGGGACTATTTTTAGAAGCCTGAATGAAGAGCAGTTATCCAGTGGAGTGTTTCATGCTTCCCATTTTAGACATTGCATCCTTAGCCTGAACGTAATCACCAGCTGAGCTGTTCAAGGTCAACTCATATTTCACTCATTGCACTACCCATTCCACCTTTTCCTGATGTCTCACCAGACGTATTCCAAGAGTCAGTGTCTTTTAAGTGGACTGCAAAAGGTCAATTCCCCACTCACCCGTCTTTGGAGAGGTGATGCCGGAAGAAGTCATTGGCTGCCAGTTTGATAGCCTTTTCTGGTGTCACTAGAGTCAGGTTCACTGCAGCCCCTGGGCAAGGAAAAGAGAAAAAGGCCATTGGATAATGAGAATAAAGGAACTGTTAACTGGATCTGTCAGGAATGTGTTGTAACTTCTGCACAAAATCAAGGACAGATGAAGGAGAGCTCCCAGTGCACCAAAGGGATTTAGAAATACAAAACATTACTGAAAATTAAGAGTATTTCTGCCTCCCAACACCTTGGGTTTGTGAAAACATCCCCAGATGTGTTTCTACTCTATTTGCCATACGTATTTTGTAATTTCTTCAGCTTCACTACTACCTCCCACCCTGTACACATGCATCCTCTTCTCTCATCCAAGGATGCATTCCTATGAACTCAGAAGGATGCAGATCAAACCTTCAGAAAAGGAGTACAAGTTGGTTTAACAACCAGTCCCAACTCCTTTGCAAATATTTTGTGATACTGAGAAGCAAAAGCTCCCCTGCCCTGCCTTCTCACTGGCGTCCCTTCCCTGCTTCCTCCTCAAAAAACACCAGAGCAGCTTGATTACTAGGCAGCCCAGAAAAGGCAGAGCCATTGAAAAGACCTGAAGGCTGGCTGAAGTCACCTGGTTCATCTGCACAGAACCAGCTCTAGACCAGCCCTTAGAGCAAAGTGGCTTCCTCTGTGTATCACCACTGGGTGTCACCCCCCGAACAGCTACTGCTGAAGTGGCTTTTTGCCCACCACAAGCTGCAGCACACAGGTATTCCCCTCTGAGCTCCATGGCAAGGCTTGCTGGGGGACCCGGGGTGTAAACAAGCCTTGGCTCCCCGCATCCCCCACCCGCTGGAGTGTCCTTTTGTCAGGAGCAACAAACAGCAAATCCCTGTATTGTGCCTGTCACAATGAAAGGCCTGCGTGGCCTGGCCGGATGCTGTGGCCCGTGAACACCGGCATTAGTGCAACACAGTGGCTGGGAGCAGCTTTCAAGCTGCCCCGGGGGAAATGGGGTAAGAGGAGGGCCAGTCCCTTCCCAGCAGAGTGAAGTTTGCACCATTAGATTAACTCTCCAGAACATTCTCCTCCATTTAAATCCTACGGCTCAAAAAGTCCTCCACTGGATAAACCTCAGGCTCTAAGCGAGAGCTCCGAGCCCTGCAAAGGAGCTACACTTGAGACTTGTTAACGGCCTAGGAACACCTTGTAAGAACAAACACAAATACAGGCATTTATACTTGTGTTTGAGATTAAAACAATTTGTCCCAAAGACTGATTTTCCAAAGAGAAGCAACCAGAGAAGTCTGCACCTCCATTAGGCTCCGAAGACCTGGTGGGGTTCATTTTCAGGACCTTTGAACACAAGTTGATAGGCAATATAAGGGCTCAACACCCCTACAGAAAGTGAGCTCAATCCTTTATTCCTCAGGATGGACTCTCCTCCCTTCAAAAACTGAAAGACATAGGTTTAGGGGGACTTTCCTCAGATTAGGAAGCAAAGTCACAATGGGTCTTCTGGGACCACTACAACGGGGACCAGGACACAGAAATCCCTGGCTCCACATCCTCTCAGAAGACACATCTCCACCATTCAGGAAACTGCAGCAAGAAAAGAGATAGCCTTTGCTGTGTGGAGCTGGGCAGCCCAACACATCTTCCCCCCCTTTCAAATCCCATGTTTAGATTTTGCAGAAAATACAGAGTAACGCTGCCTCGTAGCAAGGCAAGCTAGTGCATTCATTCCACACTGGCCACGACATCCAACAAATGCCATAATCTTTTACAGCAGACAAATGAACTAGCAGGGAGCAGGGCAGGCCCCTCACACTTCTGGTTCTTTGCAAACTTTTAAGTGCACCAGTGACTGCGCTGCTTCAGTTTGATATTCTTCCTACACATCACATCCCCCTGCCATGGCTCTTGAACATGATCAGAAGCCACATAGACATGACCCTCATGCTCTACATCCATCTTTTAATGCCAATCATATCAGGATCTACAAAGCAAATCCACATAGCCTAATTTTTAAGTGGAAGTGGCCACCCATGAGGTGTTTCATCAAAAGCCAAGCTGAAGACAACTTCAGCAACACTCCCAATGGCTATGAAGTATAACACCTGTACACTAACATGCAGCATGAATAACCCTTTCCTTGGAAAAACGAGAAAGAAAAAAGCATAAACCTGCTACTCTTAACGGGTGTCTTACTTAACACCAGTGCAAAGAGTTCACTGAAAGAAAGAAAATAAACTCCAAACTATCAAGCAAGAAAGGTACACAAGAAGTACACTTCCATGTGCTGACCTCCTTCAGGAACCAAGAAGTTTCTCTTCAATTGCAAATAAAGCAGAGGGTAAAAACACGCAATATACAGGAAAAAAAAGTTAATTAACCTGGGTTTTCTCCTACATCTTTGATATTTTCAGTAAAGCTGCTTAGCAGAGAATGGATAATCCCTGTCCTGAATAATCCATAACAGCTTCAATTTACTGGAGGAGAAATTAAGATACTTCAGCTGCTGGCTGTATGCTTTCCACAGCATTTTCTGCTTTTTGTAAAATCTCTTTAAATTCTGCCCATGCCAATGAGCACTTCCCTAATTAAAGCCAACCTTGGCTATAGGCAATGCTACATGTACCATAAGCAAAGACAGACAAACAGAATGGAAAAATAAATAGCAATCATTAAAAACCAAAGTGTTTTGAAAAGCAGTGAGGAAGGACTACAAAGAACAAAATCAACCAGGGGCAAAACCAGTTGTTTGCCAACTAAACTTGTAGGCGCCCTCTTCTCACCAAGCCTTGGTTTTTTATTAAAACACATTTCTCACAGAAGCCCTTATACACCACCAGCAACCTACATAACAGGGGGATTGAGTCATCCTCAGCACAGCACTGAGAGATATTATTAGCAGAGGCCAGGGAAGACTGCCACACTACTGTAGCTGAAGTGCAGCTACCCTCCAAATGTCACCAACAGCAAAGGGCACGTCCTCGGCCTCATCTGGGCCTTTGGCTCCTGCCAGCTGGGTTAAACACTTGGTCTGCAAACAGCACTGGGATTGTTCAGAACTTGTGCTGGGATCTTTAGGTGGCTTCTGGCTGGACTGCAGTAGGAAGATGAGAGAGCATCTCTTCAAGGCCCTCTACCACTGATGCCCATGGGGACCAGGAACCCACAGGCACTATGGATTCATTCACTTGGCATCACATTTGAAGGCTGCACACCGTCAATTCCTTGAGCACAGACAGGGCTAGACAGCACCATCCAGCTTTGAGGCACTGCTGCTACACAGATGTTACGGGAAAAAACATGAGGGAACTCCTCTTCTTCCTGCCCCAAACAAATCCAAGAATCCCTTGGATTTTTGGGGAAGGACTTGAGAGAAATGTTGAGATTGCCTTACACATCACACAGTTCGCTATGGGCTACTCATACGAAGCAAAGACTGCCCACCCAAACACCTTAAGAGGTGATTTGCAGAAAAGCATCCTACAAGCACAAGCCACTCTCCTGTCTCCTCCACCAAGGAGATTTGATTCACATGTAAAGGAGCCCTGAAGTCACACAGCGGGAATGGCTGTGCCCAAACAGACCCTTTCTGTCCTCCGACAGAGGCCAAAGGATGTGCCAGGAAAACCGACGTGTTTGTGACTCCTTCATGGGGAGCAGCAGCTGCTACTTTAGCACATTAACATATAAACCTCCCAATTTCAGCTTAAGGGCTGCAAATAAGAGCTTGTGAGTCATTCAGCAAATTCTGCTGAGGAACTAGGACAGCTGGAGGGAGCAGGAACCAATCCCACCACCTGATTTCCATCTTTCTCTGTCTGCAAGGCTTAGACATCTCTTTACCTTCTTTCCAGAAAAGTACTCACACAATCTTCATGGACCTTGGATGTATTTTACCCACCAACCCTCTCCCTGAGAGGCAGGGAAGGGCTGCTCATGTCAGCTCACGGAACTGAGGCACAGAGACCAGGATTGCTGCTCTTGGAGTACTCACCTTTGCACCCTGGCCATGCTGAAGTATCTATAATTTTCTGGAAGGAACCGGAGCTATTCAAAAAAGGCCTCTCCAGCTCAGCTCCCTATACAATAGTCAGAGGTGACAAGTAAATCCAAGCAACTATCAGCACCCTGAACAGAGTCAGGGACATAGACCAAGCTGACCAGACTTGGGAAAGGTTGGGAAAAGAGGTATGCAAAACCCTCTGCACCCTTCTGCTTGGGAATGACAAGTGGCCTGGAGATCACATCCTCTCCACTACCCTATGCCTTAAAGGACTCAGCTGTCTCTCCCAAAAGCCCTGATTCTCCCAAAAACTCTGGGTCCTACAGTCTCCCCAGACAGAAACAGTAAGTTTCCCCAAACAGCTTCTTCCTTCTGCCTCCCACCAAGCATCCTGCCATTGCACATTTACAGCCAAAGCTAACACAAGCTCAAATTCCTGGCTAGGAACACAGAAGCAGCCAGCTTCTGGAAAAAATCTAAGGGAACACGTCACTGCTAGCATCAAAGATGGAGCTTGCCAGGGTTCCTCGAGGTTACTTGTCTTGTTGCCTGCTCCCAGCAAAGCTGATGCAAAGCAGCCAATCCATCCCCGCCATGCACCACACTCCCCTGAAACGCCCACCAGGAAGTTGGGCAAGAGACACTGCCTGAACATCCAGTGCCTGCTCCCGGGCTGGCCAGCCACAATGCCTGTGTTTCCTTAGGAGTAGGGAAGAGGCAGCAAGAGACGCTACACATGCCAAGAGCAAGGCGCCAGCATCTCAGGACTTCTGCTTGAAAAAACAAAGAGCAAGGACTCAACTTAATCACAGTAGCACTTTAATCAGGCTTTATCAGTGACTGAGTGCCCCCAAGAATGCTATCTGAGCACCCCAGATAAAAATTGCATACGCAGGCAAGTGACTATCGGGACATAAAATGAACCAGAGCTCAGCGTCAACGAAGCCAGTTGGACTGTGCTGGAAGCCAAGGAGGTATTCCACATTTTCCTCTGCTACAAGTAAAGTCAGGATTTGGCCTGCTGGTCTTCTCTCCTCAAAATCTTCAAAAACTTTCAGGGATTTTGTGTTTAAACTAGAAAAAGTATAAGGTCAGCTGTGGAACTCACTGCTGTAACAGACAGCCTGAGCCAAGGAGCCAAGAGATTTCTAGCAGGTCAGCACACAACAACCAAACAGCTGAAGCTCCACCCTGAGCCAACCTCTGATTTTCTTACCATCCCAAGGGAGTTTTTTCTGGGGGAAGGTTATTTTTAATTTTTTTTTTAAATTGCAGCAGGTCTTAATGCTTGAACAAGGCACTTGGGCATGCTTGAGACAGCAGGCCTGACCATGCTTGGTGGAGGGCTTTGACATAAATTCAGTCATTAACCACAGAACTTCAAGAGTTGGCTTGCTACTGCCCCTCTATCAAAAGTTACCATGCCCAAGCTGGGAAACATAACAGACAGTCCTGAAACAAAGTCCAGCAGTTTCACTTAAACTACTAGTAAAGATGAACTTCAGTAAGGGGTAAGGTTTAACACCAAAACAGTCATGAGGAGGACTCAAGCCTTCAGTGGTAGGTATAGACACCTGCATGGAGGAGTTAATTTTCAGAAACAGCTGCACTGTTCAACCTCTTAGGATATTGCCAGGTTATTGCTTTATAGGCCAGAGAACAGAGCTTTTCCTCCTACTTCTGCACCAGTGCTTCCAAAGCAAAAGCTGTGCTGCGCCTGAGTCAGCTGTACTTACCTCTGTACATGCCAAAGTAGCCTTCCGACCGAATTGTTTTAATGAGGCAGTCAGACCTGCAAACAAAACAGAGGGAGATGAACCGCGGGACCTCAAAGGTGGGTGAGTGCAGAGAAAAACAAAGCAAATTTCTTGGAGTGGTTTCCATTTGCATTGTGTCAGCAAAACCTGCAGCTGAGATGGGAACTGTGTCAGTCTCTGAATGTGCCATTGTTGAGGCCTGAGTCCAATTTCAACCCCTAATTCACAGGGGCTTTGAAACCCCCGGCTCACCCTGCACATGCCGTCTGCTTTCTAGAAACACAAAAGGGAAAAGTGTCACTGCAAGGGCTGTTTACCCAGGGTCCCCTGTGGCAAATGTGCATAAGATGCTCTAACAAGCAGATCCCCGTGTACGCATTTTTAAATCCAGCTCTGGAAGGGAAATAAGGGGGGCCAAAACCCCCATGCTGACTTGTTTGACTTACTCCATGAAATTTGACACAAGGCACACAAACACCAGATGACCTGAACACTCAGTCATCTGTGGCCTCCCACGCAGATTAAAGCACTTACTTTTAACACATCAAGTCCCACAGCAGGCAGCGAGCACTCAGGCTCTTGCCCTGGGGAGAGCACAGCAGGGTACCGTGCTCCAAGGGTAAAACTGTCACCTCCCTCACTGCAAATACATTTACTACAAATAGGAAAACCATGCAGAGCACTAGAATGCCTCAAAGGCTTTTGAAGGCAGAGACACACACACACACCTAGCAAATCCAAAGGCACAGTTCAGGAAGGCTGCACAGATTCCCTGGCAGAGAGTTTCCTTCTCTGGACTACAGCTGCATAAAGCCTGGATGCTGGCTGAAGGTGGCTTTAGGGTCTTTGGGAAGAGACAGGTGCTTGCTGTGGCCATAGGGGAAGGGAGAGGTGCAGAGGCATGTATGTGTACATAATTTAAGGAACAAAAGGCTCTTTTAAGCAGTAATAAGAGAAGTGTGGCTGATGAAAACATGAATACATTTTTAAGAGATTTGGCAACACAAGGAGTAAACTTCTCCTCAGCTCTGCAATAGTGCTGAGGTGGAAGAGAAGGAAGTACAGAGCTCCCTCGACGGCTTTATGGCCGTACCTGGGTCAAGACTGTTCTAGGGTTATCTGTGAATAGCCCACCCTGCATTGCTGCCAATCATGGCAATGAGTTTCCTCTCTCTGATGGGCTTCTCTGAATCCTTTGGCATCTCATCTTTCACACACTCCACCCCATCTCCTGCAACTTGCACATACTCATCTCCTTCTTTGGAGCAGCCCCTCCAACACATCTGCAAGCCCCAGAAATCTCAGTGCACCTTTCTCCTATCCCTCCCATCAAGTTCTTCCACTGCAATGCTGGAGGAAACACATTTTCCCTGAGCCAGGATGCTGCTCTGAACAAGCCACAGCAGGGAGGAGAGTGAGAAGAGCTGCTCTCCACCATGTTCACAAAGCCCTGCTGCATCAACATAAAGCTTGCATGTCACTTAAAGCCCCTCAAGCTGCAGGAGAACAAGATGCAGTCAAGGCACATCCAGCTTCCATCTCTCCCTGATAAAAGGGAGCCAACAGCCAACTAAAGTGATACATAACATACCTGGGGCAGCACAGCCCAAAAGCCAAACTCTCTCCAGCCCTCACAACTCCTCCAAGTGTCTTTGTCTTTTTCAAGTGAAAGGTTCCCCCAATGCCATAGATCTCTTGAGCCAAGCAGAAGCAAGGCATGCTATCTTAAAGTAAGAGAGCCAACATTTTAAATGAACTTGCTGCCTTCCGGGGTGTTCAGCAGACACCAGGTAATTGGCGTAATCAGGAAACCTAGTATTGATGGATACATAGTTATTTCCAGAAAAATAAGCTCCTGTAACTGGGGAGACCTTCTTAGGTAAGCTCAGTCTTTCCCTTTCTTAGAAGCAGCCAGCTCAAACATACAGGGTAAATCTTATGTATTCCTTAACAGCCCCTCATCTCACAGCAGTTCCTGGCTATGCGGCCGACTTGCACTTGACTGCTGGAGGTTAAAAGCCTCTCTCCTACCGAGCTCCCTTCCAGGCATGGACATCCTGGCAAGCAGTCCCAAGGGGTGCCTACAAGTTCTCCATCCTGCCCATACTCCTGTTGCTGTCAGGAGGATAAGTGATCCTCAGGGAGGAGAAGCAATCTACAGCAGGAGCAGGACACAGCAAAAGGGGAGGCAAAGCAAGTTGGGCCACATCCTGCCAACAAACCAGGGCACACCAACAGTGCAGGGAGCAGAGAGCACAGAATTGTCAACAGAAGCACCAGAGCCTACAGCCTAAGCTCATATCATCAGCTAGAGCAAGGAGGCACAGAGACTCAAGCCATCAACATACAGAGCATTTCCTTCCTATTCCCACTCTGCCTCAAATTCTCCTGGGCAGGAAAGAGGAAAAGATGGTGTGGAGGAGCAGGGAGCAGGTAACACTCGTTCTCAACAAAGTGATAGGAGGACAGGACATACCTCAACAGTCCCAGTCCCTTCTTCCACTCAATACCACCAATTCTTTTAGGAAACTAAGGCCTGTCTCTGGTTCCTAGGATAAAGCATCTTGTGCTGAGTGTGGTACACATTCCCACAGCAGATACGCAGCCCTAAGCATCTGATACAAACTCCAGGTGAATTTGGTGGGCTAGATACACTCGTGCCTTCTTTTCCTACAGCCTGTAGCACCTGGAGGTTTTTTTAGACACAGGACTGCTGATGTAACTATAGCATGTGTCAACCTGTGATCCTTCAAAAGGTCCACATGCAACACTCTAGACTGGAAATAAGTGACTGCTTCCTCTTTTTAAAACTGACACAGCAAACGAAGGACCTCCAGTATCAGAGCAATGGAAACAGAACAGAGGCAGAAAGTCCCTCAGGCACCTGACTGTGGCTCAGCACACTCCTTGTGTCCGGGATCAGGTGATCGGGATTCCGTGTGTTTTGGTTCTGAGCCCTGGCAGCAGTGAACAAGCTGCTCCCAACCAAAGGATGCAAACAGATGTGCCCTCTGCAGAGGATTCCTCTGCTCAGCTCAGCGGCCTCAAGAGCTGCTCTGTTTGCTTTATCTGCTCTAGCACAGCTTGGCTCCAGACTGTCCCCTGGCTTTCCTGAGGACAGCCCAGTTCCTAGCGATGCTGAGCTCCCCTGAAAGAGGTAACAAAGTGGAAGGATTCCCTGCAGACAGCCCTGAGGGATGGTGCCCGTGTGGGCGGTACTCACAGGCTGGCGTACATCCGCTGCCCATTCTGCTGGTTCTGCAGGCGAGTTTTTGCCAGGTCAATGGGAAATACACAGGTGACTCCGATCAGCCCAGCTATCCCTCCATTGATCAGCTTGGCAGGTAAACTGTAAGGGGAGGAGATAAACAGATGACTTAGCACTGGGTAACATCAGGGGAGGGAAAGAGGAAAGAGCTGAGCTCTTTTTCATGACCAGAGTTAACTCATCACTGTGAGACGAGGCTGTCCCCCTCCCAGCACAAAGGAAGCTCTTCCACAGAGCAAAGCTTGGTTCCTGCTGTGTATACGGGGAGGCAGAGAAAGCAGCACATACCATCAGAACAAACCACTGATGAGTGGAGAGGAGCCAAACACCTAACCCTCACATTGCTAAGAGCAGGAAAAAATCCTGTTGCCCAGGACCCAGGGATTTCTGTTGTCCTAGAGGAGAAAAGACTGAGTGCTGGACCATCTACCACATGGACAGCATTTAGTTAGGGCCCGATGGCATGTGAGCCAGCAGGTTTAGTGACAAATGCTTTCGTGCACCACAATCAGACCCGCAGCTAATGAGAGGTTCATGACACATCAGCTGCTACCATCATGTGGGAACGGGCCCAGCAGAAGTACCCAGCTGGCAGCCACGGAGCAGACGGCCGCAGCCACGGGAAACTGCTTCCAGACCCACCGCCCAGGGCCAGGGGAACTCACACAAAGCAGCAGCCTGGTGAAACCACCGGGCTGGCAGCCTGCACGGCCGCAGATGCGGAGACGTGAGCTCATACCTCTGGGGGAAATCAAAACCTGGCTCGCTGCACGTGCTTCCGAAACACGGGGCTTTTTCCACTCCCCTTTGTGTTCCCCCAGAGAATTCTTGCAAGTGGCACTGAGTGAAAGCCACATCAGCTAAACATGGGTTCCCAGCAAATTCAATTAAGAAAAATGTCCTGCACTTACATGCTCAATAAACCACTGCAGGCAGAGACAAAGAAAGCCTGTTTGAGCCAGGTCCCTCCAATAAAGCACAGGATATGGCTCCCTGAACACACGATGTGTCGGATATTAAACTGGTGGCTGACAGCAGTCCTAGACTGCAGCTGGGTGAGCCTGCAAGGGCTATCCTCCCACTGAGGAAACCAGCACGCTGCTTTTCATGATGGTGACTTGCTGCTCTGGATGGGGGGACAGACTGCACTACCCTTTGGAAGCAGCGGTGGTGACGCTGGCCGAGGCATGGTGGGGTGAAGAAGCCCTGCAAACATCCTCCCCCCAACAGCACTCCAGAGCACTCTGCATCAAGGGGCAATTGCAGAGAGGATCAATAAGCAGCCATGCTTGAGGGAAAGGCAGGATATGGAGACTCAAGGTTTCAACTTGAAGGGTCCCTGAGGGAAGCAGACAAACAAGGGATTCAAAAAATATAAAACGCTTCGTCCACAAGTGCTAAGCATGATCTTGACACCTCAGGACTGACATACTGACACACCTTGACACACTCCTTTCAGCCTCTGCTGTCCTGCAGCCAAAGCTCCTTCCTCCTCAACACCTGCACAATACAATACACACACAGCCCCAGGGCTGGCACAGCTGGAAGAAGAGGTGCCAAGGACCGGCAGACAGATCTGAGTTCAGCCTACAACTCCAAACTAGACAGTGCTGACCGAGATTAAATCAGCACAGTACTTTAGGAAGGCAAGCTCAAATCAGTGCACAAGGCCAGTGCAGAGCCAGGCTACCAGACCTCACGAGCTCCAGACTGTTGCCTCGGGGATCTTTGTGCCGCAGTCTGAGAACAGAACAGATTTGCCCGCAAACTTCAACACTCAACTTGTTCTCAGGACATGGGAAAATTTCAAACAGTAAGCTTCACATCACGGTGCTCTCCTTATTTAACCCACAGTCACACTGAAGGAGGAGGTTAGAGACCAGATAAAAGCATGCCAAGATGGAGACACCATTGGGAAGGAAGGTATTTGAAGACAGGATCACCTCAGCCTCCCCACATTCAGCCCTGAAGTCACTGTTGGCAGGTCACAGACTGTGAGGCACAACCAGTGCCCCCTTCTAGCCTCAGCACTGTCATCGCTTCTCTAAGTGTCCTTGAAACACCTGAGACAGGGAAACACTTGCCTTTCTCAATCTGTTCCAACAGTGAAATCATCACAGGTTTTATACCAGGTGGGACTGAGACACAGACACAAAGATCCTGCCTCCTGCTACTGTAAGTGCAAGAGATTCCCCAATTTCAGCACAGACCCCAGCAGTAAAGGGGAAGGGTCTGACATGCCTGGGCAAGCCAAAAATCTGAGGCTGCAGACAGCCTCTCCCTCTGCCTGTGGGGGAGAAACCCTTGCTCAATAGCCCCATCACACCTGAATCTAACCATCCAGATTTCCCCATGCACACTGCAGAGGGAATCTAGTATGGATGGACTATGAGACAGTATCCAGGAAGACACCAAAATTAAGTTCTACATGCACTGCTGCAGAAATGCAGTGCCCTTGATCTCACCTTGCAGCAAACCACCGCTGTTGATTTTAGTCTTTTGCTATCAATCTTGTTCTACTAAGGGGTGACACAAACTAATCTGCTTGGCTTGGCTACCTGTGACGACTGCAGACATGTGGTCCCATCAACTGGAGAGATGACCAAAGCAGGAGAGGCAAAGGATTTGAGGTACAGAGAAGAACATGAGACAAAGGCCGTTGCACCTGAATCAAAAGCTTTTTCCCCTGTGACTGAGTCATCCCACTTCCCACGTCAGTGCTCTCTGCTCTCTCAAGGGATAAGAATCCACTGTGCCTGGTCTCTCTGTCCTATTTAGCTTCTGCACAGCTACTGCCTCTCACTACCTACGTGTGCAGGGCTTAGTGAAATGGGGACAACACAGGCTAGCATGCAAATAAAGCCATTTGCTCAGTTTAATACAAGAAGGGATACAAAGGCATCTCAGTTCTCCTCTTCTAGTGCTCCTCCTCGGCCCTTTTAGTCCCTGTAGCCAGTAAGCTCCTGCTCACACTGCCAAGAGTACAATGGAGGGGCCAGGGCACATCTTGTAGGACACGTCTCCTCTTGTAGGACACGTCTCCTCTTCCTTCAAAATACCAAGCTTCAAACAGTCATAGACATCTGGTCATTTTGCTTTGCTGAGGTTATCAGGAACACAGACCTGCCAGGCTCCACGGAGGTGAATCTCAGCATGCCCTTCATGGGTGTGTTGGAAGAGTTCCAAGTGCTCTCCAAATTGGGTAGCGGATGATGGGCAAATCCAGGCACACAAACACTCCACAATGCTGTTTTTTTATCAGCACAGCTCAGGACTGCTTACATTTGCAGAAGACAGGCGTACAGGAAGATATCCTAATCATGGCAAACACTAAGAAGGGGAAGCCCTGTTGCCTGCAGCATGCAGGCACTGCCAAGTCCTGTCCCTCTGTCACCATGTTTCATTCACCCACTCACCCCACCTGTCCTGAGCTGGTAACCTGGAAAAGTAGACGTTAGAAAAGCATAATGAAAAACCCCACAGGAATCCCACAGCACATAGGAGTCACTTAGCTGGGGCAACTTCACAAGCAGCAAAAAGTTAAACCCATGCGGAGGACTGTGCAGATCCACCCAACACAGCTCTTAGGAAGCAAAGGGTAGAACTGTGTCTTTCCAGAAAATGCATCCCAATTCATTTCCAGGGAAGACTCAAATCCAGCCTTTACCAGAACCAATGCTCTTAAGTTCCCACTGTGCACATAAGTGTCACTAATCATTGTTGGTACTTCATGTTCCTGCTATCACTCAAGCCTTCACTGTCTTTAGAGTAAGGTCCCAAGGCTGCACAAGGCTATGTGGACTCTGTCATTACAAGTGCTGCATCCTTGGCTGGTCAAGGACCTGGCTTTGCTCCCTTAATGCCAGCAGCTGAAGTCAGCAGGTCAGGGTGACCTTTGAAAGAAGAAACAAAAAAGAACGGACTCACGCAGGGTAGAAAGCAGAGGGTAGAAAGAAAAAGGCAATGAGAAAAAAGAACTGAAGAAAGCAGAGGTGTGACAACATGGTAGAGACAGAAAATAAGAGAAGGTTGAAAAAAGCAGGTAAGAAAGGAGAAGATAAAGAATCAGAATTGTTTAAGGCCAGAAGAGATGATCAGGTGATTTCCTCCAACCTCCTGGATCACAAACAGAAATAAGTTTGAAAGACTTTAAAAGAAAAACTTAAAGAACAATTAAAAAAAAAAATTAAAAGTTACCTGATCTGTTTATCAGCCATTTAATTCAAACTTGATCTTGTTAAGAAATGAATCTGTTCCTTCAGATCGTTCTTTTTCAGTCACTTCTTTTTCACTTCAGTTTCTTCCTGGGCAAGGACAGAAAGACACCAAGAACACAAAGTTGAGACACTTACACTCTTCTTAAAACTCAGGTGCTACTTGGCAGGCAGGCTGTAGGGTTAGGACAGCTGAGGCACAAGTGACTGATCTCCTCAAAGAGGAGACTGAGCTCCAGAAGGAGCCTTATAAATGTGTGTGTGTATATCTAAATATACAAAGACATATGGAGGGAAGAGTTGCCAGGGTCATCAGGTTCTAGCAGCATGTGAGGAAGGGCAGCAGCCAGGCAGGGCACAAGCTCTGCCAGGCAGCCAGGACAGCAGTGTCTGTCACTTCTCTCAAACTTCAGAGAGCATTTCACACCATACCATGCAGATCCCCAACTCTCTGCAGGTCCACCCAGCCACCCCAACACAGTCATGTGTCATCACAAGACCCTTTTAGCACTTCCCTCCAACACATACATGCTGTGTCCAAAGGACAATCTTCAAAAAACTGCTCTTCCAGAGTTTACTATCCTTCCCCTATTTCTGAGCTTAAATATTCAGCCCATATTCAGTCTTGTGCCAACATTATCTTTTAAGCAATGCCTCTCTCTCCCCAAGCTACCAATGCCACTTTGCACTTTGGACCACTCCTTTCAGGTCAGCGCCAGACTGCAGGAACCAGTTCTCTCTAAGAGTCCTAATTGTTACTGTTTAATGAGAGCTGGTAGAAGTCACCACACAAAGAAATCTGGACACCGAAGAAAATTTCAGAAGGGGTCACAACTTTCAGCTTTCTGGAGATGTCTTCATCTCCTCGCCTCCAGCCTGGGAATGAGATACCCTTTGCTTTACGCACTGTTCAGCCACCTGCCTCCCTCTTCCCTTTCACCTGCCACCTAAATGCTGAGCCAGAAGCAAAGGAGGTACCTTTGCCCTTTGCCTCTGGAATGAAATTTGCTCCTTAATTGTAGATTTCCTAAGCTACACAGAATCTCACATACAACAGGGTGGCTTACAGGCCGACACTTCTGCTCTGGAGATTATTCCTGAGAATAAAAGGTCCCTGAAAGTGTGAAGAGCTAGTGATGATGCATACAGATATGGGAAGGAGTTCAGGTCCCCCTCCCTTTATATCAAGTGCCAAGGCTAGGACAGCATGAAACCATTTGTACAGTTCCACTCCAGGACAACACGAGACTGAAACTGCCTTTTCTGCAGCCCCACCTTGAACTAAAGCTGTGAGAGACCAGCACATGGAGCTCCCGAAGGAAAGGGATTCCTCTTCAAAACACTGCACACAAACCTCACCCACTGCACTATGCTGTTATACCTTCTGTGAGCCCTCTTCAGACAGCTGACCTGATCTCAACTGATCTGTGGCTGCAGACCTTAAAAAGCTCCAGATCAGCTAAGTCTGCACTTTCCAAGTGAAAATCACTTGCAGCCTTCATTACATGTGCTTTCATATGCATGTCCACAAGAGCAGTTTGGTTTAGGTTAATCTAATTTTCTATCAAATTAACCAGAATAAGACAAAAAAATAAAAATATAGGAAGACCAGTTGCTGAAAGCCTGTAATCCTGTCATAAACAAGCTGCAAATCATGAAAACTCACTTGATAATGTCTACACCCTCAATAAACTTGTGTTTATTGAGACTGGCCTGACAAAATACAAGCACCGAGGGGTCCTGATAGCCTGCTCCAAGCTCTGGCAAAACGCCCCCCTTGTTGCCTCTGCTGCACCCTTCCCTGCAGAAGGGCATTCAGGAGGACAGGCACCCATCACAAAGGGCAATAGCAAGAAAAGACAGCAGGGCTGTCTTTTCACACAATATTCACCACAGCCAGATAGCCAAAAGAGTGAGAGACCAAGACAGACACATGAATACATCACAGGGCTGTTTCTTACCTGCTGACACAAGTAGGGCAATGGAGTCCCTGTGTACCAAGATGGACTTGGGACAGGTGAGTTTAGTTCTCTCTTGCCTTTTTTTCTTTTGACTTTTGGCTTCAGCTCTCCACCTGCCCAGTAACTACACAGCCCTCACCAGCTGTCTGATCCAGCCGGAAAACTGCTGCTGCTTCCTACCAGGGAACAGATGCTCCTGCTGCAGCTGCACAGCAAGACATGGTAAAAACAACCTTCCTGGGTTTAAAACTGGGCAAAGTTACAGGTTTCCTTGGTGCTGGCTGTACAGCCAGCAAATACCAGGACTAGTATCATCTCCCCTAACAAAAGCCACTCAACTCGTGGACGAGCGACGGGAAGCGAACAATGTGATCATTTTACAGCAGACACCAGCACTTGATAACTGTTTAAACAGCACCTGGCACAGCACAGGCCTGGATGTCTGTGGCCAGGGGATTTTAATGAATTAAGGGATTTTAATGCAATGAAGTGGAAAGCTTATTTGAGCTCTGTTTGTTTAAACAGAGCTCCAACGAATGACCATTTGCAAAACAAACCCAAAGTCACCCCAAGCTCTATCTGACCACTTTACTGTAATCTACAGAACTCCCTGAGTCCCTTAAAAGAGGGTGATTGATGAAGCCTCCAGTGGCCTGGCCAGGGAGTTTCTGGCTCAAATGCTTCCAGGGCAGGAAAATAGCTGCTACCATTCTGCAGTCTAAGAGAGGGGAAAACAGGCTGGGAAGAGAATGCCAGGAATTTTATAGGACATTTAAAAAACAAATCCACAACATTACACATCTAACCTAGAAAGGAAAGAGATTAAGTAAAGACCTAAGTATATCTTCCCAGGAACACAATGCTCTCAGGAGCCAAAAAGTGTACATAAAAGCAGGCAAGCATCTGCAGCCAAGCAGGGTGTAGCTCCAAGGCTTCCTGTGGGAGAAGTGTCAGGGAGCAGGGTTTGCATCTTCCTAGGAAATCACCCATCAGCACCTGCATTGGGCCAGCAGACAAGCCAGCAGCACCAAAAAGGTGCTGACGCCTCAGAAAGTCTTTGTATGGCTAAACTTCAGGACAATGGCACTGCTGGAACTGGGAACCTGCTGAGGAGCTGAGAGGAAACTGGTAGTAGGTGGGTAGGTGAAACAAGAGTCACCAGAGAGCCACCTGAAAGCCAAAGAGGCTGAGCAGCCCTCTTGGAAAGGGATCCTAAATTGAACATCCCATAATTAAGAGAGTGAGAACAGCATGGGAGTATTTCCTTCCTAGAGTGCTGTTAACACAGCTAGGCATGGATTAATGCCCCATTACTTGCGCACCAGGACATCCCTTTTGCATTTATTAAAATGATCAGGCAAATTAGTTTCAGAGCCACACGCACACCGAAGCAGTGCGAATGGCCCGAAGCTCCTGCTGACACACATAAATAGCCCAGGAGCCTCCTCAATCCTGCCTTTCCTTTTTCTCACCTCCCAAAAGTCAGCTCCAGACAGTGAGAGCAGCCACACCAGAAGTACCACAATGCAATCCTGGACAGCTCTGGATGTATCTGGTCCTCACAGCCTAAGCCACTGGCAAAGTGGTGCTATTTTTCTCCCCTGCCTTGCCACACATCTCCCACACAACTCAGACAGCGAGACTTTCTCCAGGAAGGCCAACTTTCATATCTGCTCTCCTGACCAGCCTGGGTCAGGGGGCTGAACTCTCAACCTTCAGTTCTTGCCTTATCACCTGAAGGAAATGTGCTTACCAGAGAATGACAGCCCAGCGTGGGGCATGGAGGGGAGCACACAGAGCTCATCATGCCTCATTGATTTGTCACACCACCAAGCCTGGATTAGAGATACAGGCACCCAACATCTCCACAAGCCAAGACATCACAGGAGAAGAAACAGGTTAAACTTACCCACACCTCTCTGTCCTTGCTCATTGCATTTAGTGCTACCACACTGCCCTATAGATGTGGGTTGCCACCTCTACCCCCAGATGCCACTGCTCTACCCCCAGTCTGAGCTGGGTACAGCACCCTCCTTCTCCTGCTCCTCCCCTGCCAGGCTGCCAGAGCCACAGCTGGCATCCTCCAAGCCAGCTGTGGGCTCCCAGTCCACCAGCTCCCCCAGTCCTGCCAGCAGTTCCCCCACCCCTCCCAGAGGCCAGCTCTTCACTTCTGCCCTCTGCCAGCACTCCCATTTCCAGATCTCCTCCGCAGAAGCCCCAGGGCAGCTGAGCACATCCTCTCAGGCTCAGATTGCTGCACGTGCTGATTTACCTGAGCACACACAGGCTGCCAGTTTGACAGAAAACCTTTAGCAAATGTCAGCTGGTGCTGTGGCCGAAGAAAGCAAATCCGTCTTTTCCCTACACCCAAACACGTTCCCATCCCTGGTTTCATGCCAGCATAAATATTTGTGCCGAGCAGTCAGGCAGGAATGAGATAGAACTGGAGGCCAGCACATGCTGGAGCCGTCACTGAAAGCCAACTTCCAAACTACAACCTTGACTTAAGAATAAATAGGAGAAGGGGAAGTCAGGACTCCCTTCCACATATTTCCATTTGTCTTGAGAGCAGACAAACTCAAAGCCCCAGTGAGAGAAGCTGATGTCAAGAAGCAGGGCTCAGAGGGTGAGCAGAGGAAGCAAAGCTGTGCCGGCATCCACTGTGTCAAGAGGACACGGCCACGCAACCATTCACAGTCAGGGATGGCAGGGGGAAGCAATCAGCAATAAGTACCTGCTGGGACAGGAGAAACCCTCTGGGATCAGCACAACACTTTCCTTCACAGCACAAATGCATCTGAAGGTGTGGACACTGCCAAATTTTGTTAATGACTGGAGCAAAGCTGTCATCACAATAAGGTTTAAGGAGTGCAAAATGAAACCGCAAATATTTCCTGAGAGAAGCTGCTTTCTAGATGCATGACAGGCACAAAGTGCACAAGGGAGTTGGCACCAGGTAATGCCACCTGGGGAGAAGCTGTCAACTTGGCTCTCACCCGCTCAGGACATTTTGGGACAGAGGGGTTGGAGAAAATCGGTGGCAGTTTAATCTTGCTTGCCTTTAGGCCCTTGAAAGCAGGGACTGCCATGAATTTCCTTGCAGGACCTGGCAAGGCATTAGTCCTTGAGAAAACAAAGCAGCTCTCAAACATGCTGGTGAATGCTCCCCACTGTCACAGACTGTCACCTCTCCAGCTGCACAGGGGACAGCAGGGCCCCTTCACACCATTCTGCTACCAAACAGAAGCCCCAGGGCTGCACACACAAACTCACCTGCCTCGTGGTCAGCAGCCAGCCGTACCCATACCACACTGGGCTGTGAAAGCACCAAGCCCAAGGCAGTTTTCCCCCTTGCCTCAGGTGATAAAAGGCCAAAGTCCCAGTGGGGAGGTGCCATGCCAGCCGCCTGCACCATTGGCTGCTCACACCCTCTGGGGACAGGCTGAGTGGCGCAGCACCCACTCAGCTGGCAAGGCACCGAGATGCTGAGCCTCAGCACGCAGGGCACTCCTCCCTAACAGCCCCTGCAAGGACCCTCAGCTCCAGCAGTCCCTTCCCATGCTCCACGACTGACCTCTGTCTGGTGCAGCTTCCCTCAGGCTGGTCGGGATGGGTGTCCCCCCTCCGCCCCCTTCTATCACCGTGAGAACACTCAGGCTGGCACCCTTGCAAAACTGCAGGCAAACTTTGCCCCCATATCCAGCCTCCACTCTCCCTGCACACTGGGGAGCCTTAACTTCATACTGAGAGACCTTCTGATGAGAGAATGCCTTGAAACATCTCCCTCGCACCACAAAGGAACAGGCAAGTTCCCGCCTGAGGGCATGCTGTAGAGGTGTTTGGCTTTGCAACTGCAGGTGGAGGCAGTATAGGTTTACCTGGATGCCCACAGAGGGGAAAAAGAGGAACAAAACTCCCGATTAGTAATAAAGACTCCTGAGCTCACATTCCAGCTCCATCGCTGACTTGCCCTTCACCTTCAGAAGGATTTCCAACCACAGTTGGCAGCCTGAGGAGCACCCTGTGCCTATGACAACATTCCAGCTTAGGAAAAAAAGAAGCTTTGAACAAAAACAGTCCAACATCTTAGCAGACGTACTTACTCTCCACATCCAAACCAGTATAGTCAGCCGCACTGTTGCAACAGGAGTTACAACAGGGCCATGCTGGAAGTGTCACAGGGGACAATCCCTCAAGTCCCTGGGCCTACAGCAATATCCTGTATTCTGATAGTGCATGCACACTGTTGCAACTACCCTCTCTGCCAGGATTTACTTGAGACTACAGGAGATTCACACAGCAGCAGTCAAGATTTGCCTGCTGCCCTCAGTCACCAGGATCACCTCCTTGCAAAGCAAAGGAGTTACCAAAGACATCAGGCAGACCCTTGACTGCTCCTGGCAACTGCCCCTCTGTCTGCCTGGTCTCAGCCACACTAGGAAAAGGCAGCATAGCTGCCGACTCCAAAGCAAGGATCAAAGTGAGTGGAGCAGCAGGTATCACTGGAAAGCAAGGGGACAAAACAGCAGGGAAGCAGGTGGGGAACTTCCTGCCCCTAGGCAGTAGGAGGAACATACCCATTTTTCCCACTCCCTCCCCTTTGGGCTCTCCATCCTGCTGGAAGCATAGGCGGGTCCCCCACTCCCAGTACAGCATCACACAACTTTGCCTGCTTTGCTGAGAAATCTTTTGCAGTAAGTAATGACAAGAAGACAACGAGCACCTGCTGTTACCTCTGTGAAAGCTAAGGCTTGGAGCAAGGCCTCCAAAAGGCACTGTGAGCAGCAAGAGAAGTACCTTCCTGACCTGGAGAGCTTCTCCAGGCCAAGAAACCAGCAATTTACTTAGATTAGAGCAGAAGCCATTTGCCCTATTGCTTAACAAAAGGAGTCCCATGGAGGCCTCTTCTGGCATCAGCATGACCTCTTTGACACTGAGATGCCAAGCCATCTGCCAAGATAGAAAGACTTCGGGAACAGGCCTGTGCTGGTCTGGAACAAACACCAGATATACCCTTCGACTTTGCATGTCTTGGGAAACTGCCCTGGACCAAGAGATGGAAAGCTAACATCCATCTTGAAGGTGCGCATGGGTATCGGTACTGCAGCATGCCAAAAGGCCCCAGTGCCTACCTGGGATCTGTCCTTTTAGGGGCTGCTCTGACCTTCAGTCAAGGAAAGTCCCTGTACTGGAGGTTTTGCAACTGAGCTGCAAGATGGGATGAGTAAGGACAGCCCTTAGGAGAAGTGACTCACCCAGGGCTGACATGGGAAGTCTTGATATCAAAGACACTGGAGATGTCAAGCTGAAGGAACCAGAGGGAAGGTTTCAGCAGGACAAATGAGCTTGGAGTCATCTTGCTGAGAACACATTGAGTCCTGCTCCACTGGAGGACAACATATTAAAATACTCTCTCTTAAGGCAGTATCTTCCCTCATAGCAGAGAAACAAGTCTAAAAGTGCTCACAGCACCCCTAGCAAGACTGAGGGGAGCAAAGGAAACCCATGGGAGCTGCTGGCGCTCTTCCCGTCTCAACCTACCTCCTCTCAAAGTTCTCAAAAAGGCAACTGGGTCAAGTCTCAAAAGACCTGGCTCTTCTGCTCTGCACAAATGCCACATTAAGCATGCTGCCCTGCTGCCCTGTCACTCCTCTGAACACTTACAACACAAGTAACAAGCCTCTAAATTTAGGACAACTACTCATGCTCAAAGCAAACTGTATTGGAGTAGGTGCCAGAGGGCTGAAAACTCTTTCCATGCATCTCCTCATAAAATCTTCAGTGATGTGGTCATACGAGGCCAGGGCATGGCCATAGCAAAAATTCAGGCCCAGCACTAGCTTGAAAATAGTGGTGGATTCCAATCTTTGGTCTGTAGAAACCTGCAAGTCCCTCCACCAATTCAAAGGGATCTGTAGCTACAGAACAGGTAATCCATATGCAAACACAATGAACTATATATATATATACATATATATATATGTATGTATGTAGCAACTTCTACATAAAATGGTTATTTAAATTAAGATTATAATGGGCTAGGTCATTTTTCAGCTTCAGAGCCAATAGTAGAAGCACAAGCTAACTGACAGACAGTAAAAGGGCCTGCACATGATCATGATGGTGTACAAGCAAGTGCACCTTGGACATTACTGGACAAACATAAGTGGGTGCTTATTGCCAGTAATGTCCCTTTCCAAGTGCCACCTGAGAAATAATGTAGTCAAATGTTGAACTGATGCAATTCTAAATATTTTTATCCTCTGGATCTGTTCTCTGTACCAGTTTTTATGAAATTACAGCTTCAGAGACATGCAGCATTAGCTGGAGAGAGAAGACAGCTTTGTTGAGCTTTTGGGAGTCTGGCAGATGGGAGACAGAGCAAGGAGAACAATTAAGAACTTACATACAGCATTTCTCTTCAATAATCTGTGGTGGTCAACAAAAAGGCAGAGCCAGCTGACAGTGACAGACAGACCAACCATTTGATCTGGAAGGACATACTGTGGAGAAACTAAATGGTGCAAATCCCTCTCTTGGGTGCTCTGCCAAGAGGCTGATAAGGTAGAAAAGAGTTCCCCCCTCCCAGTTTAAAATAATCACCATGTACACAGCAGTAATTAAAAACAACCAACCAAGAAACCCAAGGGAAAGTTAAGGGTCAGACTCTAACTCAGTAGGAATGAGGTAGAGCACTGAGTTGAGGTCCTGGGGCCTGAAAGGGACCATTCACTCCCCACCAGCAATGAAACCAGGGCTCTTGGCTCTCAGCTTTCTCTGCTGAAAGGAAGGGGTGCCAGTGACCCTGCTGGGAGGAATAAGCATCTTTTCAGGCCGAATTGCAGCAGTACCTCACCAGAGCAACACTCAACTCAACCACAGAGCTGTTCCTGTTGGATGCCTTAAAGTCTGTAGTCCTGGGATGATGCTGGTTCACCTTGGCCAAACCAGAGGCTGCAGAGGGGAAGGACTGACAGTTCAGGTCCCTGCTGTGCCCACTGTGGATTCCTGGTAGCCGTGCCCTGGGACTAGCATGGAGACTGGCTTGGCGAGCTGCTCCACCAGCACCCTTGCCACTGACTACTTCCTCCTGGATTGCACAGGATCTTTTCTGCTCTCTCACCAGCTCAGGGGGCCGGTTGCCCTGAGGATATTCAGTTTTACTGGTAAAGACTGAGACAGAAGGCATTAAGCACCTCAGTCTTTTCCTCAGCCTTTGTTGCTGTTTCCTCTGCATCCAATAAAAGATGGGGATTCTCTTTTGGCCTTCTTTTTGTTGTTAACAAATTTACGAAAACACTTTTTATTACCTTTCACAGCACTGACCAGACTGAGCTCTAGCTGAGCTTTCACTTTTCTAATTTTCTCTCTACATGACCTAACAACATCCTTGTACTCTTCTTCACCTGCCCCTTCTTCCAAAAGTCATAAATCCTTTTTTTCTCCCTAGATTCCTGCAAAAGCTCCCTGTTCCACTAGGCCGGTCTTCTTTCCCACTGGCTCATCTTTTGGCACATAGGGACATCCTGGATCTTTAAGATTTCCTTCTTAAAGTATGTTCAGTCTTCCTGGACCCCTTCATAGACCTTCTTCCTTACTTCATCAAGAACTGAAAACTCCATAATTTCATGGTCACTGTGCCCCAGACTGCCTCCAACCACTGCATCTCCCACCAGCCCTTCTCTGTTAGTAAACAGCAGGTCTGGGGGGGCAGCACCCCTGGTAGGCTCTCTGACCAGCTGTGTCAGAAGTTACCTTCCACACAGCCCAGGAATCTCCTAGACTGCCTTCTCTCTGCTGTGTCGAGCTTCCAGCAGACATCCAGAAAGTGTCCCACAAGAACAAGGGCTGGCAATCATGAAGAAGTTGCTTACAGGATAATTCATCTGTCTCTTCATCCTGGCTGGGCAGTCTATAACAGACTCCCACCAGGATGTCTGCCTTGTTAGCCTTCCTCCTGATTCTCACCCACAGGCACTCAACCTTATCATCACTACCCTTGAGCTCTCGACAGTCAAAACACTCCCTAACAGAGTCACTGCCTCTCCTTTCTTGACTGTCCCTTCTGAAAAGCTTACAGTCATCCACTGCAGCACTCCAGTCATGGCAGCCATCCCACTGTGTTTCCATGCTGGTGCCTACGTCACAGCTTTCTGGCTGCCACGCTCCCTCCCAGCTTCTTGTGCACCTCCTCACTGGCAGAGCGTGGGAAACTGAAAAGTCCTTGATTTAGAGAGAGCAGTACTTAGCAGCAACTAAAATATCAGCGTGTTATCAGCATTGTTCTCATACTAAATTCAGAACACACCACTGTACCAACTACTAGGAAGAAGATTAACTCTATCCCAGACAAAGCCATAACACTGGCTAAAAAAGCTGTCCTGGAAAATGCCTCCTGTCTTGGTGTATACTACACATTCCACAGCTCTGACCCAGCATGAGCCAAGCAGTGTCCCTTCCTGTTCCTGAAACAAAGGAAAAAAGAGGGAGGGGAGGGAAATCACCATCTCTGGCCAGCATCTGAGGTACCCCAGCAGGTATTTATCTTCCCCCAGACTTTCCTTGGTTTTTTCTCCCCGCCTGCAATGCACCTGTTAGGAACTGCACATGAGCACCCCTGCAGATCCTCACCCATCACATCTCCTCACCCCACTAACCACTCACAGAGGCTTCATTTAAACATTGAGCTCTCCTGAGAACAGGCTCTAAGAAAGTAGAAATAAATTTATCTGCTTCAACATGCAAGCAAATAAGCTTTTTTTAAAAACTTTCTTTAAAAAATAGAAGATTTAATTTTTTAATAAATTTATTTATTTATTTTCTTGCTGCACACAAGCAGCAAGACTTGTGTGCATCCCCTGTCACTCCATGGAGATCTAAGACTTGTTTTCATTCTGTGCCTCCCAGGAGGTCCAGGTTCTCAGCAGACGCAAGCCAGAAGAACTCACCATCTCTGCTGGAGCCTGAGGACTTGGTCCCCTGCCAGCTGCAGCAAGAGGGAACTTTATTACAAGTACATGCACACTTCGGTCCAGTTTCATGGGGTTTCGTTGTCCCTTTGTAACAACTTCATCTTCTCAAAGATGCTCCTGCACAGGCTCATGATGGCCAAGAACAGCCCAGGCCTTGCAAGCCCAAGCTCACTTGGAAGAAATAGCAAATGGGTAAAATAAAAAGAGGGAGTAGAACAAGCAGGACACCTGCATCTCACCCCAACAGTTACTTGTAGAAAACCTAACCAAAACAGTGCAAGCACATCAACAGCTTTCCAGTACCATTCTTCCTGCTCCTCCTCCCAGCTTATGCTCACCACAAAGAGCATGACCTGTGATTACTGAAGAAGGGGGAAGAAGACAAGAAATGCAGGAAGTCTCCTGGGCATGCATAGTGGTATTGGCTGAAAAAAGCCCCCAAAATTCTTAACTCACTAGTTTTAGAATCAGTGCAAGACTTGACTATCCCACATGCAGGACTACTGGAACAGAGATACATGCCACCATCCTGGACTCACAGACTGCATCATTCCAGGGTGGTGGAGCCCAAACCATAACCTGCAGCTTCTGTGAAAAAAAGAAGCAAGAAAAAAACCCAAACAACAAAAAACAAACCAACCCCCCCATATACCTGGTGGCAAACATCCTGGCAGCATTCCATGGGACCTAGCTAAGTGCTGTGCATGGCAAGACCCAGAACAGTAAAAGGAACCAAGGACCACAGTACTGCAGCAAATGAAATTACCTGCAACTATTTTTGTCCTTTTACAAGAACCTTGCTCTTTTGCAGTCTCAAATATGAGCAGCACCAGAATACACTAGCCACTTCCTCTGCCTCAGAATCACCAAGGGGAAACAGAGTAGACAATGAAGCGAAATTACTATCAGTACCTAGTACATAACCTGATTGGAGCAGAGTTCAAGCGTGGGTTGCTAAAGTTTATTTCTGTAAATTTCCGGCTCCCAGTATGTGTCATATTTCGCTGATTCATTCTACAGATCCTTTTCTACCGACAGTGCAGAACATAGGAAATACCAAGGGCTGGTTGTTTAGTAAACCTGCACTGAAAGTTCCCTTCCATCTACTGTGCCTGCTGCTAATTCCCTTCACAGCTCTACTCATTAATAAAAATACAACACAATAAAGGAGAACCACACACATATACACCTCACCCAAATTTCCTCCATGCTGGCTGGTCCTGAGTCACCACCAGTGATTAACTGTTGCCATGCACTGAGGACACAGTTATTAAATTAATAGGGGCTGCTTAACCTGGCTACAAATATACACGAGTTCTTTGTGCCTTAGTGAGCTAATAAGGCATGTGCTAATTACATTAATTCAAACAAGCCCAGCATGCCCTGAGGGCAAAGGGAGAGAGGGGTGCAGCAAACCCAGGCTCTTTCATAATAGCTGTGAGAGAGCGGAAAGTACTTGCCTTGACACAGCTTTTGGAGAAGCACAGGAGCGCTGCAGCTGGCACCCTACGGCTCACTCAGCCCAGCTGCTGCCTGGTTAATGTGCAAAATCTCTGCTCATTCACCCAGCCCTTGGTGCAGTGATAGACACAGGATCCTCCCTCCAAAGGGCCAGCCAGCTTGTCTCTTCCTAACTCTGTGGCCCAGAGCACAGCACAAGCCTTGGGATGACACCCGGCTGCTTTGGGACTGTGAGCCTGGGACCCTGCTGGCAGCTCCCTTCCCACAGTACCACAGTGCACCAGCAGCCTCAAGCCCTGGAGCAGCACCCAGGGCTGCAAGTCACCCATCATCCAGCCATGTGATGCTCCTCATACAGTCCCATCTCCCCCACCTCCCCCAAGTCAGGTCAGCCAGGACAGCTCAGCCAGACAGGCAGCATGCAGAGCCTGCAGTGTGACCTTAACCAAGTTAGGCAATCCCAAGACATTCCCTCAACCTATCTGGCAACGGAGGCAGGCAGTAGGGACAGTTGTACCTCCCATGTCAAAACGGGAACAGAGCCTTCAGAAACAGAATAGGCTGCAGCAGAGAGAAGCAAAGGATAGCAGAGAACAAACACAATCCCAGCAAGGTTCAGATATGCTCAGAGAGGAGCCTCCATCTCTCCAGCCCAAGGGTAAGCAGATCCCTAACCCCTGCCACCTCTGAGAGGAAGGCTCAGCATCAGCTGTGTTCACCCTGAGGTGTCTGCTAGGCACTGTCACCACTTCCTGGCACGCAAGGGAAGGAGAGGAAGAAGAAGAGGAGAGGAAGTTGGTCATGTTTCTTGGCACCTCCAAGGACACATGCTCACCAAGTACTTTCTGAACGATGTGCTTTTCCTGTGAGCACTAGGGGACTGTGCTGGAGCAAAGCAAAGGCGCTGCAGGTTTTTTTTTTTCCCTCTCTTCCCACTTCTTCCTATACTGAATGCATCTGGCAGTACATAGGGCCATTCCTACCAGATGTGAAAAGCCACCACCTTTCTCTGGCTGCTATGCTATGTGAATTTCAAGTGTTATAAAGGCATGATGCTGTCTCTCCACATAAAAGACAGAATCTACAACCAGGCACCAGGTGAGACCCAGTGCTGCGGAAGGGTAGCACAACACAATTTGTCCTGCACAAAGAGGCACTGGTAGAGGCTCAATGCAGTCTTGACAGTGTGTTGGCGGAGAAGGTGCAAAAATTTTCATGAAGGGAACAGTACCAGGGATTTTTAGCCCCTGGAAAGTGCCACATGATTTACTTTCCCAGCAGAGACTGTGGTTACTCAACCATTTGTCCATCCAGCTTAACTTCAGGTTACTGCTCTTCTTTTCCCCAGCAACTCGAAGAACTCATTTTGGACCAGGCCTATTCCCAGGTCATGAGTAGCTGTGAACATACAAATGCTTGTGTTGACACAAGCAGAGAGAGGCAGGAGTGGAAGCAGGGCTGCTCCTCTTGGCAGCAGCTTGCAGCAGCCTGCTGAGTGCACTGATAAAGTAAACCAATATACAACAATAAAATAGAACAAGAATCCCTCCAGGGAAGCCGGGGAGATAAGAGCTTCTGGGCACTGAACAAAATTATTTAAAAGGCCTAGTAACCCAGAACCCTGTGGGTCTGTATCAACTGATAGCTGTCACTCAAGAGTCCCAAAGAGGGACTGTTGAGCCTGGCTGGAACTGCAAAGCATCCCACAAAGCCACAGTGCACCGACAGCATGAGCCACCGACATGGGAACCAACGCTAAAACACCACAGGCTAATGAAACGGGACCTCAGGGCATGAACAGATGGATCCTTCCTGCATCACCCTTTGGAGTCAGGAGCTAGGCTCCACCTAGGGCAAGGTGACAGAGAAGCATTGAGCAGGAGCCACCATGTAAGCATGCCAACGCTGGTGTACAGGCTGCAAGCTCGGCTGCCCACTAGAGCCAAGGCTGTGTATCAGGTGCCTTTTGTACAAGAGACCAGACATGGAGAATGGACAGGATAACAAAAGAACATTTCCCAGCCTTCCAAACACTTTGCAACACAGGCAGAGACCTCTCTGAAGAAGAAAGCTTCTCTCATTGCTTTTCAGCGCCAAAGGCAGAATTTCACTAATGCTCCCAGTGCACTAGAAGAAATGCCACTTAAATGTCATGTTAATCAATATTCCCTGCCTCTCAGCCACAGGACACTGCTGCTGCCAGTCCATTTCCTGTGGGGGTACGTGAACACAACTCCTCCCCTCCTGCATTGCCACCAGCACTTCTCGCCTCCCACCTCAGCTGTTTTGCTTTTGCCAAAACTGTTCAGATTACAGCAAAATGGTTCCTTGCTAAATGTGCATCAGCAGCCCTGCAGGGGTCCTGCTGCTCCTGAAGAGGTTAGCAGCTCCTCCACAGAAACTCATACACACTCTGTGACAAGCAGAGGAATTGTCAAGGGGACTGCAACCGCCGCCTGATGGCTCAGGAGTCTGTGGCATAATCCATTCACCAGCTCCCTGCTCACCCAGAGTGCTGTGAATCAGCAGGCTGCAAGGCAGGCAAGGTGTTCCCAACAGGAAGACAATGTATTTTTGTCGCTGTAGAGCCAGGAACAGAGAGATGCAGCAACATCAAATCCAGCAAAATAATGAATTATTTATTAATTTTACAATCATTTTTATATAGTCTAGTTCCATAAAGCGATTGGACAATGTTCACACTCCTCCTAGGGTGATTGGTTCAGGTTCTATCACATCCACGGTAAAACATTTCCCAGTGTACCATAAGCAGAACTTAGCAAAACACCAGATGTGACTATCATCTGCATAAACTATCTTACTGTTTTCATATCTTGCGTGAGAAAGGAAAGGTTCTCAAAGAATTAATGCAAGAAGCTGGAAAATTCATCTGCTAGCAGCATTTCAGTATCCACAATTCCCCCTTTTTGTTTAAAGACCAAAAAAGGCACTGTTTGTAATCCTCCGCGGATCTCTTGCAGAAAGGAGAACAAACACAGCATAAGGGGTCTGTTTGGTAGGGGCCAGTTACCAAACAGAGCCTAGATCAGATACTGGTAAGGGGTCTGCTCGGTAATGGCCAGTTACCAAACAGAGCCCAAATCAGATGCTAATTTAAATTGGGCAGAGAGACTCTCCAGCAATGTCATGGGTAATACATCTAGTGAATTCAATTCTACATCACAATTCTACCAGGTATTAATCCTAAATAGAAATTTACATCAGTTATTCATTCTAAACATAGCCTCAAGGGCTTTAACTTTCTGACTCCATAACAAAAGAAACTTAAAGTTCAGTCTCTGCTTGTGGAAGGACCATCCCAGTCTCTGCTTGTAGAAGGACCGTCCGCCTGATGGTCGATATCCTGGCCATCACCAGATATTTTGGAGGCTATAGGCAAATGAAAACACATCCAGTCCTGCTCAGTTAAACAGAGTGCTGGGAGATGAGTAACATAAGAAAGGAAAAAGAGGAAAAAGTGAAGTGTATCAAACTTGGAAAGTCATTCTCTGAACATCAGATGTCTCACCTGGCTACTCCATATGCGCAGTGCAATGCTGCTACCTGACAGACGTATCCACAAGAATTTACCTGACACATCCTCAGGGAAGCAATTCATCTTGCACTGCTTAAGAATGAGACCTCTTTTCAAAAAGTTTCCAAACAAAAATCACTCCTGAAGGGCACCTCACAACTCTGCTCTAATTACCAACACTGTCTCACAAAGAGTGCGTGGCAGGAACAGCAGGCAGCAGTAGACACAAGGTATTGTCATGCCAGTGAGCAGTGGAACAGGCACGTTGCCTTGGAAGGCTAGCAAGTTTGGCAATGCAGGAACTAGACACACTGTTCTGCTCCAGAAGTCCTTGCACAAGGACTTCTGGGCTCCAATCCATAACCCCACTGGAGTCAGCTGTGACTACTGACATGGGAACCTGCCTGCCCCAGAGCAGAGCCCACTCAAGAGGTGATGCAGCACTCTGGGGGAAACATTCTCCTTCCCCTGCAAGAGCAGTAACCTCGTCAGGAAGAGAGGAGGCTGGCCACAGTAGCCAGCTCTGCCAGAGTTCATCAGGGTCCCCAACCATGACATGTAAACCCCTTCCCACCCCATGCCCTTTCAAGATGCCAGCAAGTTTGCCAGCTCACATGTATGACCAGGTGTGTCCAAACAGCACATGCCCTTTACCACAGCTGATCCATTTGTTTCCGGCTCCACACCACCTCAATTTGCACTGACACAGGTCCAGGACACTGCACCAGCGCGAGGGACAACCCAGTGTCAGATGGCTCTACAGCCTTCCCACAATCTCACCCGTGTGCCAAGCAGTATCTCACGAGTTGCACAGCAGCTCTGCAGCCTCTCTCCTACAAGCTGACCCCGTGCATCTGCAAACTGCCCAGGGCTCACCTCCACCAGACCAGCTTGACGAGCGGGCACAGCTGAACCTCACCACAGGGAAAACGGGAGCCTGCTCCACACAGGGACCTGGCAGAGCCACAGAGACTGAGTCAGCGGTGTGCAGATGCCTCCTGAGCGCGGGGAGGCTGTGGGAGCAGCCTGCTCAGCCTCCCTGGAGCGTGCTGGCAGGGAACACGCTGCATGGCGCACGCGGGCACGCGCCCACACACAGCTCAGCAGCGACCTGGCATTTCTTCCCCCCTTCCCAAAGCCAAATTCAGACCATCTGTTGAGGTATTTCTGCAAATCATCCCTCTTTCAGGAAGGGCCGGGGGCTGAGTTTAGTTGTTTATATAGCGTCTGGCATTTCTGTAGTGCTTATCACTTCAGTATCCAAGCTATTTCCTTCAAGCTCTCCATTAGTTTTGAAGAACCAGAGTGAGGCACCAGTGAATCTACATTGCGAGTTCCTGTAAAAAATAAAAAAGGGCATCAAAAAGACGACAGCTGCTCAGGTCATGCTCACATTTAGCTGCTAACAAAGCAAGTGAGACACTTCAGGGGAAGGGGGTTGGGCCAAGACAATGAGTTTTATGTCCTTTAAAAAACTACTACACGTAGAAAATAGCCTTCATAAACAACAAGCGCTCCTGTTGCCTTACAGAGAAGAGCTCGGGGCATGGAAAAGGAAGCTAGTACTGCTATCCTTGAGAAAGCCAACACAAACTGAAAAAAGAAAATGAAACAGCTAGAAGAGGAGATTATTTACTGCATCAGATCATACCTTCTGCAACAGCTGCCACTGCCATTGTGGGTAAGTGGCAAACCCCTGGAAGTGCTGCTGTTCCCACTTGATTGTAAGAGACAGGATCAGAGACAGACATCTTATTGCTTACCCCAGGTCAGGCTCCAAATCTGTAGCAAAGGAGAAAGCAGTACCCAAATTCACAGTAAGCCCCTGACGCAGCCTGTCCCTAAAACATAATTCCTTCTTTTTTATAAATCCCTAACTATCACAGAGCAAAGAGAACAGCACTGAACAGGGCACCAAACATGCTCCCAATCTGCACGTGGCCTTGAAGAAGGTGTTTCCATCCCATCACACCCATCAGGCAACAGGGAACTGCCCTTTTCTCTGTCAAAGCATGCAGGCAGCACACCCATTAAGGGCAGTAAGGTGTCAGGCACCACAGTGGCGAGGACAGAGACTCAGCAGCAGCAGAAATGAAGATGGGCTGGCCCAGACTAAGCACATCACAGGCTACAGTTTCATTGCAGGCACTTATCCACACAAAGCCAGCACTCCTCCTGGCTCAGAGCTCTCACACCACACAGCACAGCCCCTTGTCAAAGCAAAAAGACTTCACTGAAAGCTGCAGCTGAATTCAGAAATGAAGGATGATCATGGCTACTGACTTCTTACTGAACCAACTGCTCACTAGCACAGCATGTCTCTCCTACTAAAATCATTTGCTGAAATGCCGTATCTTTGTGCTCTAATTAAAAAAGAAAAGCACATACCTCACTTCCCAAACACCTCCTCCAGGCCAGTTATTCACTCAGTGCAGAAGCACTGCTGTCCTATATAAGAGGGGAAGATTTCCTTCTCCCTCCCTCCCCTCACCCTGTCCACCCTGTCCCCTAATAGCTGGGACAGCCTTTAAACTGAGAGTATGAGCCCCAGCCATAGAGTCAAAACTCCAGGTGGGGCAGGCACAGTCTTTGATGTGACTTAGTCATCTCCAGCTCCTCGAACTCATGCTATTTGGGGAAACTTAGCTGGGTCAAAACCAACCTCTCTCCTCCTGGCTTCTGGATAAATGCCTCAGATATAGGAAAGAAAAAAAATCCAGACAGCTCTCCTGATATGCCATACACCAGCATTGGTGCCAAAGGAAGGAGCAGGGCACAGGAAGGTTTGACAAGACGCAGTCACCCACCCAGAACAGGACTAGCAAAACAAGAACAAGTACCGGTTACGAAAAAGTTTAACAAAATAAAATAAAACTGCATTCCAGGGAGCAGCTCACCACAGGCTGTACTAAATTAAGGTCAGCGGAGACCTCATAAATTAAATAAACAGTAACCCATCGTATTCCTTCTGATACAGAACAAGCATTTCTGTCCAGTGCTTCTCCCTTCCCCAAGCATATAATCTCCACATAGGCAGCCCACCTAAGGCAGAAAATGTTCAAAGCTTTTATATTTGCAGATGTGTAAGCGGAAACTGCCAGACAGAAATCCAAACCACCCAGAGCAACAAGGTCTTTTCATTAGGTTTGTCTGGGATTTTGCCTTGTTTTCTGAAGCTTTTGTACCTCCTGTTACTTTATCTTCACAATAATTTGAACTACCAGGCAATCAATACTGCAAGGTTAAAGCAACACCCCAGTTTGGCATTGGACAGCTCAATCCACCTCCTCCTTCCTGCTATCTCTGTGCTGGAAGGCAAACAGAAGAGGACAGGAAAAAAAGTATTTATCTGCTGTTAGGATTAGCTGGAGCAACGCAGCGTTAGCTCTAGCAAGCCACCACTGTTAGCTGGATATGGTAAAGTGACAGCCCCCAGCCCAAGCAGGTACAGCCAGAGGACTCAGCCTTGCTGAAGGAGGATGGCTTCATTAAATCATGGTGCCAGAGAAGCTGAAACACACTGCCCTGTTAGACCTCAGACACCTCTCTGGCAGAGAAGAGGCACTTGCAGTCACGCCCCTGCTGTCTCACTGCAGACAGACAAGACAACTGGCTCTAGCAAGGCTGGAGTCCATGCAGCCATTTATGAGGAATGCACCATGGAACACAGGCATGGTGTTCAACATGTTCAAGAGTAACAAATACAAACAATGCACTGCCTACAACAGGCAGCAGCATCTCTAGGTCATTTGCTATGATAAGTAATCGACAATTCCATCTCTCCCAGCTTGTAGTTGTGCAGATGTTTGGTCACTCTAAGAGAGCCTGAATATGCAAACATGGGCATTAAAGCAGGCTTCTACACTTCCTGAAAACACAGCTAAGGATTTAGGAGAATGCATCATGGATGTAAAAAGAATCATTACCAGTCCTTATGTACCTGCAGCAGCAGAAGGCAGAATGCTGTAAACAGGCAGATTCTTCCCCATCCTGCACTGTTGCTGTAGAAGGAGCAGTACAGACATTTGTCCTACACAGTATTGCAGATTTTAACAGGAGAGCAGAGGCAGCTGGGAGAAAGACATGTCCAACTGGAAGCCTAACAGGACATTAACAAACTTGTAAGTGACAGGCTGAACAGGCTGTGGGACCAGACTCTTCCTGTTGCTCGAGGGCTCCCACACGATGCTGAAGCTCAGCTGGTGCAAACCAAATTTGCTCTACTGTCTGCCAGAGCTATATCAACTTACTCCAGTAAAGGGTGAAGGTGCTCAGCTCTGGTACACCACTGATGGGCCACTGGGACACCACTGACAGGTCACCAGCTGTGTAGGAACTTCAGTCTAGGGAAAAACAAAGGGGGGGGAAAAAAAAAAAACAAACCCACGAAAAAACAACAGGGAAAAAAACACTCTGAAAAAGGAAGGCCAGGAGGCAGGCTTAGGAAGAAGTACCTCTCTGTTCTAAAACAGCCTAGAAAAGGGGAAACTGCAGAAACTCCCTTCACAGGACATTAGCATCCTATCATAACACACATGAACTGCAGCACCCAGGATCACAAGGAAATTCATTTGTCCCAGCCATTCCAAATCCGGTTTGGTTACACATCATCTCCCCAGCCCAGGCTCTCCTAACAACAGAACAAAAATATTTTGCATTTTTCCAACCCTTTTCCTTTCCCCTTGGGGGCCTAGTTCAAAGCTCTTTTATGTCATTCTGACAGCACAATATGATTTTAGGCAGATAAACCCAGCCCATTAAGAGATACACCCTGTGCAAGACAGCTTGCTGGCACTGGAAAGCTGGCAGTGCAAAAGATTTGCAGTTCCCTGCCTGCAAGTGAGACCAGGGATCAAGTGACAAAAGCAAGCACTGTGTGGAACAAGGCAGACCCATTGCTGTTCCGCACCAGGGGACGAGTCCCTCTGCAGTTATGCTCAATGCTGCTAAACTTTTCTTCCCACCGCACAAACTTTCCATCCCTCGGACTTCACAAGGATGTCCTACCTTCCAGTAGCTACTGTGAACCTCGCAATTATCCTCCAGGAGCATTTTGTTCCCTCAGTGGGATGAAAGAGAGTCCAGACGCTTGCTCACATCTGTAAAACAACTAACCGCCAGCGCAGCAGCAAACCCAAAGCCTGACCCTTTGGAGGACCGGAGATGGAGACCATGCATCCTTACACCACACCCAGGTACTCCTTGCTGAGGAAGAAGGAGCAACTCATCAGTCACCCATCTTACAGCCTCCTGGCTGCAGATTATTCAGATAAAACCCAGAGTGTGTTAAGGAAACTTTCCTGTCTGACCACTCAGGAGCCACTCTGTCAGTCACACTCCCTCCATTCCAGACTTTCACTGCTAGGACCGAAGTCCCTTCACAGCAGATGGCTCCAGTGACCCCACAGGTGCCCCTCTTGGCTCCCTGCACACCCCACACTCACAGAGTCAGACAGGGTTTCCTTACCAGCTCAGCCCTGGGTTTCCCACGGCAGTCTCAGATGTCTGGATCCTCGAAGCAGTTTAACCGTGGTGCAGTGACACAAAAACAGCTTGACCTGGTGGCTCTGGAGAGGGACCCCCAACAAAAGCATTCCTGGGCTTTTATACTCTTACAGTTTGTGCACCCAGACAGTCTGGAGTCTTCTTGCTGAGTCATCAGCTCCTGCTGTATGCCTGTGCCCTTTGCTGTCCAAAGGATCAGCACCAGGTCACAGCCTTTCCTGGGGCTCCTGACATTTCCCCCACCCAGGGCACAACCTGTAGCTCACTGCAGCTGCACACCCAGCTATCAACAGTGGGTGTATTCCTCAAGAAGTGCCAAAGATATTTAACTACTTTCACAGCATTGCATGGTCATCACACACCCTGCAACAACAGTGTTCCCTAGATTGGGCTTTAACCCTTAAGGAAAAGCTGTTCTCAGGGGAATCTGCAGAATTGGGCCCCTGGTCAGAGACGTTGGCTCTAGACATAGATTTTATTCTAGCTAAACACAGCATAACATTTACTCACCTGGAAACACAGCTGCCCTACTCTGGAAAATCTCTCCCTCCTACTGTTTCACAATTCTCAGGATGAAAACAATTACACACGAACAACCATATAAGCACATGAAATGCTTACAGCTTCTAAGCAGGACTTTCCCCCAAATTTCCCTTATCAGAGCACAGCTCCAAATCCTATGGCTCCCAGGTTTCAAGACACACCAACCACCAGTCACTGCGCCTCTGTCCCTTCTCTCCATCACACCTTTGCCCTGCCAGAGACCTACAAGACAAAACATGACGCACATGCGAGCAGGGGGCTGCTTCCACACGGACAGGCTGCTGTCACCTTGGCCAGCCAGGTAGGTATTTCCCCCATCTTGCCCACTAATTTAAATCTTGGCAGGAAAAGGGGAGCAAATGGCCTTGACAGGCTGTCAGTGATTTCTACCTTTCAGTAACTTAATACAGCACACTACCCCTTCCTAAAACGGCAGCAGGAGGATGTTCGACGGCTATGGCATCCTAGTAAGACATTAACAAGATTGCTGGGCATCAAACAGGACTGCAGACTTTCCTTCAGAGCCGAGCAGGGCTCCAATTTATGACACAGATTTGATCCCTTTCCCAACTCAGCCATCCATCTGTGCCACAGATCACCACCACCCTCAAAACATTAACACTCCTTACTACAACAGGCACTCGGTGAACAGATGAGCCCAAGGGCACAGCACCAGGAGAAAAACTGCACCTGTATGAACAACTACAAGTAGTAGCACGCAGTTAAAAATCCTACAGGCAAGACCTTCAAAGAGGTAAACCCTCATTAAATCCTGGTGTTTATTTTCTGAGGAAGAGGTTAGAGGAACTCCTACTATTAAACCTTGCCTACTCCTTTGTTTATAACAGCCTGCAAAGCAAAACAGAAGTAGAGGACAAGAAGACAACCACCACCCGAGTCCCGCACGATACATCCTTATCAGTACCACTCTAGTTCAGCTGCCTTTTGCTTGCCATTGCCAAGAAGCGAGTTCTTGAGAAGCAAAGCCACAGTTACTTGCAGTGATCAAAATCACTGCAGATACCATCCCAACAGCAGCAGCAACACCATGAAGTCAGATCCCAACAGCAGCGAGACTCTCAGAGATTAACATACTATAGTAAAAACACACACTGAAAAACTGTAAACATCTAATAGCTAAAAAACATTAGGCCAAATAAATACAGCTGGGATCCTGCCCTGACACCTGGCAAGGTATATAAACTAAAAGCAGAGAAGCCTTGCAGGAAAGAGACTGGGGCATTGGAAAATCCGATTTCCACAACTCCACCCTCACCCAGCAGGAGCCCAGCAGCTGCAGAGGGTCAGCAAGTGAGAGGATGCTTGGGGTCCAATTCCCAGGGTGACCTTGAGGAAATCCCAGAGTCTGTCCACATTTCTACTTTCCCCATCCACCGCATGAAGAGCACAATAACCTTGACCTACCTCAAAGAGGCACGGATCTGGCTTAGGAGAGTGTGGAAGGAGCTCAGAGGGGCTTAGATGCAGGACCTGCGCTGCAACCGGGACGGTCAGGGAATCCTACGAATCGCCCCAGAAATCAGAAGCCCCGGAGAAACTCGGAAATCGCTTTCAATACAAAAAGCTGCAGCTCCGGGGCACTGAAGGGCTCGGTGGAGCCGCACACGTGTCACCCGCAGTTTCCCTGGCGCGGGCAGGGAGAGGAAGGCGCGCCGCGGCTGCAGCCCCCGCGCCCGGCAAGGGCAAGCCCCGCACCACGGCAAGCGCGGGGGATCAGCCCCGGGCCTCCCAAGCAGGCAGACAGACCCCAGCCCGGGGAGGAGAGGAGGGGCTGGGGAGACTTAAAACCCCCAGGGTGAGGAGCGGAAGTGGCGGGCTAGGGGAGCCCGCAGCTCCGGGGAAAGGGGGGTACATGGGGAGCCCACGGAGCCCGCAGCCCCCCGGGGCGAGGCCATGGCCCTCCAGGGCCCGGGGGCGCAGGAACGGCGGCCGGCACACCCCTGAGATGAGGGGCCGGGGTAAGCGGCGGCGGGATCGGTGCAGCAGGGGCCAGGCCGGGGTAGAAGAGCTGCATCCCGGCGGCAGGAGGGCTGTGGGGACCCCCGGCGGCGCCTCCCGAGGGCCGGGGAAGGGCCGTGCCCGCACTTACCGGGGCGGCGGCGGCGGCTCCCGCCGGGGCCGGGGACGGTGCGGCGCGGGGTGCGGAGCTCCTGGCGCGGCGCGGCCCGGCCCGGCTCAGCTCTGCCCCCTCCGGCCGCACT
>VZTE01002223.1:496058-524638 GCA_013397775.1 Eulacestoma nigropectus
CCGGCCGGGCGGGGGTGCCGGGGCTGCCCCGCCGAGCCCGCAGCCCGCCCGCCCCGCCGGGCACCCCCGGCCCCCGCCCACAGCCATCTTGTGAGGCGGCACACGGCGGGACACGGTGAGTGACAGCGGGGGAGAAATAATAAATTTGTCATCTGCACTCGGGGGAACGGCCTGAAGCTGTGTCAGAGAAGGTTTAGGTTGGGCATTAGAAAAAGATTCTTCACCGAGAGGGTGGTTGGGCACTGGAACAGCTCCCCAGGAAAGTGGCCACAGGACAAGACTGGCAGAGCTCAAGAGGTGTTTGGACAATGCTCTCGGGCACATGGTGTGACTCTGGGGGTGTCCTGTGCAGGGCCAGGAGTTGGATTCCGTGGTCCTTGTGGGTCCCTTCCAACTCAGCATATTCAGTGATTCTGTCATTCCCTTCAGAATAACAGCCAGGCCAGCTGTGCCTGTTGGGTCACCGTGCTGTGCTGCCTGCTACCCCTTAGGAAAGCCACCATACCACTGGCAGGCATTGATTTTTGGCATTAGCAGGCTCCACTGTGGAGCTGGAGCTCTCAGGAGCATTACGGGACCTAAGTCCTTGCTGGGACAAAACATTCACAGAGACTGTTTCAGCAGGCCTTGGAAATTAAGCATGAAGGTGAGGAGGACAGCAGCAGCCAGACAGATCTCTGTGCCTCTTGGGATGACCGAGTTCTTTGTGGTGGGGGTGGTGGGGCACTGGAACAAGTTGCCCATCCCCAGCAGTGTTCAAGGCCAGGCTGGATGGGGCTCTGAGTAACCTGGTCTAGTGGAAGATGTCCACTAGAGGAGATTAGAACAAGGTGATCTTTAAGGTCTCTTCCAACCCAAACCATTCTGTGATCCTGTAGCATCCACGGGTGTGACACCACCAGGGAGAGAGGGGAAGATCTCCAGGGGAATACATCTCTAAGAGCCTCCCTCGTCACTCACATACACCAGGCCCTAGGCGAGTGTGGGATTACCAGCTCTGTACCAAGGGCCCATGGAAGCTGGCAGAGCATCAGTGCACAGTTATACTGTGCAATGATTCGGAGGTGACTAGAGAAAAGTGCCTGCAAGGATGCTCCCAGGAGCATGTAGGGCTAATGAGGACATTGTGTACACAGGAGAAGTGACAATTATATGGAGTCGTGATGAACAGCCCAGAAACATCACAGTTGTTCACACACCTGAAAACAAGAGGAGCTTGTTATCACAGTCAGGGACCTGGAACCCAATGTGAGAAGAAGATGTAAACCAGAGGCCAGTGAAGCATCAGAAGCCAATGCTAATGAGTTGGATATAGGTGAAAAGGGGATCAAATTTTCTTGTGTGCTTTTCAACCTGGGCTGAGCAAAGCATGAGAAGATACAGCACAGGAGGTGGAAAGCTTACTCCAGAAGGGTGGTGCCTGACCGAGGAAGGAGACCTGTGTGCTGTGGCCATTTTATGAGCGTATATTGGATGAGCAGCCAGCACAAGAGAAAAATGCAAGTGCAGTGGGCAGGGAGATGCCAGAATAGTCTATCCAACCACACAGCTTTATTTCCACCATGTCCTTGGAAAAACAGGCAGCAAGGCCTGGGTTGCAGGCAGGCTGCTGTGGTGGGCACTGCTGCAGGAATTCCCAGTTTGGGGAACAACAAAACAATGTGAGGGAGTTGTGGTTACCCCTTCTCACTTCCCAGCTGCAAAACTGCTTCCCACCCCTTTCCTTGGTGGTGGCACATCCCCACTCTGCCCTGTTTTGTAAAGGCATCAGTGGGTTTCACTGTGCTGTACCCTCTCAGTCAAAAGCTGAACTGAACTCAGTGTGGCTTGAGGTATGGATGTTACTGTTTATCACAGCATAAATGTGCTGGCAGGACAACACCATCCCCTGGGAAAGAAGAGGTTAATGCTGTCCATCTTTGTGCTGCATCTGAGGAGGGCTGCAGTCACACGTTTTTATTTTTGGTTCTGCTGCATAAAAACAACTGCTCTTTGTAACCTGCATGGCACAAAGCACCCATTTCTTCCGGCAGCATTTAAGAGAGGGGATAAAAAAAGGAAGCAGAAGAAGAAAGTTCACATTCAGCGAGTGCCAGGTTGTCAAGGTTTCCTCTGCTTTCAGACATAAATTTTTCCTCCTGACAGACACAAAAGAGATTTAAAACTGTTTGGTACAAAATGGAGCTTCAAAAGCAGCATTGTCTGTGTCTGATGCAAAGTGAAGAGCACAGCTCAGGAACTCCTGTAAGAGGCAACATTGTTGTCGCCGTGGTGCACACGGGAGCATTATACCAGGCCTGTGCTCGGCTTGTGACAAAGCTTGTCCTATGTGAGTCTCAAAATCCTGCACTGCTCTCAGCCTGCCTCCCAGAGTGGCCGTGGGCTGGCTCAGCCCTTCAAGGACATGGTTCAAGTTCAATCTGCTGCAAAGAAAGAGGCTTTCACAAGGTCTCGCTTTTCAGTTTCCTTCCCCATTTGTATTGTTTTCTGTTTTAATAAATTGTGGAGTGCCAGTGAAATCCCCAAGAGCCTGCTGAGTGTGGTTATTAAACCAACGCTTAAAAAAGTAAAATTGGGCAAGATTGGTCACTGCTCTTTTGGCCTGGTGGCCATTCTGGACATGAGCACTGGTAGACAATTTAACTGATAAATATTGAAGAGGCAGTAATGTAATTAGCACCAGTCAACATTGTTTTCTGGAAAAATCAATCCCAGCCAAGCCTGATCTTGTTCTCCACTGAGACCACAGGATGCGTTGCCAAAAGTAACAGCACAGAGGTGTTAGGGGAGGCAGCCAGGGTACAGCCACACAGAATTAATAAAAAGAACAGAATTACAGCTGGCCATCAATTTGGATGGCAGGAAGCACCCAGAAACCACTGACCCAGCAGGTCGGGTTTCATTTTCTGTGCAGATACTTGACATTACAGAAGTGAGAGAGGATGTGGATGCAGCTGGAGAGTGCAAGAAGGGGACAGCTTAACCCCAAACCTAGTTCTGTTGTCCCCAAGAGCTCAAGCTGCAAGAGCACGCTGGTGAACCATTGTATGTGTTTTGTCTGTCCTCTCTGGCCATTACTCCTTGAAAAGAGGCTGCAGACATCTTCTTAGCAGCTATTTGATTCAAATGCTGAACAATTAGTGGGAATAAAGTCCCTGATGCTCAAAGCACACAAGTGTGTGTAAAAAAAATAAAGTAGCATTTTCTTCCTTTTTCAAGTGACTTTTAGAGCAGCTGAGTTGGCCCTGGCGTGCTAATGAGTAACATGTCATGAGCTGGCTTAAACAATGGCCCAGCTCCTGCAACACGTCCTGCAGGGCTGGCAGCCTCCAGTGAGCACCAACACTTCTCAGTGCCCAGTACCCGTGAGGCTCCAGCCTCGGGGCTGCCTGACACCCGGCAGCCCCCGTTCCCTGCCTGTCCACAGCATGTGCCACAGCAGCAGTGCCTCGGCTCCCTCGGCAGCCAGCACAGGCTCCCACGCTCAGCACAGACAACACAAGGGAAAGCAATCTCATGCCCTCCATGCTTATCTCCTGCATAAAACAGCGAGGCACTTTTGTTTATTGAGTGCCGATGAATGGTGCTGTCTTGGCTGTGAGATTGGCCTCCAGATCCCACTCTGGGCACAGCTGCTGGCAGGGAGCCTGCAGCTGCAGCCACCCATTGCCCTGGGAGCCTTTCAGCAGGGCTTTCCCCGTAGACCCAGGGAGAAAACGACCCACAGCATCCCACTGTGTGCATCTGTCCTCATGCAGAGGTGGCATCGGATTTGTGGGGCACTGATCACTCTTTTCCCCTGGGGTGTATGGCCCACGAGTGCAGTTGGGGTGCCAAAGAGTGCAGTTTGCTCCAGGATTTTTCAGCGTTCCTCACCCTCCACAGCTCGTCTCCCCTTTCAGCAGCTGACAAACAACTGTGGGGAATCTGCATTGGCAGTAACCTGTGTGGCTCTTTCTTGGGGGGCAGAAAAGTGAGATGGCTCCGTGCTGCCAGGAGGGAGGGTGAAGTTCAGGCTGAGGACACTGTCACCCCGCCATGAGTGAAACAGCTGGACCTCAGGGGAGAGCCTCAGTTCCCAGGCTTGCCGCCTCACCAAGAGCTGCAGCCAGCTCCTTCAGGGCCATGTTATTTTAGGACCCCAAAAAGCTGATGGATCCATTTGTGACTGCCTCTGCCTTCCAGCCATTATTCGTGCACAGCAGTTGTCACAAAATAGCCTGTTTAAGCAGCAGGATTTTCTTTACTCTGCCCAGACTGCAACCAAATCATCTCTTGTAAGGGATTTTTGAGGGGGAGACACCATGTGTTCTTGCTCCTTTCAATGCATCAGGATGAAAGCCTCATCAAATCATCTGTTGTGGGGATTTTTGAGGGGGAGACACCGTATTTTCTTGCTCCTTTCAATGCACCAGGATGAAAGCGTCACCGGGATTGTCACTCAGCCTGATGCTCCTGCAACACATGAAGGCTGTGCAGACACCAGGAGACAGAAACTTGCAGTGTTGAGAGGGAGCAGCTACAATCAATATCACAAGCCGTGCTTGTTCTCAGCTCTGGCCTTGGGGATATGCTAAGAATCACAAGGATTTCCATTTTTCTCCAGCCTGGAGGGAAAAAACCCAAAACTGTTTGTCCTGAACCATTGTTGCTTCCAGAGAAAGTAAATCCTCCAAGGACATAGCTGAAGAGGCAGCAAGGTGACGATTCATACCTAAGCTCATGTCCTCCCCCTGCTATCCTGTTACTACCTCCCTCATCCAGCTTTCCTGTCCTACTTCTCACTGTAATCTAAAGCTTCTCTCCATCAGCCCAGCAAAGCAGAATTAGAATCCTAACCACCCAGGCTCATCAGCCAGGTCTCTTCTTCACACAATAGGGAGAGATGGGCGACTCCATGGGGGCTGCAACCACCCCCTGCGTAAGTCCCACTCTCTTCTGGACATGCAGATTTGCTGTTTCTAAACCTGGTGATGCTAAACACCACCAGAAGACCAGGTCTGGCCTGTGGCAGAAACCTGGCAGAGACAGCGTGGCTGGGACACATCTGGGGTTCCTCAGATCACTGTGTGATCCTGTTCATACCCAAAGCTTTAAGTTCTTCCTGCTGCCTTGGAACTGTCCCGCAGGTGGGTCTGCCACACTGTGGTACCTCTTTTGATCAGGAAAAAGGTTTCCTGCATTAGCACAGAAAACTCAAATTAAGCTATTTGTGCGGGTCTTTTAGAAATTCCAAGGTTTACCCTTGCTGCTTCAAGCAGAGGGCTGGCAGGGTTGTAGAAGCATGGAAACTTAGGACAGCTTGGGCAGCTAAGAGATGGTGAATATTATCTTGCTGTTTTCCCAAGTCACTCACTAAATGTCTGCAGACAGCATCTCTCAAGCTCTCATGTCCTGTTAGCTAAATCAAACCTGCCCAACTTCATGGAATCACACAATGATTTGGGTTGGAAGGGACTTTAAAGATCCAATTCCTCTTGCCATGGGCAGGAATACCTTCCAGCTGAGCAGGCTGTTCTGGGTTGTGCCCAGTCTATCTTCCCTGGCCTCCTGTGACCCAGCAGCTGATGGCCACCCAGGGCCTGCCCCAAGATGTGGCTCCACCAGGTGACCCAGCACAGGGCACTTTGTGTGTCCAGCCAGGAGATACCTCCAGCTCCATCTCTTTGCTGACGCAATGAAAACAAGGCAGAGCAGACATTTTCAAGCTTGATATGTCCAGAGTAGAAATCCTGTCTCCCCCTTTGAGCAGTGCTGCCTGGTTTGTTTTGGGTCACCACTGGAATTCTCAGTCCAGGAATGAAGCTCAGCCACGTGGCTCTGAGGAGATGTTCAAGCAACAGCCACCTCCTCCGACCCTTGCAAATGTGGTCTCCTCTTATCCACAGGGCTTCAGCAGAAACAAAATTTGCAGCCGTCTTATTTTTCTAGAGAAAGCGAGTAGAGATGTCTGATCTGCTTCCTCTGCCTGCTTTGTTTCTCCACATGCTCTGTTGCTGCTGTCTGATTCAACTCTTGCCTGAGAAAGGCAGCCCCAAATCTCTTGCTCCTTCCACATGGGAATGCATTCAGCTTTCCACATTCGTTTGCTTTTTAGAGGATTTGTTTCCCCACCAATTTAATCAATCACTTTCTGAACACGACATTTATGTTTTGGCCTCAAACATCTCACAGCAAAGAGTCAGCATTAGAACTATGCATTGTGGGGGAAAAAAGTACCCACTTTTGCTGATTTGTAGGTGATACTGGGCTATTTCTTTTGGTGCCATCTAGTTGAGAAACAGTGGATGGCAACCATATGTTCACAGTCTTCATCCTTTCCCAGGAGATGCAATACTTTGCTGTAAGAAAAGAGTTAAAAATACTCTGTAGTACTCATCTCTGAGCATCCCTCCTGCCCCTTGTACATTTTCCAGTTCCACTCTCTCCTGTCTGGAAAAGATAAGAACTGCACTGGTGTTCAAAGAGCAAACCAAACAGAATGATCTTAGCTCCAGCCTCCCAAAACAAACTTCTAGATGGGTTCAACCTACTGTGAGACAGGAAGCATAGAGGCATGGTCATGGTGTCTACCTGGTTTCTACATTTCCCAGTCATTGAGTTCTTCCAAGGTAGCTGGAAACTGTAACAAGGGTCAAACTCTCCTCATGGATTTTCAAGACACGCAGATTTACAGAAAAATGGTGCTTTAACAACATACAGTTTATTTCTGAGGAGTTCAGGAAATTATCATACACTTAATTGCTGTTTTCTTCATTTTAACAATATCAACTGATAAGCATTGTGGCCTCACTTTGAGGCAGCCCTGGGCTTGGGTTCTGATGCACCAGTGACTGAAAACCAGCCCCACTCCTTTCCCAGTGAAAGCTACTCTTGCTTTAAAGGCTGAAAATATGGGGTGATCCTCCCTTGGGAGGAAAACAGTGAATTTAAGGGCCATCAGATTTCCTTTCCCTTCAAAAAAAAACAGCAGTACAACACTGTCAAGTATGGACATGAGTGTGTACCAAGTAGCAGAAAATCTTACAAACTGGGTATCTTCTAATGCTCTTTCAGTTTTGGCATCAAGCTCAGTGGGGTCATGGCTGAACCATCCAGTCCTCAGTGCACCACAGAGATCTCCTGTCCCTTATCAGAGCAATCCTATGGATGTGCTGAGTTTTACAGTATTGCTGCCTGCCCACAAAACAGAGAAACTGAACACAGCCCCTGTGGGCTCACTCTCAACTTCCTATTTCAGTCAGGTCTTTTACTGGGAATTATACAGCATTCTACTGACAGGACTGTGTAAACAGTTTAACCCCCTGCAGAATATAATCAGGCTTTCTATTGTACTTTTTATGGAATTAATAAACTGATGTGAGCTTTGCCTGGGCTTTCATTTCTCAGCTTATTTTTTAAATTAATATCTGTAGGAGCTGGATCTGTCTCCTGGCAGCTAGAGGACTGTCATGGTTAGAAGAAACTAGAAGTGGAGGGTGGTATGTGGGAAACACACTGTTCACCTCTCAGGTCATTCTGCTGGAGATCTGTGAGTTTATGAAGCAGAAAAGGGTTTAATTGTGAGAGTTAAAGAGCTATAAATGTTACAGCCAAAAAAGGAGGAAAAAATGTTTCTACTCCCAAACAATTTCTTGCTTTACTTTAAATTTTTTTTTTGCAAGTAGGCTTTTCCTGGTAAAAATTTATTTAGGAGAATTTTGGACACATCAGGATCATGCACACTAAAAACCATAAAATCTGCCAGATCATCTGTAGGACACTGTAAGGCACCAGGAAAAGCCAGATAGCTGGAAAGGGAAAGATACTACTCCAATATGTGATGAATTCATGACAGAAGTCGGAAAGGAATGCTATTATTTTGATTCAAAAGATAAATGCCAGGTTAGTTATTTCTTTTGCTGTTTCAACCATCTACTGCAACTGTTATCAGCCACAGCAGCTACAGGTTTATGAAAGACTTACTGTGCCTCAAAGAGATTATTGATAAAGATAACACACCTCAAAATAATGTTGGCCATTGACTCTCATCCAAATATTTGCTGCCAAGTCAGCTGAGGAAAGAGCAGTTGAACAGTTGCTCTGATTTCCCGCCAGCACCTCGGTGTCCTCAGCTGGGTGCTTGCTTTGGTGTCACTTCAAGGAGAAAGCCAGATGCCTGCAAGGAGGCCCAGCCCAACGGCTACCACTCAGCAGGGAAAGACTGGAGATAACAATCCTTGTCTGGGGTAGTTACTTACCTTTCCTTAAGTTATCAGCCCAAATCCTGAAGAGCTGTTCTACTGATGATGCTGTCTAGGGTTTGGTATCTGCTGTCACCTGGCCTGGCTGCAGCCCATTGCAAGAGTAACCTGAATACCTGGCACTAACCTTCCTCTCTCCTGGCACCAAGCTGTGATCTGGAAGACCTGTAGCTCTGCTGATGCCTGGATAAGTCCTCCACAGAGTCCAGCCTACCTACCCTTTATTCCAGCATTGCCTAACTCAGCTCTGGCCCGACTATCACAAATGGAAAGCTCAGTGCAGCCAAGCTTCACCCTGTTGTAGCTGTGGATGCTCCCTTGTGCTTCCTGTAGACTTCTCCCGCACCTTCACTGGAGGACAGGCTTACCCTGCACACTGTCCCTTCTAGATTAGCCTTGTTGCTTTCTAAGAGCTGCTCCACCCGAGCCTCAGCTCATGCCCTGAACACTGTGTTTCCTGGACTAGCCCCACTGCAGCAAAGCTACCCTCCAGGAACACCATTAACTCAGCTGCAGTCTGTCCTGTGCTTTGCAGCTGGCAGTATCCAAACAGGAACTCTTCTCCCATTTCTGCATAGCACAGCCAAGCTCACCTGTGTTCTCCTGCCAGCAGGTTTAAAGGGACTGGTCTCCATCTAACTTAAGGCATTTATGGAATAGCAGACCATGCTGTGAAACAGTTAAGTGCTGATTTTATTCCCAGTGAGAGCAATATGCTCAAATGCATCTCTCCAAAACTGGAGGAAAGAACAAATACCTTGTTGGTATCCATGAAAATTACAAACAATAACATATGACACAGAATACAAGAGAAAATGTACATTGAAAAGAGAACTGCTGACTTGAACCCAACATGAGACTCGAGGGCAGCCCAACCTAAGAAACCAGATCTGAGGAAGTCCCTAGGCCCAAGGTGACAACTCAAGTCTGCACGTATTTATCCAGTGCTCTGGACTGGACAGTAAGCACTCTGTAGCCTGAAATGTTAGAACAGCCTAAATGAGAAAAAAAGCAGAACAGTTTTATGCCTCTCTTTCAATAATACTGATGGCAGGCCTGAAGCAGCATCAGGGAAGACAACGATGATTCTTCAGAAGGGAAAGAAAACACCAGGATTTATCCAACCTGCAACTGCACATTGACTTTGGGTGTTGCAACCTGGCATTTTTAAACACACTTTTGTTTTTTCAGACTAAGAGCAGTCCTTTAATCAATGCTGAGAGAATTATGCTGAATTCCAATCTGTCTTGAAGGAGTTGAATTTACTTAGATGACAGCAGTCTTTCAAAAAGCTTGCATGTAATTTTCCACCGTCATTAGTGGGCCAGTAACTGAGGGCCACTATGAATGGAGAACAGGAAGAGAAGGGCACCTCAGTAACAAATGAGTTACCTCAGTAACTGCAGCTAAAAAGCAGTAAATGCTTCCAGCCTCATACAAGATATTCAGGCTGAAAAACTGGGAAGTTAGCTCAGCATGGTTCATGCCAAACCCACAACAGTGCCTTATTTCACAGCTGGTCAGACCAGTTTTTAAAATGCAAATTTAAGTCATGCTTTTCTCCAAACCTCAGGAGGGGTCACACCTTCACTACTACACACTCACATTTCACTGGGAGGATGTGAGGACTACTCCTTGGAAACTGCAAGGGAAATTTTAATTTCACTTAAATCAGAGTCTCTCCCAGAACAGATCATGGATTTTTACCTTTTTTTTATAAAATAAAACTGGAACATGGTCAAAGATCAGCAGTATGTAGGTCTCATCTAAAAAGGTGCTTGCAGGTGCAGCAGCCTATTTGTTTCATGATAGCTTTTGGAGCAAAACCAAAAAAAAAAGAGCAATTTTTCTAGACATCAGTTTCTTCTTTCTTCCCTACAAATACTTAGGTTTTGCTTGGACTTAAGGGAACTAGAAGAGATTTGGAAAAAAATAGAAAACATTTTCATGGGGAATACGGTTCACATTTTCATGTGAGCAGAACCCACCATTAACAGAAATGGCTGAACAGCCCCCACCACATCACAGGCCTTCATAAGATGACTGCACCTCCACTCTCCCATCAAGCACTGGAGCACAAATGGACCCACAAATGCTCACACCCAGTGTTTGCAGCAGAATACAGTTTCAGGAATAAGTTATAAATAAATACATGTAACATGAGTATTAATTCATCAAACACTACTTAAGTCACTACTCAGCTGATAGACAGACACTTCAGTCTCTAAATTTCTCCTCGTTTCTGAAAGCTAAAGCTCAAGGTCATGAAGTGGAAGTAGAGAAAAGGTTCACAAGTGGACTCTCAACTTCCTGGGATTAGCAGAAGTGGCATGTGAGTACAGACCCCAGAGAATCAATACCCAGCTCCTCGGGAAGATACTCCCTTGAGGAGGGAGCAGCCCCCCAGCACCGTCACTCCGGGTACACAGAGGGGTCCCATACAAGCCCCATTTTGCTCTGCTAGGTGCTACATCATAGCTATTGCAGAGTCCTCAGTGCTGCTCTCCTGCTCCAGGCCCACCCGGCGGATGGACTCGCTGTATTTCTGCCGCCCCAGCTCAATGATGGCTTCAACCTCATCAGCGATGTCCTGGCGGCCACTCTCTTTCATGGCTGTAATCAGCTTGCTCACACAGTCAGGATCCTCTGAGTTTTGCTGAGCCCACGAGAAAAGCATGTCCAGGATCTGCTTATTGAGGTCCTCTCTGAAGAAAGAAGGAAGGACAGGAGTAGCCAACACACTCTGCTGAGTAGCAAACCAAAGAGACCTTACCTAAGTCCCAGCCCATGACTAGAGCCTTAAAGAAGCCCTCCAGACACACAAAGCACTGAGTGGGCCTGCCTCTTCCCCACCCAGCATAAAGGAGTTGCACTTCCTGCATGAACGTTTCTCTATAACATATTTTCCTAATGGAAATATCAAATTAAGGCATTCTGCTTTTGAATATAATTTCCTCACAAGAACAGTAGTTTGATCATAACAAGTCTAATTCTCTCCTACTGCTTTGGCTTTTTGGTCAGGCTACATGTCCCATGATGTACCACAAGCTGTTTTTGAATAACGACGATATTCACAATTAAAGCCATAGATCATTTCTCATTGTAAGAGATGGAGTCTGGCCAGGAATCCGATCACAGAACAAAACAGGAATGCAACTCAGCTGAAATACAAAGCTCATCAGGTTTGTTATTTCCCAATTCTGTTTTTCAAACAAAAAAGCTTTGTTTTACAATGGCAAGAGAAAATAATCAGTTTCCCATTATAAAAGGTATTATTTTCAGAAGAGCCATTAGTCAACCCCTCTTTTATCCAGTGAAACAATTACAGTGGAAGAACTTTCAACCAGCCAAGCACTGATTTATACTATTACACTGCAGATAGATGGACAGATAGATATAATGCATCACTGTTGATTACTGTGTCCTATCTCACCTGTTATTGTATCCTATGCGCTCAATCTGCTGGTAGGTCAGGCCCAGGTTGAGGCCGATGCTCTGCCAGTCAGCCCCCACGCGCCTGGCTATGCTCAGCAGGTTTGCCTGTGTCAGGTACCCGGTCTCAGCATTGCCCAGGTTCAAGGGAGGGAAGGAGAAGCCATACAGGGGACCGGGGTTCTCATCCCAGCGGGGTTTCAGTTGCTGTGTCACAAAGAAGAGAGAGAAAGAACATTCTTTTCTCTACCATCTGTTTTTGTAGAGGACAGTGTGTGGCCACTCAGTCTCCCCAGTGAAATTTCCTTCCTTCTACTGGGGAGAAAGGAAGTTCTTGGAGCTGAAGGGTCAGGCTGTAAAAAGCAAGGAGGACTTACACTGGCAGTGACCAGCAATGCCCACTGCCTCAGGAAAATATCAAATCATAGTGCCCACAGTCATAGCTCACACTGGAAATTTCCTTTCCTGCATTTACAGAGCAGTTTAAAATAAGCCACGTCCCTGAAGCATATTTGCCTCAGCAGTTAGAGGGCACTTAGTCTAGATTTGTAGTTGAGGTTGCATGTGTCAGAAAGGGATGTGAGATCATGGCACGTGATCAGAAGGGAAGCATTCAGCCTACCAAGGTATTTATTGGTTTAGGCTTCTCAAATGTCACTTAAATTCCATAAGCAAAAGTTGCATTTCTCACTGTAACACACAGCCTAGCCTTTAAAGCTCACACCAGAATACCTACACTCAATGTCTATGTTCAAATCCAGCATAACTACCTCATCCCATTCCTTTCTTTTTTCGTGCTGCATGAGCTGTGTGACAGAAATTTATAAACAAACCAGACGCTTCCCTTAATTACAGCAAGCTTCCTTGCGTACTACACTCTCATTCATTCAAAGGATCCACCCTCTCTGACCACCCATCCAACAAGCCTGTGCTTGACAGGCAAGATGAGCAGGAGAGATGGAGACCACTCCCAGCTCTTCACGTTCTCATTTCAGAAGAGCTCACTCACGGGGAGTGGGAAATCTCCACCATGACACGGCTGGGGAGCTATTTCTTGTGGTCATTCATTGCATGCCTTCTCATGGAGGAAAACAAAATTAGCTGAGCAGGAAGGCCATGCTCTTACCCCATCTAGATTAATTTTTCTGTAGGAGACAACTCACAGGCAGTTTGATGGGCAGAGTAGCGAGCCAGAGGGAGTCTGGACCTTTCCTCCTCCTGCTGGCATCTTCAGGGATGCTGTCTGGAACTGCCCCTCGGTAGAAAGAGACCTTTGCAAAGAGAAAGCATGCAGTGAGGCTCTGATGCAAGTACAGTGGCCCAGCCTGTTGACACCATGTCTCTTCCATTTGGGAAAGAATGAATTCAGTATTCTCATCTATCCTCAGCCCACAGATATGGCCTCTCAATTATGTGTAACTGGGAGGAGCACTGAGGTTCTGCCATAAAGGCTGGACATTCTGCCAACACCCTAAAAATCAATGGCAGGAATGTAAGTCAGACAGTTAAGTGATGAGCGATCCTTAGAGATTACACTTCTTGGTTATTCAGAGTTTGGTCAGTGAAATGCAGAGCCAGAGGAAGAGGATAGGAAAAGAGTCATTCCCAGCACTCAGAGATTATTATGAAGAGTATTGTAAAAGCAATGATGAAGGAGGAAACAAAAAGTCAGTGTAACTGGTTGTTCACCTGGCCTTTTACAGCTTGGCCTTTTCTGTCCACAGGGGAGGTCACATAGATTTCCTTCATGTTCTTCAAGTGGGAGTAAAAAATAAACGAGAGACGTCCGTCCACACAGTCAGGGCGATCTGTGCAGAGAAGCAGGAAGCATTCAACTTGTGGAGAAAAACATGCAGCTTTTCAAGCCTGTCCAACAGCCCATCATCCACTAGCAGCCTCCATGCTACTAACTACTCCTTCTGCTTATGGCTGAAAGAATTGCAACCCTCCCTTCCCCATTGAGGAAAGCAGAAGACACTGACTGTTGAGAAAGCAAGTCCTACAGGTGGAAAAAGAGAATGACCACAAGGTAGAGATCAAGTTCAAGAATGGAAAGCAAGGCAGGATGACACATGGAGTCAAGTCCATCCTTGGCACTTCCTTTCCATCTCAGTTCATTCTATCCCTTGGAGGGCAGAATCAACTGCAATAGCACTTTGTAATGCACAAAAATGCAGGGATCATCTCTCCACCATTTCTGCAGGGGTGGAGAATAGAGCTAAAGGGAAAAAATATAATCAGGTACAACATTCGTGTAGGTATGTATCTGGAAATTAAGTTGGAGTCCAGCCTAAATCAGGACAGAGGGACAGATTCTGGCCTCATGAACTCTGCTGAAATAACAGTGCACTTTAAATTGCATTTAATTTACACCAATGAAACTGAGCGGTGTGTTCAGGTTTTGCAGAAAATGGCTCATTTCACAGCTGTCTGGACTCATTGGGACATAAAACATAATCTTGAGTTTTCACCCTGTTCCCTCTTTCCTTCTCTTCTAATAGAAGGAATTCTTTGCTCTGAATTATTTCAGAAATACCTTCTCAAAAAGTAAAAAGCTTTGTATGTGTTCTCTCAGAAATGGGCAACACTAATTAGATCATCACTGGCATTTCAGTGTGGTATCTAAGACGCCAGGAAAAGGGCATAGCTGGCTGCAGAAGCAGATCAGTCATAAAATAAACCCTGGCTATTGCCCTCTGCAGTTTTACAAGAGCATGAGAAGAAATGAAAGTTGCAAACAGCACTTTCATGAGGAAAAGTCGACAGAAAACTTGTGTGACCAGAGAATGTGACAAGTTCAATGTCCAGGGGCTGGCTGCTGTGAGTAGTGGGCAAGCTGGAGACAGAGAGGAAAGCCACGGAGGAGTACAACCCACAGCAGAAACATGTCTAGGGCCAGAGGAGGACAAGAGGTAGGTAGGAGCAGAACAAGCCCAGTACTGCCATACCCATATCAATGCTGATGCCTCGCTCAAAAGCTGCAAAAAATTGCTCTCCCTCAAACATCTCCACCATGTCGGATGGCTCAGGTCCTCGATAGCGGTCCTGCAGCTTCTTCAGCACTGGGTCAACCTGACAAGGGTGACAGCACAGGACCCTGTGTTTGGTCTGAGGCACATCTGTCCCCTGACCCATGTTTCTATACCCATGATGTTCCTCTCACCTTCAACAGGGGAAGACTATTTTACATGAAAAGGATGCAAACAAATGAACAAAGACCCATTAAAAAGCATTTTCAGCAATGTCTCTATCTTTTAAACAGGTCTTTTTAACGTCAAAGACAAGGAGGGATTTACTTGCTACCATATCCCACTCACTATTCAAATACATTTTCTCTGCAAAAAGACACAAGAAGGAGCAACCAGAGCAGAGGATTATGCAGAGCTGGATATGCAGCCCAGTAGTGGCAGTCTGATAAAATAACCCTCACCTCACCGAGCTGCACTGCCTGCCAAGGGACACATTCTCCACAGCTGCACACTCATACTTACACTAATCTGAAGCAACATTGCTGAGGGCTGATACCCCTAGGAAGAGGCAGCAGAAGAGAATGCTTGAGCACTTCCCATCTCCTTCTTGACAAAGTCAGCCAGATTAGCTCACACTCATAGCATAAACTAACCTGATGTTGCACTGAAGCAGATTAAGGAGTGCTCATATGTTCTGTTCCAGTGCTTGAACTGTGAACAGCAAGAAACATCAGGAAAAGTACCATTTCTAACCACTCCAGCTGAAAGCAAAGCAGTGCTTCTGCCCACACCACTAGCCCATGTCAGACAAGTGACGTGCAAACTCTGACTTAAATTTAAGGCAACATGTTTTGCCTCATGTTTGCTGCATGATAACAACACATACATGGCCAGTAACTGTGGCTTAGCTGATCTTAGCAGCCCAGTTCTCAGGGTTTGCAGGGGAGGAAATCAATGCATGGCATTTAGCACTACATAGAATGAGGTTTTTTCTCCCCTCAGCTCCCTGTGAGTCAGTATCACACCACCAACAGTGAGGTGACAGCATACCCCAGCCGTGACTCTGAGGCAGTGAACAGGACCATTCAGTGCACTGCTGCATTTACATCCTACAAAGAGAAGCCCGGGAAGCTCAGGAGCAAGGCAGTGCAACCCAGACCAGACCTTGTGCTTGGGGACACACTGTAGCAGGACTTGCTCAGGATCCTTCTTCCTCTGCAGTGCAATGAAGTTCACCTGGTACAGACGCAGCCGCTCATAGACCTTCTTGGCGATGCCTCCAATGTAGGTCTTGGTGGTGTACCACAGCCAGTACCTGGAGACAAGGAATTAAAAAAAAAAGGAGGGACCCTGCCCAGAGAAAGATGCCAGTGTCACACCCACACAATTGTAAAGAATGACGGTAGAGACAAAGTGCTACGCTGGTCCTGACTTGCAAAGGGAAAAGGGAACAGACAGAGTTAATGTCATGGCCTCTGGTCAGAGTGTGGGAAAAGCAAGGCAGAGGAACATCCCATCTTCTCCTCAGGACTAATCCTGCACTTACCAGGAGAAGTGAGTGACTTCAAACACTGCGTAAAGATGGGTGAATTCCAGCACCACCTCACTGGTAATGTCATTCCAGGTTTGGCCCTCCAGGTCACCATGGAGAATATGCAGCCTTGACCGATCCAAATTTAACCCTAAAGACACCAATGATCAAGAGATGCTATATGCAGCAGAAGCCTTTCATGGCTTTATAAACCCAGCCACAGGTTTGGGTGATTTACTTTTTAAAGCCACCAATAAGGGTTCACGACCTTCTCTTCAGCATCCAGGACTGAACTTCGGTCAAGAAAGAGCAGCAATAAAAGGACCATGCTATCCCATTGCTTTTGGGATATTCTGGCAAAATATGCAGACTTAAAATCATAGTGTGCTGATTCCCACCAACAGATTCATTAGACAATTCTCATCACTAAAATCTGGGGTTATTAATTAAGTTCTATCTCTTTCTAATGTACATCTCACAGACTTTTCAATCTTGATGTACTTCAGACATACAAATACCAGGTAGTGTTATAATGAAGGCCATGTATTTCTTTACAAGAAAGCCAGGAGAGGTCAGAGAAAATAGGAGTTAGGAGACTCAGGGTTCTCAGCAAACAGGAATCCCTGGCATGACTGAGGCTGTTTTTAGCAGTTTCCAGAGTGGGATATGGCTTAGCATACGATCATACATTTTTAACTGCAGTGGCTCAGCACCTGATTTGTGAGCAAGGAAAAGAGAAGGCAGACCTCTGGAGGCAGCATGTTTATTTCCTGCTTCAAGCTATTCCCAGTCTTGAATCAAAGCCCTTTTACAAAGCATGTCCTCAGTGGGCAAGAGTGCTTCTCCAATCCACCATACTAAAACCAGCAGTTTAAATACACATGTGGCATGTGTATCTCCCAGCTTGTCTGGTCTATGAACCCCAGCACTGATCTGATGGACCTGAACTACCTTCAGCTCCCACGACTCTGCACCACCACACACTCAGCAGACACACCTTGCTGTTCCTGCAGGAAAAGCAGCATGCTTTATTAACAACAGGAGAGACAAGCAAAATTTTCTCTTGCCATTTGTGGTTTTCCAAATATGGCATTTCTCTTCATCAATTTTGGGAATAAGCTGACCTGTGACCCCAGGCGGAAGAGGCAGCTGAATTCTCACTGGCTTGAGAAAATCCACCGTGGAGTCCTGGGAGAGGTAGAGCAGGGGACTGGCTCTGCACCCTGCATTGGCTGTGATTTCCTCCATCTCTTCTGCAGAGACTGGCAGCACCTATATGTCGCAGACAGCACAGTGAGCAGAGCAGTCAGGCACCAAATTCCCACACTGCTCGCTCAGTTCCTCAAATGCTGCTCTTGCTGCAGGGCTCGTTGAGAAATAAAGCACAGGGAACTTTGGCTGAAGTCTGGCAACCTGTCGAGCTGGGATGGCCTAAGGTATTACAAGAGCATTTAGAGTTATCTAGCAACTCTACAGAACAATTAATTTTAGTGAGGTGATTTTAGAATTAGATCCACATTAGATTCCCCCACTACCCCCAGTTCTCACTGAGCCGTCTTGCTAGGGTCAGTTTTGCAAGGGTCAGTTTTGCAAGGGAAGAAGAGGCAAAATCTTCTTGTGTTCCCTTCCTAGCAGCTACCTGCTGATCTGCTGGAGATCCCTTTCCCACAAAGGGCAGCATGGAGCACAGCCCATGTTGCAGGCAGGGGAAGTTAAGACAGAAGGTGATCTGAGATGGGTCAGCCTATGAAGCAACCACCTCTAGACATGAATTATCCTAGGGCAGACATCTCTGTTCAGTTCTGCACTGGGCATGAGACAGCAGCTGCACCAGAGCTCACCAAAGCTTGCTTTTTAAAGCATGCCTACCTGCAGCTTGACACTACGAGGCTCTTTGGTGACTCCAGGAGGAAAGATCACTTTGATGTTTGGATCCACACTAGAAAAGAGCAGTGTCCCCTCTGCTGGCACTCTGCATTCATTTTGCACAAGTCGAGACACAACAAGGAACCAAGAGAAGTGAAGGACACAACAGTGGGCCACACACTTCTGTAACAGAAGACAAGAAAGAAAATATATAGGCATATAACTTAATACAATAAAGGCAGGAAAATGAGTAACAGCCAAGCAGAAGAAAGTACTAGATCAGGGATGAAGCATGGCAGGCTGTAAGTCATCAACTTCAGGAGACACACATCCATGTGAGAGAGGAAACCTGGAGCTGAAATCCACTACATTTTATAGCACCTGGTCAAAACACAGCTCATGAGATGTTTCAAATGGGTTCACTCTTGGCTGGGCAAAACCAAAGAGGGGAAAAGGAATGAAGTGTGTCACTGGTAGTTTCAATCTGCTCACCTTTGACTTTTTCTTCCGCTTCACTCTCGTTCTCAGATCGCTCCAGCTCTGCCCACTGAAGGTCCGAACTACCACCTCATGCTGGTGAGGGGTTTGAGGGGAGACATATGGCATCCAGATCTGCACCTCCTGGCAAAAAAGCATTCCTGTGAGATACCCAATAGAAAGGATAAAACCAAGCCCAGCTCTGCTCTGTGGCTTCCTATGCAGACAAGAAGAGGGAGGGCAGAGCATGGCCTGTGTGCAGGGAATCAAAGAACCTGCTCTCCGCTGCAGCCTCCAGGGAGGTGACAGGAAATGTCAGGTCTGCTGTGGACTGTGATGGCAGGAAAAGTTCAGCAGCTTCTGAGCAGAAAGGGCAAAGCAACTTTTGCAGTGAGCTGCTGTCAGCCGTGATGGGGCCGGTGGTGTAACTACTCCCCAGCTTGAATGCACACAGACTTTTAGAGAAGGATGCAAACCATTCTCGTTGCAGGCTAAGGCCAGGTGCTGGACTTATCCTCTGGTAGAGCAGGGGGGTTGTGAGTGAGAAAAGTTACAGGTCAGCTCAATCAGCAGTAGGGAAGGCAAAGGTGCCAGGCCAGCACAGCGCCAGAGAAGCTGGCTGTGTCCTTTCCGATTCTCTGCAGCAGGGCTTTTGTGAGAGGCAGTCCTGCAGCTACTTAAAGGCAGCAGGGATGGGGGCAACTGTCTCACAGGTCCCAAAAGGCGCTCTCAGAAGACTCTACTGAGCTACTGCAAAGGCAGATTCATCAGGAGGTGACCTGGGTGTGTCCTCACCTGCTGGAATTGGACCCCATGAGGCTGCAGCTCCAGGACTCTACTCAGCAGGACATCATGGTGTCTCAGCTTCACCCACTGAGGATCCGGTGTGAGGGATCGGAAGTAGATCCGCAGAGGATCAGAGGCAGCTCCCGGAGGAAAGTAGAAATGGATGCCACAGGCCAGGACCACTCTGCAGCCTTCAGAGGTGACAGTAAAGCTTCCAGAAGAAATGCACAAATGTATGACACTGCAATGACTTCAGCCTTCCAAAAATCAACAGAAGAATCTCATACTTGTGTTTGACTGGCCTACTGAGGCTATAGGCTCCTATACGTTCCTGCAATACCCACCACGCACCAATCTTGTCTGGGACCTTGTTACACCACAGTTATATAAGTTCTTAATAACAGAGGCTTACCTGCCCTCTCCTGATGCAAGGAAGAGTCTTTGTAGCCTTCTGGTACTGGATTTATCTGTGGCAATAAGAAGATTTGGGTAGGAGGAGGAGATAGAGGTTACTTAAACCAAGGTAGACAAGAAAGGCTGAACAGTTTTGGCTTAATCCTAATCTGACAGAAGTCACTAATGGAATCCTGGTCACACTGCAGTGGGCTCCAGAACACACCGCAGCAAGAGGATGGCAAGAGGCCTTGAGGTCCCAAGATGTACTGAAAATGCTGACTCTCCCCCAGGGAAACTCAGAAGTAGGGGGAATTAGAAAATATTTCAGTCTACCACCCCTGCAGCTCTCAGGGCCATGTTTGATTGCCTGGGGCCACCCCTGGGAATCAGTGCTTGCTCTTGTGATCAGGGGAAACCCTGATCAGATTCCTGCTCATTCATCACCTTCCTCTTAGACAGAGCTGCTCTTCTGCAGCCTGTGAACCTCAGGAAAGCAGGAGGGAACTGCACAGCAGAATGACTCCTTGCTGCTCTTTGAGGTTCTAGCATGAGACACCACAGCCTTAGGGCCATGCAATAGGTCCAGAAACTGGTGCTCACCTCTGCTAAAAAGGCTGGACCCCTTTAGGCACCTCTCCTGATCTATTTCCTGTGAATTCCATTTTCACTTCCACCGTAAAACCCTACCAAGAAGGCCCAATTCCAGAGACCACTGAGCCCTTCAGACTGGGATAGGCCTCACAAAAACATAACTAGTACTGTCTGTATCCTTACAACTTAATAATTATTGCAGACAAATAAATGCTGATCTGATTCCCCCCTGCTTGTCTTCTCTAATCCAAACCCATCTACACCATGCTGGGCTGAGTGAGGGAACAGCTGGACAGAACACACAGCAGCAGAAGCCTTGCAATTACCAGCCTGCGGGGATGGTTCCGTTTCCCCCAAGGGATTGCCTCGGACGTGCACAAATGGCAAGGCCTGGATCTCAGCAGGGATGGCACGGAGGCAGTTGTTCTGCAGATCAAGTCTGGACAAGTTGGGCAGGCTGGCAAGCGAGGCAGGGACTGTCACCAGGAGATTGCTGTGGAGATGCAGCCGACGCAGAGACTTCAAATTGGCTGCAGGTTGGAACAAGAAGTGACCCCCCATCCATGCTGTTAATTGCATTGCACGTCAGCTCTAACCCCCCTCTCTCCTCAGCCCATGTAAACACACACATAATGAGGGAAGAGCACAAAAGCCTAACATCTCTTTAGCCCACTAAATAAAGGAGTGCAAGGAATTAGCTGAGAGGCAATGCAGCCTCCTCTGTCCTCTGCTTTTCAGCACCTAGCTACAAGTAAGACACTTCTGTAACAGCATCAAAAACAACCTTGGTCACAAAGTAGTACAGGACCCAGGAAGCTGGGCAGCAGCAGTCAGAGCCTGGTCCTATGAACTAGTCCACACTGGACAGTGTGATTTCAAGCCCAGATTTGCATCCCATCAAACCTCAGCTCTTCTGTTACCAGTCCCAGGTGCTACCCAAAACCAGCCAGGCCAGATCCTCGGTCACTGTAAATTGTATTGAGATCTCAGCAGCGTCACTGGTCCACAGAAACAGAAAGTGTGGTCCAGAGAGTTGTTAATGTGCAAAGGCACTGACTGAACCAAGCATGATCCTTCTGGATACCGCTTCCATTTGGCTCCAATATAACATGGTTTAAGCTAACAGCTCTGGGGACAGAGACCAAGCATCTCAGAGGTCCTAGGCTGTACCAAAAGCTTGGCAAGCCCATGTCCTTCTCTTCCCCAATAAAATACATACCTAGGGAGTCTGGGATGTTCGATAAGCGATTCCCAGAGAGATCCAGCTCTGTGCAGTTGTGCAGATTCCCAACTTCTCTGGGGAGCAATTCCAAAGCATTTTCTGAGAGATCCAGATCCTGCAGCATTGACAGCTCCCCAATGCTCTGAGGTAAGTGTTTCAGCTGATTTTTCATCGCTGAGAAGAAAGTCAGTTTGCTCAGACAGCCAAAGTCCTCAGGAAGTGTCACCAGGCTGTTGTGGCTCACCAGGAGCACATGGAGGCTGGGGAGGTGGAGAATGCAGCTCGGCAAGGTGGAGAGTCTATTGAAGCTGAGATCCAGGTGGGTGAGACACCTCAGGTTCCCAAAATCTGGTGGCAAGCTTGTCAGGGAGCCATGCTGATAGGAACCAAACTCATCCCTAGCATGGCCACCTGGGTGGAGGGAATTGGAGGAAGAGGTCAGTGTGCTACCAGGAGAGCTCACCAGCCTCATGTGAGACTCCTTAGCACAGAGATCCACAAGACGGGGAGTTACTGATCACAGTGAGCAGCACTAATCACAAAGTACTCAGAGAAGTGAGTTTTCTGCTCCATACCTCAGCTTCCTGATCAGTGAAAGGGATGTAATGGTGAAGACCTGTAATGAAATCAGGAGATGCCACAGCGAACCAGTACAGCTCTGCTAAACACATGTGGAGTCAAAGCCCAGAATGAGCCAGGGCACCCCACACATTTACCACCCTTCAGCAGGGTGGCCCATACACCTCCAAGCCTCTCACTCTCCTTCCCCACTTCTTCCTCACTAGCAGTGGACAACACACAACACTTTCTGGATCAAGGAAATAGTCCTTCCCCTCAAGGCTTTGTCCATATTGTTGAGGAGCAAACAGCCCTGAGGACTGAGATCTGCTGTTTTAAGACTGAAGGGCAGACATGAGGAAAACAGTGAAAATGTGGAGGAAAAGCAGGTAATTCAGTATTTTGTAGGGCAGATAGCACAGAGAGGGAAGAATGCAAGTCCCCTATCCCAGCTTGTGACACTCAAATTGGAGAAGGGCTGCACCCATAGAAAATAATTTGAGCAAACAAAAGGAAACTGCCATACTTTTCCACTTGTTCATTGTTTCATAGACCCTCTCCACTGTTTTCTATTTATATCCATATACAGCAGAGGGCACCAAACATTTTTTTATGCTGCATAATGGTACAAAATGAGAACAACCAAACTAACAGGCACATTGCACTTTGTACATAAGATCTTAGTGAACTACTTTATTGCACTTCAGGATGCTCAGAGTGTGTGTACATCTCACAAAACAAGACCGATAAAAGGTACTGCTGTTATTGTCACCTTACTAAATGGGGAAAAGACAAATCAAATTATTCACATGAGAAATTGGTGACAGATATAGAAACAAACCTCAGACTTTTCAGTTTTCAGCTAGAACCCTGAATTCTGCCAAACTCTCCCTTTTTTCTCATTTATTTTTAAAATTCTACCTCCCAAACAGCAAATGATTGTCTGACACAGAAATTATACAACTGTAAAATAAACTGTATAAACGGTATTGAGATCCTCCCACAATAAATAGATGAGACAGTCAAAGAATGATCTAACATTTATAGCTCTAACAGTTATTACACTTTGCCAAATTACATGCGCACCCTGTGTCCTACTTTAGATAAAATGTTGATCAGCCTCTTCTGGTCTGTTTTGAACTCTGCTAAACCTACAGTCACTGACAGTAAGCAAGGATTAAGCATGGATTGATTCAGACAGAAACACAGCAAAGACAGCTTATTATACTCCCAAAAATGAAAGAGGGGCTGAACATTTACCAAAAGATTCAACACCTTTCAATCCCCCTCTTCTTGCATAACTGCAAAAAATGCTCTTCTTCTAGAGAATGGCTATAGAAAATTCTGCAGCATCAACCCAACCAGAGTCCAAAAAACCCGGTCCCCAAGCAGCTGTAGAAACAAAGGGAGGAAGTAAGAGTCTAGAAGCTCTATCTTGTTGAAATCTGCATTCAGCTCTGAGCAAGGCTGAGGCAAAGCTGAGGTAAGGAGCACTGGAACAAAACACTTGCAAGGGCAGTTTGTCCTGCAGATGTGGAGAGAAGGACTAACAGAAAATCTGAGTCTAGAAAAGTTGGATGGTGATGGGCCCCGGAATTTACCTTTAAGCACCAGGGATTTCAGGTGCTTCAGATGAGGAAGGCTGCCCAGTGTGGTGTCAAGGAGGCAATCGTTGCTGCTGAGCCGGAGGAACTCAACCTGGACCACGTCTCCCCGTTGCTCCTTGAACAGCTGGAGGAAACGGCGGCAGCCGTCAGGATAAACATCCAGGTTCAGTCTGTTGTCCGCAAGGCAGGAGCCAGCGAGGGCAGGAGCCCCCGAAGTCCCCTCCCCGCACTCATCCCTGAGCCCCAGCAGCTCTGCCATCTTCTGCATCTCATCCACAGGGTCCAGACATGCTCTGACTTGCCAGGCAGGCAGGCACTGGCGGCACCACAAGGCAGCTGGGACAAGGAGAGGAGGCAAGATGGCTCTGAAAGAGAACACAGGTGCACTATGAAGGCCTCCTGCCCCAGTCCAGAGTGGCTGGAAACAGTTTCTAATCACAGCAAGATGGTAGGAAAGATTACATGCATGTTACTGAAAGCTCTGGCAGCAGTGAGCACAGAAATGGCAGCACGACAGATGTCACAGAGGCTTCTCCTCCTAGAGAAAACCTCTGAATTTTTCCAGCCAACATCTCAGCAGAGAATGGAGCAATTACACACCACCAGAATAAAGACTAATATTAACTTTAAAAGACATAAATGCAAATGCCTATGCCTAATGCAGCTTTTGAGGTGCCTTAGTGGAAGCTTTATAAGTGGAGAAGAAAACTGGGGCAGGGAGAAGGAGAGCCCAGAGGCGGCTCACAGACTGTGATGGGCCTTCACTGAACCCGTTTGTGAAACCAAGTGTCAATGGGACAAAAGCAAGTGGACAAAGGGCAGCAGAGAAAACGTGTCAGGGCCAGGGACGGGGTTAGAAAAGGCATGTCTGTGATGCAGGAGCAACACCTCCTGAGCCTGGCAATTAAACTACCTCATGGTGTGAATCTCAGGAACTCTTTGTAAACCCTGCCATGGATCGAATTGGTGAATAGAAGTTTCTTTTGAGTGATGCAGAATTAGAACAAACCTGGCTCTAACATCCAAGGCCAGCAGAAACAAGCTAATGCCCCAGCAACACCCTGAAGAGCAGTGCTTTTAGTGTTAGCCCGTGGGACATGGCAGCACTGATGTTTCCAAGGCACTGGCTGGGGGAGGCGTCACCCCCTGAAAGAGCAGGAATGCCTCACACTGAAAGAACAGAAATGTAAGGAGAAGAACGGGAAACAGAGCCCAGAGGCAGCTCGCAAACTGTGCTGGGTCCTCGTTGAACCTGGTTTGTGAAACTGAGTGCCAATGGGATAAAAGTGAAACTACTGCTTTAGTATAAATGGGAGCACTTCTTACAAAGACATTGTGCACAACATGTACGTAGCCCCCTTACAGACATGTGTAAGAAAGAAATCCATCTGCTACAGCTTTGTAAAGCTGTCAGTGGTGAAGGAACCAGAGGGCAGCTCCGGAGGACACAGAGGCAGCCTCGGGGCCAACAGACATGGACAGACCTGTGGTGGCACAGTCACCCTGAAACACACACCTGCACACAGACACACAGACCCGCACGTGGACACAGCAACCTGCACATGGACACACACACACAACCACACATGGACACACAGAGACCCGCACGTGGACACACACACACAACCACACATGGACACAACCTCCCCCACCCCGCACACGGACTCACACACACCCACACATGGACACACACCCCTGCACATGGACACACAGACACCCGCACATGGACACACACCCCTTCACATGGACACACAGACACCTGCACAGGGACACACACCCCTCCACATGGACACACAGACACCTGCACAGGGACACACACCCCTTCACATGGATACACAGAGACCCGCACACGGACACACACTCCTTCACATGGACACACAGAGACCCGCACACGGACACACACCCCTTCACATGGATACACAGAGACCCGCACACGGACACACACCCCTTCACATGGACACACACCCCTTCACATGGATACACACAGCCCCGCACACTGTCACACAGAGACCCGTACATGGACACACACGCACACCCCCGCACACGGACACACGCAGCCCGGCCCGGGCTGTCCGCAGCACGCTCTGCCCCTGGCCCCGTCACCCCACGCCCACCGTGCAGGCCCCGGCAGCAGCCGCAGCCGCGCCCCGTGCCCTCCTGAGCACGGCCCCGGTGTCTCACCCCTCCGCACCGGCCCCGGGCACTCCGCAGCCGGGGCTGGGCTGGGCAGGGCTCTGCCCGCCACTTCCTGAAAAGTTCTCGGGAGCTGCGCCGCGATCCGGGGCGGGACGGGACGGGACGGGGGAGGTGCCAGAGGCAGCGGGACATGGGGCCAGATGCTGTGGGGAGCCGTATGCAGGCGTGCTGCTGCCACGGCAAGGGCACAGAAGGAGATTTTCCCAACACGGCCACGGTCCCGGCACCGCAGGCGGTGCCGGTGCGGCTCCCCTGGGCTCCAAGGGAGCGGGAGGCACGGGCAGCTCCGGGTGTTGTGCTCGTTCCATACAAATCCAGGGAGAGAAATGGAGCGGGGGCTGCGAGCCCAGGAGGGCGCGGGGCTGGGGCTGCCCTGAAAGGAGGTTGTAGCCAGGCAGGGATCAGCCTCTTCTCCCAGGCTGATCAAGTGACGGGACAAGAGGACATGCTCTCCAGCTGATGTCCAGGTTCAGGCTGGACATCAGGAAGAATTTCTTCACAGATCGTGTGGTCAGGCATTGGAATGAGATGCCCAGGGAAGTGGTGGAGTCACCGTCTCTGGAGGTGCTTAAGGAAAGACTGGACGTGGCACTCAGTGCCATGGTCTAGTTGGCGGGGTGGTGTTTGGTCATAGGTTGGACTCGATGATCTCAGAGGTCTTTCCCAACCTAATTGATTCTGTGATTTTGAATGCAAGCTGCACATGGCCCTGAGGGAAATTTCTCTTCCTGCAGGTAGTAGACACTAACCACTGACTGCTGCTCCAAGCTCTGGCTCAGTTATAACACTGTGAGCCTGGTTGTTTTCTGAGAACGCCTGAGCTACCACAGAAACTCCACCATGCTGAGGATCTCTGGGGCACCCCCAGGGCGGCAAGGCAGGGATAGCCACAGCCCACACACAGCCCTGCTGCTAAACCAGCGCTCCTGGTTTGTTTGGGTCCAATGGGTTTCAGCACAGTGTTAACTTTTTACTTCTATTCGTCTCCCTAATGCAAGAAATCAAGCGAACCAAGCACAGGTGGTGAGTCCCATAATCCCATGGCGAGACCTTGCCACAGGATTACCACCTCCCAGCCTCCCGGCACAGGAGAGCAGCCCTCTCCCTCCTGCGGCAAGCCGTGTCTCAGTGTGCTGTCCCAGAAGTGGGTTCTCTCACCCAGTGTGCAAGAAGCCGATCCACATATGGAGCTGAGGTATTTTGCAGAAACACAGAGTCCTTCAGATTGGAAAACACCTCCAAGGTCATTGAGCCCCACCCATGACCAAACACCACCCTGTCAACTAGACCATGGCACTCAGTACCACATCCGGTCTTTCCTTAAACACCTCCAGGGACAGTGACTCCACCACTGTCCTTGGGCAGCCCATTCCAATGGCTAATCACCCCTTCTGTGAAGAAATTCTTCGAATGTACAAGCTGAACCTTCCCTGACACAGCTTGAGGCTATGTCCTCTTGTCCTGTTGCTAATTGCCTGGAAGAGGCCAACCCCCACCTGGTTACAGCCTCCTTTCAGGCAGTTGTAGAGAGTGATAAGGTCTCCCCTGAGCCTGCTTTTGTGCAGGCTAAACACCCCCAGCTCCCTCAGCTGCTCCTCACAAGATTTGTGCTCCAGACCCTTCGCCAGCTCCATTGCCCTTCTCTAGACACATTCCAGCACCTCCATATCTGTATTGAAGTGAGGGGCTCAGAACTGGACACAGGGCTTGAGATGCAGCCTCACTTGTGCCGAGTATAGAAGGATGATCACTTGCCTAATCCTGCTGGCCACTCCAAGATCATCGAGTTCTACCACTGACCAAACACCACCGTGACAACTAGACCACAGCTAAGTGGTATGTTCAGTTGTTCCCAGAACACCTCCAGGGACAGTGATTCTACCACCTCCCTGGGGAGCTTGTTCCAATGCCTGACCCCCCTTTCCATGAAGAAAGGCACAGAGACAGGCACTGGCTTTCTGGATTCATCACACACTGCCCGTCTGTGCGCTGATACGAAATAAACAAATATGAGGACTCTGCGTGTGGATCTGCCTCACGTGCAGCCGGTGAACCCAACTCATGGGACAGACGTGGAGGGGATTGTGCTGACCCTACTAGGGCAGGGCAGGATGCCACAGTTGAAGGACAGTATTAAGCTGTGCCAAGGGAGGTTTAGGTTGACCATCAGGAAAAATTTCTTCACAGAAAGAGCGGCCAGGCATTGGAACAGGCTGCCCGGGCTGGTGGTGCAGTCACTGTCCCTGAAGGTGTCTAAGGGAAGACTGAACGTGGCATTCGGTGCCATGGTCTAGTTGCCAGAGTGGTGTTCGGTCATAGTTTGGACTCGATGATCTCAGAGGTGTTTTCCAATTCCATTCACACTGTGATTCCGTGATTCTGGGCGATCACACCCATCCCAGCAGACACAACGAGGCTCCAGCACACGCCCGGGACAGGCCCGGCAGCCTGCACTCTGCGCATGCGCCACCACCCGCGCTGTTGGCGGCCACACCCGCGGCTCCCCATTGGCTTGCGCGCTGCCCGCCGGGCCGGCCCAATGGCAGCGCTCGTTGTTGAGGGGTGGCGGGAAGAGGGCGTTGCCGAGGCCCCGCCCCTTCCTTTCGCCGCCGCTGTGCCCTCGCGAGCGCACGTCCCAGGCCCGTGTCCCGCGCCGCCGCCGCCGCCCAAGTAAGCGCGCGGTGCGCCCCCCCCCCCCCCCCCCCC
>VZTE01002223.1:524669-566227 GCA_013397775.1 Eulacestoma nigropectus
CCCCCCCCCCGCGGGAGTGGTGGCGTCCGGCCCACCCGCGTCAGTCCGCCGCCGCCCGCGGGGCTTGGGCCAGATCACTCGGGGCGGGGGGGTAGGAGGGGAGAATGCCGGCCATGTGCTCTCCCGGCCCGCGCCGGGGCCGGGGCTGGCAGGGGGCCGGGGCGGGCTGAGGCGGGCGCCGGGGCGGCAATGCCGCGTTGCCGCTTTGTTTCGGGAGAGGTGTGCGGCGGCGGCGCAGGGCGCGAGTGTGTGCCGGGCTGCCGCGTGCGGGCCCCGTGCTGGCACAGTCCGGCGAGCGTGGCCTGGCGGGCCGCGGGTTCTCACTCACAACAAGTGGAGCCAAGGGATTGTGACTCGGAGGGAGAAGGGATGAGCTCCTTTCGAGCACCTAACCCGGTCATGCTGAAGACTCTGCTCCTGTCTTGCAGGATGCGTTACGTCGCAGCTTATCTGCTCGCAGTGCTCGGGGGCAACGAGTCCCCCACGTCCAAGGACCTGAAAAAGATCCTCGACAGCGTCGGTATCGAGACGGACGATGAACGCATGAACAAGGTGGCGTTGCCTCTTTAATTCCAGGTGTCCCAGCCAGCACCAGACACTGGAGCTGTTTCCTTGGCTTCAGTGCTCCCGTTGCCTCGCTATTGATCTGCTCTTACTTTGTTCAAACATTCGATGATCCTTACTTGTGTGATTTCTAAACACTGCTGAGCCAGTCATAAGTTTTTACAACTTTAGTTAGAAGTCTGGCTTGCTTATTCAACACCTGTCTTCCACAAAGGTCTCTGTCAGTTGTTGCTGACTTCTGGTAGTTCATTCTAATCCTCGTTGGGATGGTGGCTGCATATAAGGCTGCATTGAAAATATTCTGACATCGCGCCTAGTCTGCACTGAAGGTTCACTTTTTATTTTTGGTCGGTAGTGATTCAGAGCTAACACTTCTGAAGGCCTGATACTCAGTAATGCATTCTTACTCAGAGAGCTGCAAAGCAGCATTTGTTTCTTCACCAAGAAACGTAGGCAAATCCTAACATGGACATTAAAGGTATTTGAGAATAATATATATGAAGATTCTTGAAATTCATTCCAAAGTGGTTGTGTTGAAAGACAGGCTTTTAAAGAGAGTATCTTAATTAGAATGTTTCTTGTGATAGAATAGATCTTCAGCATTGTGGACCTAAAAATAATTGGCCATGGGGAAAAAAAGGCAAGAATCAATAAAAGGATCTCAGCATTTGTCCTATACTCGTATGTGAAGTGTTTCCAGAGAGGTGAAAAGAACCTATATTCCCAGTGTTTTACTATAGGCCCAACCAGACAATGGGTTGGCTGAGCTGACAGCATCCTTACAATGGGATGTTGGTGTGAACTCGTGGTGCTCCTGTTTAAGTGCCGGGTCTTCTATCTTTGGCTCCTTTATGTTTAATAACTTCATAAATGAATTGCTATCTCTGTTCCTCCAATATTCGGAAAGCTGTTCCGGAATCTGTTTTGGTCATAATTAATTTTTGCATAGGCTGTATCTTAAGCTAGTGTAAATGTAGTGAAGTCTTAAAAGCACCTTTCTCCTGGATGGAGCAGTTATGCAGGCACATAGTGTCACACATGCCATGGTCTGTGTAAGCAGAAGGTGCCTGTTAAAAAGCTCTTGGCCAAAGTCCTTTGGCTTTGGCCACTGGCTCCTGATAGCTGGGATTCACCAGTAAGTTCTGGAGCATTCTTTTCAAGTGCTTGCTTGCTTTAGCAATTTTTGGGTTTCTGTTTTGCTTTTGTCATCCCTTGTTATACAGCAATGGTAGTAAAATTAAAGTTGGAACTCTGTGTTCCAGGGCAAGGATACAATAGCTTGGCTGTTAACATTTGGTAGGGCTAGGAATGAGACCCTCTGGTTTTGGGTCCAGAACCCAGTGCTTCAGAGCCTCCCAGGGGGCATTAAGCAAGAAATGTTAACAGTCCCTCAGTGACTAACACACTGTTGGTGGGGCTTCTTAATTGGTCCCACAACATCTCTGTATCCTCCTTTCTGCAAAGTCCTTGGATTCACTATGAATTTAGTAACAAATTTCATGAGAACACTTAAAGTGTAAAAGACTTAGCTGAAGTTTCCATGTCGATGTTCTCTTCTCCTACTGAGAAGTAGGGAATTTTGGGGCTATATAAGCAGCAGGATGGAGGTGCTGCATATGATGAGTCATCAGTACTTGTTTAAATGTAGCTTATTCTCATGCTGTTTGGAAACTCTTTAACATTTTAAATTTTACTTGCAGGTTATTAGTGAGCTGAATGGAAAAAACATTGAAGATGTAATTGCTCAGGGTAAGTAGAGTCTGTGAGTAACCCAGGTAATTGCCTCTCTCACTTTGATAGCCTAGACCTGAGAGTGTAGAATTGCTGCCAAGTCCCTGACTCTTTGTCCGTTCAGCATCACAGCTGAACTGAGCGAAGTCAGGTCCATTCTAATTCCCTGCAGGTCAGTGCCAGTACCTGCTGGGTTTCGCTTGTGGACCACATTAAACTGGAGAACTTAATCATGTATGAGCTTACTGGTAGTCTGCTCATGACGTAGTTTTCTGGACATGTTGATAAGCGACTGAGCTGTCCTTCGGGTTCTCTGGGAGATGTTTTGTGTTTCACCCGCTTGTGTGCGCCAGTGATGTAAAGCATGAAGGACCGACAGTTGGCACTGGGGTGCAGCTCCACTGTCTGCGATGAGCACAAGCCCCTGCAGTGCACACCTCTTCTAGAGCTCCCTGAGTCCAGCATCTCCTTTTCCCTGAGAGAGAACTCTGAGGGCTGATTTCCAGAGAAATTTGTGCTCTTACTGAAGCTGGAACTTTTCACATGAATTGACTGGGTCATAGGGCTGAAGTGAAGCAGGGCTGAGGTAGTGCAAAGGTTTCTGATTAATGAGTTTTTATTTTTTTGCAAGTATGTAGGCGCAAGGGAATTTGCAGGCGTATTTTTGCTCAAAGGTTGCCAGGACTTTGCCTGGCCTTGCTGTCAGGAGCAGGCACTGGACATTTCTATCCATGTAGTTTGAAAGACCTAAGAGAGCTATTATGCATGTAGTTACAACACACTTAATGCTGTCTCTTTCTGTAATACTTCAAATAAATTGTTTCTTAAAACATACTGACATGCATATGAAACATGTTTGTTTACTTTGCTAGTTTATTAGAGCTTGAAGTAATAGGGAATTATTTAGAAACTGATTCCCAGAAACTGGAATACAGGCAAACATAGTGCGTGTGTGACCTTTGAATGCCAAGGGAGCCTTGGTATGTGAAAGAGGCCAGAGAACTAGCTGGCTTTCCAAATACAAGCAGAAATCAGAAGTCTCAAAGGAGATGCAATAGGGTTCATAGAGTGCTGAGGAACTTGTTTAAAATACTGTACTCTTTGCCATAAATAAATCAGTCTTTCCCTTTTTCTCCTTTAAGTGTGATCCAGTTATGCCCTCAGAGTTCTCTCTGCCCTTAAAGGGGAAAAAAAAAAAGGAGCAGGGGAGGCCAGTGCTGTCGATACGTTACTTTTGAGGTACTTATCACCTTCTGGGCTACTGTGCCGTATTCAGAGAACAATCTGGGTGTGTGAAATTGGATGTGTTTGCTGCTATTTTTATAGCTTTTGGAAAAAAGACAGGGACTTTGTGTACAGAAGAAAACTTACTGATAATATGCTGCCAGTGTTCTTGGCATAAACCTTTGTGAGTCTTAAAACTCCTGAGTATTTTTCACAGAACTGTTTATATTTATCATGGATGCAGCCTCTTGTTCCTTTCAGCAGATAGTGACAATTTCAGTCCATGAGACAGGATCTGTTTTTTCTGCACTCTTCCATTTCCCCTAACTTCTGTGCTTGGGATGAGCATGTAAATAAACACTTTCTCTTATGTCCCACTCAGGTAATGGAAAACTTGCCAGCATGCCGGCTGGGGGAGCGGTGGCAGTCTCTGCTGGAGGCGGCTCTGCTGCTCCTGCTGCAGCTGCTGCCCCTGCTGCCGGTGAGTATGAGTGGAGAGGTGTGGCTACAGAGCAGCTCCTTTTGTCTCTGGTAACAGCTTAACAACTGAGTCCAGATGTAAAGGCTTCTCCACTTTGGCAGTTCAGTATGTGATGGAAATGTAAACTGAACAGTTACTTTTCCTTTGTACAGTCAGAAGCATTTGCTCTTTATCTGCCTTAGGGTTGGTCGGGCTTAGAACCAAGAATCAGAGAGATCCGGTGGTGTTAATCACATCCCTGCAATAGTAGTGTCTGCATCCCTTCAGTGTTTGTATTTGGTTGCTGAAAGGGAATGAGAGGAACCATGGAGGCTCCAATACCAGTAGCAGGGAAGCTGAGAACATCAAAACTTGTATCTTGAAAATCTGTGGTGCAATGTTGAAACTGACCATTCACTTGGTCTTTTTTCCCTTCAGCTGAGGAGAAGAAAGAAGAGAAGAAGGAGGAATCTGAAGAATCTGATGATGACATGGGATTCGGCCTCTTTGATTAATTATTTGTTATAGAGAAGTTATTAAAAATCTTTGTTTTAAATGCTTTTAAGTTTATTATTAGTACCATACCAAGTGCTCTTGGATTCAGGCAGCTGTTCTTAAAATAGCTCTGACACAGCTTTGGTTTTTATCTCTGTCTGCAATAGGTGTGTGAAATTTCTGAGACCGTAGGGCTCAACTCTGAGAGTACTGAGGAAATGGCAAAGCTTGTGTGAACCTGGATGCTTGTATTGACACTGCTGTTTCTTAAATAGTATGTGGAAACTGAATCTCCCTGATTTTAACCCTTTCATACTATGTTGCTCTCAGTTACTCAGTGAAGCGGCCCATCTATTCAGCAATAAAAGGGCTTTGTTTTCCAGGATCTGCTTATTCAGTTCCAGAAAGTGAAACTGAATGAACAGCAGACCTGAATTAGTCCAGAAACATAATTTCAGAGCTAATTATAGTAATTTGTTTTTTAAATAATTAAAAGCACCAGTTTCATCCCTGTCAGATTTCCAAGATCTAGGGACAGCACCAGTAAAATGGTTGACTATACTTGGATTTCCTGTTACATCCATATGCTTAACAGTCTGTAACAAAAAAAACCCCAAACTGCATCCTGCTGTCATGGGACACAGATCAATCCAGAGGTGCCCTTCATGCTGAATGGCTATTCTGGGCTATCAGGACATAAATTGTACCTTGGTCTGAACAAAGAGAAACATGAGAATTGTGGTTTTGGAGAACTGAAACATACCTGGCATGCCAAGAATGCATCAGCTTGAGAGGACAGTAAATTTTGCTTTATTTATAAAGTGTTTTCTGCTTGAAGATGGTTTTGGCAGGCACCTTACCCTGGCTTCTTGTGGAAGTCTTCATCTGTAAGTAGGTAGAGTATAAACTGCATATATTATGATCTTGCTGTGCTAGGTCTACACTGATAGTGTCAAAAAGATACCCCTGGAGTAGTGTATACTATGGACCTTTCCTAATGCAGTTTTTGGAGAAAAAAAGCAATAGCTGATACAACTGTATTCATTATGAGTCATTGGACTAAGCATGGCAAGTACTTCTGAGAGGAGAGATGGGTGGAATCCAAGCAGGTAAAACTAATCTCTGGTGTACTGAGAGAAAACGCCCAGCACTTCACAGCCAAGCGAGAGCCGTTGGAAGTTAGAGCCTCAAAATGGCCGTGATGTAAGCAACTTGGCTGCCCTTCTGTCCCTGCTGCAATAAAAAGTTACAGGAGGTAGTAGCGCCAATACCTTTCATCCACTTTGTCTCTTTAAGTGCTAGCCTGGTGATCTGGTAGTAATGGAAAGTGCTCATGTTCACTGTGGTTCTCTGTCAGACTTGTAATGGCACCTGGCAGGGGTGCCTCTGTTGCTTTTCTTAGTGATTTCTCCATTTCAGGTTACTGAAAAAGAGAGAGATTCTTGGATGTGGATTTACTGAGAGGTGCCTCTGACCCTTCCCAGTAGTGAGGGCCTTGCTTTGCTGCTTCAAGAGCACCATCAGTGTTTACACAGGAAGGGACTGCTCTGGCACACCACTCAGTAGGGTTTTTCCATGCACAAAGGAATTTGTTTGAATGGCACTGAGTTATTTGATAAGTTTGCTGTGCCCAGGGCTGTGGGATGAGACTGAAACCTGTGGTGCCAGCTGCTGGCTACTGTGATGAAGGGAGGAGTACAACTCCATCTAGACTAACTTCTTTTTTCACCCTGTTTTTCTCGATCTTCATATGACCTGTTAACCTCAAATTATGGACCTGATCCTGTGCTCAGTGCTCCTCTTAAAACATTTAAATTCCTTTGTGAAAGTGCATAATTTTCATTAACACTATCCATCAGCCTGCTCTGAGAGAAAGGACAGCTCATTTGGTAAACTGTTGAGAGAAGAAACTTCTGGGGGCAGCTCTCAGAGAAAGCACCGAAAATAGAGCTCTCATCAGAGTGCCACAAGGAGCCAATGCAACATAAGCACCTCGTCGATGTTCCTTGAGAAGGTCAGGGCGCAGCTGTGCTCCAAGATTTCACACACATTTTGCAGAATTTGCTAAAACCTCTGCATAGTGAACATTTCTTCTTAATACAAAATCAAAACCTATTAAGCTTTCTTCCCTCTTCCTTAGCTATTTATGAAGCTGTTGCCACCTGATGGCTTTTGTACATGAGCAGTGATGTGCCTGGAAATCTGCTGCACACTTATTTGCTGCTCTGCATGGAGTTCACTCTGTTCTTCTGATTTCCATGAGCTTCACCTGTGAAGGAGGTGGGATCCCTGCTTCTGCTCTGGGGTTCACTGTTATGAATTTTCAAGTCTCGGTGATGCCCTTTCAGACTTAGGGATGATTTCCAAAGGCAAGGGTACTTGGTGGGGTGGATGCATTGTACTCCATTATGCTCTCAGAGAAGACTAGTGCCTGCAAATACTTGGACTTGCGGCCTACTCTGGCCCCTTACGGAATCAACTTTAGCTAGAGATTTTTCCTGAATTCTTCATAAAAGATAGGCTCAGGGGCATTGAAGAGAAAGGAAGGGATAGTCTTGTGCCTGGAGATTACACTGGTAACTGATCATTACCAAATTGACAACAGGAGAGAGTGATTTAGTCATAGGCTTGACGTTGAAACGTGCGGGCTTTCCTCACTGGGACACAAATGCTGTGCCATCTCAAATCAGCTCTCACTGAAAATCATTCTTTACAAACTCCATGGGGCAGGAAGAGGGACGTGACATCTTCACTACTTGGAAAACAGGGAGAATGTCCTGGGCACTACTGTAAAGCAGTAAGCAATGGCTCCCTGGGGCCACCCTCAAATTAACTGGTTTCACTCATACTACCAAGGCCCAATTTTGCAAGCTGCTACATGCAGGCAGGCCTGCTGAACTCAGTAGGTTTGACTTACGTAGGGGCAGAGATGTCTGTAGTACCTTTCCTAGAAGAAAAATTCAGTCCCAAGAGAGCAGGACTGCTCCTGTGCCTCAGGAGATGCTCCTATGAAGTGAGTCCCAAGAGTCTGCCATGGAATGACCTGACGTACACAAACATCACAGGTAAGAAAAAGACATTTAACTCCAGCTTTCAAGTGATGTTAAGAGCACTTGGGTTGAGCTTCTTGACTGATGCACCTTTCTTGCTGCCTATGGACAATACTAAAGTAACATTCTGGAATCAACATTGTAACAGGCTGCCTTTTGTCTTCCCTTGAATTCCCAATGGCCGGCAAAAAACAAGGTCTTGCCTGAAAAAGCAGAGATTGTTTGCTTGTGTGTTATTATCTTGTAGGTACTAAGAGCTCACTATTCATGTCGTGAAAATAAACACGACAACGAGAGATTGCATGCGAAGCTGTCTCAGTGGCATCTCAACGTGTAAGGGCACGAGTGGATTTGAAGAGTTCCAGTTGGAGTTTGACACACAGGAAAAGCTGCCTTGTAAATCTTGCTGATCTGGCTTACTGCTGCATTGTGAGCAACAGCAGAACTATAGCACTTTCTTACTGGGGGGAAGGAGATTAGTTTTGGGGTTTAGTTTATTTTTGAGAAAAGCACAGTTGTTTGTCAGCCTGCTCGTGCCAGTACCCAGGCAGCACTCCACAAGAGATTAGTGTTCACATGGTTTATTTCATCGACCTGTTTCAACAGGGCAGCATTAACCTCCTCAAATAAGTAACCTTGAGGGCCAAGGCAGAGTGATGCAAACAACTCAGGATGAGATTGCTGTTGGGAAATCAAGTGAAACTAACTCCGGCATTGTCGCAGCATTGTTGTTTCTGTTTTCCAGACGTGCTAGGAACATTAAGGCTTGTGAAATGCTGTAACAAGAGGGAGCAGCATTGGCTTGAGAATGAAGATGTTCTTATGGTTACAAGTATTTGGGAGGTATCTGCAGACAAGGTTCAGTAGTCAAGTTTTGCCGCAGACTTCTGCTAAAGTCACAGCGCAGTGACCAGTTCTTCTGCAGAACAATCCCTGTTCTGGAAAAGGCGAGACATGATGTTTCCTTTGGGTTTGACTACGTGAAAATACCTTTCTCTGTCATCAGAAGCATGAAGTGGAAGCTCTATGATCACCTTGGTGTTAAGGCCCTGTAAGAGAGTCAAGGCTCAGGTGTGCCAGGGCTCACCTCTCCAGGTGGAGGAGATGAGGGTTGACAAGGGTTACGTAACCACATCAAACACAAGGGATGAAGGAAATTACAAAAGCAGCTAGAGGTATGAGAGGAAGGGAGAGCAGGGTGGGTTTAAAGAGAGGACTTAAGATAAGCAGGGTTAATTCTTTATGTACTCCAGGATCAGTTAATATGTATAAAGGGTAGTTCCTGGCAGCTAGGTGAGGTGGGGGCAGGACCTGAAAGAAAGATAAAGCTGTACTCCTGCCTGTCTGATGAAAGAAAAGCATGAACACTTAAAGAAAAAGTGCTCTGTCTGTAGAGGCTGGAGTATGATGTCTAACTTGAACTCAAATATTTTATTTATGCAAGGGTTACCTGCTGAATTTAGTTGCTTCAGTCACCTGACTGTGAGGCAGTAGACTGAGCTGTTAAACAGCTATTCTTGCAACCTGGATGGTCCTTCTGTGGGGAGGGTGTTAGCCTCCCTCATATCATCTGAAAGGATGTTTGGAGTGGAAGGAACAGGAAGAGGGGCTACTTGGATGACCTCCGCTAGCATAATTGGTGAAATTCCTGTGGGGAGGAAGGCGTTGCTTTGCTTAGTCTGGGAGCTGTTAAGGACAGGTGTAACACTATCCCATGTGAGACACTTCTGACCAGTTATAGGAAAACGAATCCCAGTAGCTTTATGCCAAGATGAGTTAAGTAGTTTTTTTAAACTTTGTTAGAAAGTGCTTTTTGCCCTATGTTGCTTCCATTAAAAAACTATTTATGCTTTTTGTTTCATATCCCCCAAACCTCCCTCCTACAGATCTTGCTTCTTAGCTTTGAGTAGAGCAGCTCTTTCTCTATCTATGCTGATCTTTTTGATATCTCTGTAAACTCTCATACTTAGCTAATGATTTGGATGACTGTAGTCTGTATTGTTTATGGCAACGGAATCTTTATAGCTTCTGAAATCTATTTTAATGATCTGCTAGCACTGGCCTCTCACCCAGTGCTGCTCTGTGGCAAGCTTGTGCAGAAGTACTACTGAAAATCACAGTTGCCTTGACTAAATCTAAGCATTTTGATGAGCTTAGAGGCATGTGGAGAAAAAAATGTTGAGAAAAGGTTAGCAAAGGTAAGCAACTGTGTATTTTGGTGATTAGTATACAAGTCTACACCTTCCTCATGAAGGGACGAGGAGTGGCAGACACTGATCTCTTCTTTCTGGTGACCAGTGATAGGACTTGAGGGAATGGCCTGAAACTGTGTCAGGGCAGGTTTAGGCTGGATATTAGAAAAACGTTCTTCACCCAGAGGGTGGTGGAGGACCAGAACAGGTTCCCCAGGGAAGTGGTCACAACACAAGCCTTAACAAGAGTTCAAGGAGTGTTTGGACAATAGTCTTGGGCACATGGTGTGACTCTTGGGGATGTCCTGTGCAGGGCCAGGAGCTGGACTCCATGATCCTTGTGGGTCCAACGATTCTATTAATTTAGAGGCAGAGAAAACTGTTGCGGGGGGGGACAGGGGCATTGCCTTTTTCCCAGTTCTTTCCCTATTGCTGTGACAAGACTTGCCTCCTTCTGACTCCTCAGCTTTTTGTGAAAGGGGAAAGCTTTTCCCTTTCTCTCACGTTTCCTGCCCATTCCCTGAAAAACAAAGGAAACCCCAAGGACTTGGAGCAGATGCCAAGAATCGGGATGTTCCGTGAGGGAAGGACAGCCTGCTGCCCCGGGACAGGGCGAGGTTTGGGGTGCTGCGAGCAGCCGCAACCCTCTCCTCCGAGAAGCTGGCTCGGCCCCTGCCGCTTCAGGGCGGCGCTGGCACGGCTGCCCTGGCTCGGCAGACGGCGAGAGCCCGCAATGCCCCCGGGCCGGGCGAGGGGTTCACCGGAGGAAGGGTTGGCAGGAGGGGCCGGGCGATCCCGCCCGCGCCGGGGCTGCCGAGGGGCGGTGGCCATGCCGGGGCGGGCCCGAGGGCCGGGCCGCCTCATATAAGCTTGGCAGCCGGCGCAGCTCTCCCAGCGGCACCCCTCGCCGTGTTCCCCAGTTCTGCCTTCCGCAGCAGCACTTCCCGGCTGTCCCGCCCGTCCCGAGGCGGTGCGAGAAGAGACCCGCGGCTTCACCTCGCCGCCGCGGCTGCTGCTGCTTCCCCCGTGCACCCCCCGCCTCCAGCGGGGCGCGGAGGCCATGTTCCCGCTGGACTCCACCTGGAATATCTCCTTCGCCGGCTGCGGCTTCCTGGGGGTCTACCACATCGGCGTGGCCAGCTGCCTGCAGGAACATGCCCCGTTCCTGGTCGCCAACGCCAAGAAGGTGTACGGCGCCTCGGCCGGGGCTCTCACCGCCACCGCCCTCGTCAGCGGCGCCTGTCTCGGTAAGCGCGGGCCGAGCTCGGCGCTCCTTCGCCTCTTCCCTTCGTTACGGCTAATTTGTTAATTAGAGCAACAGCGAGGGGGTGTGGGTGTATATACGTATGTGTGTGTACATAGCGCTGCGCCCTCCTCCTCCCGACATGCGAGCGGCTCTTTGTTTTTAAGGCCTTTCCCCCCACCCCGGTCCCTGGCGGGTGGCTGAGGTCAAGGAGGCCCCTGACGGTAGGAAGTCAGCACGAGGCTCCTGGTTCTGACACCCACCCACACCGACGTATACAATGTGGACTTGCTGGGCTCGGTTTGTGGGTTTATCTTGCTTGGGTGTAGGTCTGGTGGGGCTCTGGGTGAGGAGAGGAGCCTCTCGCCGTGTGGACACCGGCCCTTGGTGGCTGCGAACGGGAGGTGAAGCGGCTGGAGATGGAGACATCGAGTTTGCGTGTGCGGATGGGAGCTGGGCAGCATCTCCGAGTAGCACATCCTTCACTCTGCATATTTATTTCCGGAAGAGTGTTATTCCTTGGAGTCTTGGGCACTGAGGGATTCTCTTGCCCTCTGCAAGAGCTAGATCTCCAGTTATACTTTATCTCTGTTTTTAAGTTATAGAATAACCCTAAAAGGCTATCTCTGAAGCAAGCACATAGTGTAGTGTGTCGCTATGCCTGGGGAACAGCTGAAGGAAATGGTCTGTGATGCCTCTAAGCTTTTTTGTCGTTTTGCATGTGGGAGGAAGTCAACAAACACATAGAGTCTGTACGTGGAAGCTTTTATGTTGAAAATAACAAATGCAGAAAAGTTGCTTAAGCTTGAAAGGGTACTGTGGTGTGAGAGAATCAGGTATATCTATTTAGTCTAAGAGAATTATGAGCGTCTCCGAGAGCAGAGCTGTTTACTGCTTGAAGTTCTCTCACCCTTGATCACAGGTGTTTTTCCCCAGCACTCTTTTTTTTTTTTTTTTTTTTTTTTTTTGTGGCATGTAGTTTTGAGATGTAGCCTTCATGTAACAAAAGTTAGCATTTTCTGTGTAGTTAGGTTTGAAGCTTCCCTTCCTGAGCATTTTGTCTACAGAAATGCCCAGTGAAGTGCAATTGTAACTTCTGGAGCTTGATGGGAACCCTTTAACAGCTATTGAGACCCCAATCTGAGATCTCAAAGGCTGTAGTGACGCCCTGGTGTCAACGTTTACTGTGGACAAGGGATAATAATCCCTAATCCCTTTTTGTGTAGGGATCAATTTGCAGGTAGCTGCCAGGGATTTAGTTGCTTAATTGCTGTTGCTTCTGCTGAAGAGGTGACTCCTCAATTAATTCCCTAACTGGGTGATCCCTGTGCCACTCGAAGGCATGGCACAAGTCTGAGACAGGCTGATGATAGTGCCCAAATCCTTTGCCTTGCTCAGATGCCATTCTGAGTGCTGGGGAATCCTGTTATCATGTCTGTTTTGTCCTTGCTATTTATATGTCCAGAGCATCCATGATGTGTCAGGCACTGCCCTAAGGGAGGCATCCAGCCTGGCAGGGAGCTTTCTGTGAATCAGAATAGGTTTTCCCACTCCCTGTGAGGTACAGTGGGAGGCATTATTAAGAAGACTGAGTTAGGGGCCGCCTTCTAGGAAACATTTGCCTACCTCCTGAAGGAGGGCAGACCATGCTCTTTAACGCTAACCAAGGCTTGGGTCTTGGGCGTTCCAGTTCTGTTTGACTTCTCTGGAATAACTTTCTTCTGACTCACCTGTGTGACTGACATGTATCTTGGGTAGAGAGCAGCTCTAAGGCAACAGAGTTGACTTCTGAAAGTAAAAGCACGTAGGGTGCGTGGCTGGGCCGTGCTATCGCCATACCTTGTCTGTGTCATAAACCCTCCTGACAGTGCGGCTTCCAGGCAGAGGTCCAGAGGTTAGAATGAAATCACAGGGGCAAAAGGGGACAAGGCAGGAGGTACAGCTGAGCCTGAATCAGGAGAGCAGTTCATTCTCGTACGGGTTCTTGTAGGGTCCCAAGTACCTGTGTTCGCTGTGCTGCTCAGAGCAGGTTGTGTAGCCCATGGGCTTTGACTCTTATGGCAACTGCTACTCTGCACTGGCTGTTGCCCTGTCCATGAAATTGAAATGCTAAATAGTGTCTCTTGATGAATGACAAGCAGAGGGGAATTTTGCAGAAGCTTTGCTCATTTGACTGTGTGTAGATAAAGTTAATGTCCTCATGCCTGTGAACTCAAGAAGACTCTACTGTGCAGAGACAAATACTTGCTGGGGAGGAGTGGAAAAACCTCTTCCTTGGGGCTTTTTCTTTGATTCCAATCTTTTGAGGCCCTGATCAGAGAGAGCAGAAATCTTCCTTGACTTCAGAGAATAAGATCCCACTTAATGGTTTCTTTTCCAGCTTTTTCCCTCTGGCCTTTGCATCTGTTCACCTTGCCTGTGAACTCGTTCTGCCTTCTCCGTGAGTTAAGACCACACTGTTATCATTTGTGTAGGACAGGAATGCTTTGCTGTGGGCTGACACTGAACCGAAAGTCCTGACCAAATGATCTGCAGCCTTTAGAGCACACTGTGAGCTTCAAAGGCGTTTGAGAATACCGAAGAAAACAACACTGGGCGTGCATATTACTTAGGCAGGGCACCTTATATTTATATAGGAGATCAGGAGGTATTTACAGTCTGATACGACCTTGCCTAGCTCTGGTTAAGCACTTTACCTTTAAGTTCTAGGGATCTTGGATTTATTGTTCAGGGTTACAACAGTGATGTTGTCCTGCATGTGAAGTGCTCTCTCTCCAGCTTTGCAGTTCTTCTGGTTGCTGACGTGAAAAAGCATTGCAGTTTTTCCACTAGAATAATCTGTGGGGCTATCAAGGTGCATTGGGCAGTCTCATGTGTTTACAAGTTACTTGACTGTGCATAGTGCAGTGTTGTGGCATGAATAGCTTCTTGCCCCCAAGGGTTTTCTGGAGAATAGCCTCTGTCATGCCTGTACTGTCTCTTGGGGGATGTTGGAGTCCAGCACACCAGGAAATGCACCTTTATATGCCAAGCAAGTGAAAAGTTTTTATGCTGACTTTGCAGTCTCCTCCTTGCGCATACCTCAAATCCTGCAGCTTTTGACAAATTCCAGGCGTGGAGCTTTGAGGATGGTCACCTGTCTGTATTAAATCTGTAAGTCACTGGCCTGGATGAGAAAAAGTGGTTTATGTGACATGGTGAAACCATTCTTTTTCAGTCACGAGGAATGCTAAAATGCAGCTGCTGTTGGATTCTTTAATCTCTAATACTGAGTAGAGAATATATTTCTGGTAAGGTCTTGAATCATCTCACTTTGGTGAGCTGTATGGGGTTTGTTGTGCCTGCTTTGGGAGCATAGCAGCCTGAATAAATGATGGGATGTGAAGCTGTAATCACTGAAAAGCTGTCTTTGAGCTGGTACTAAGGTCCCTCTGACTCATAGTTAACCAACAGCATCTCAACTGTCTGTGTGGCATGTGAATGTTGTCCTAGACAGCCCTGTCTGAGGGTGGGTTGGAGCTGCTGAATTGCTTCTATTTTGGGGGAAAGAGGTGGGTTCTGCTGTCAAATGCAAAGCTGGCTACCAAACCCCCATCTGTGGAAGTTAGCTGTTCTCCTAAAGCATGACAAAGTTGGCAGAAAATGGGAAAGCAAGCTGAGGGGACGCTTATAGTACTAAGAATATAGAAAGGAGGCCATGTGTCTGCTAGATTTAGTGTTGATTGGGATGCTCTTTGGAGAGCTCTTCCTGGATTGTTTACAGCATTTATTTATTTAATTATTTTAAGTTACTGTCTTAACCAGGACAATGTCTCAGGCTTGATTTGAGATGAAATAAGTTATTTGACATTCAGGTTTGCTTGTCAGCTGTTACCATGTGACCACCAGGAAATATGCTGCTGAACTGTAGAGACTTTTTCCATTGGGTAGCAGGAGCAAAAAAAACAAACCAAACCTTTTGAAACAGAGATAATTAGCAATATCAGCATCTTAAATGTTGTGCTTCTGCAATTTGATTATGTGCATGCAAAGGCTTAACCACGGGTTCTGGAGATTTATTTTCTCTGTGTGTGTGTAATCTTAACACCAATCCCAGACTGAGAGAGGGAAATAAACCAGCTTAGAGTTTATGGAATCCTCAGAGCAATGCCAGTTTATGCTGGCCAAAGCATGAATCAGGATGCTTATCCTAGGGGAAGTATATGTGATGCTGTCTTCTGTGGCTGCACGAAGATCTATGAAGATCATAGAAGAACTATGGATCTCCACAGGGACACAAAGGAAAATTTAGTAGCATCTGTGGTGTCTCAGTAGTCAGGTCCCTCCTTGCACAGGAGATGGGCACTTGTACCTCCTGCAGAGGCCCTCCCTGGGGAAAAAGTTGTTGAGCTCAGTAGCCCCAGCCCAGGAAGGAGACACCCTTATGTACACACATGGAGATATGCATGTAGTTCATGGGGAACCTTCTGGTGCTCCTTTGAAGTAGTAAAGCTTTTTTCTGTGGTGGAAAATAGAAGCGGGGGAGAGGTGTTCTGGGCTGACGTAGTCGGAAATGTTCACTGGCGTGGTGGAGAAGCTGCTGAGCCTGGATCAGTGCCCTCAGCAGTCACAGGGCTGTGGGATCAGGTGTCCAGAGGAGTAAGCTGGCAGCCAGAGCACCCTGCAATACCCTTTGCTGGGAGGGAAAGCACTTGTTCCTGCTGTCTGCCTGGCTCTAATAAGGAAGCTCCTGTAAGGGAAGGTGGTCTTGCAGGCAGCTTGTTGATGAGTGCAAGGGAAGCCAAGGAGCCACTTCTAGGAAAAAACATAGTCCTAGCAAGGCATGTGTTTATTCTTTTGGAACCCCACATAGACAGCAGGTGTGCAGAGCAGCTCGGTGCCAGCCTTGCTGTCAGCCATGGCAGCAGCTGCACAGTGTCACTGGCAACAGCACAAGAGGTCTTTGCATGGTCATTCTTCTGACCCATAGGTTCAGCAAGTCTCTTAACCTTGCAGCTGTCTGAGCTGTTCTACTTCTTTCTGCCTTTTAGCTCCCCAAACTCCTCAAGGCAACTGTAGGACCTCCGTATAAAATAGGAGAAGCTGTCCTATGTTCTTTAGAGTCCTATGTCCACTTTCTGATTGTGTTTGGAAGTTTAGTCCTGATAAATCAAAAGGCCTTCCTCAAATTTTTTGCAGTGTTGTTCAGTTCCAAACTCCCACCGCTGCAATGGTTACAGCAGCTCTGCCTGCATGTCCAGTAGCTGGTGGTGCTTGTTTCCTGTCTGTCGGGGCGCTGTGTTACTTTCCAGTGCAGTGAGCTTGGGATTGTACTCAGATGTTGGGCCCCTGCTCACTCTGGGTTTCTCCATGTTTCTCTCCGTGCCCTCCATGAAGCACAGATTAAATGCTCCCTGGCTTGGCTGGAGAGGATTTCCACCTTTTCTATGCTTGCTTTCTACTGTACTTGACCGTGCAAGAGCTGGAAATGGCAATTAGTCAGCATTCCTTCTTTCTGGAGATGGGAATGGGCAGGCCTTCTAATTAAAGAACCTTTGCAAAGCCTCTGAAATCTTACTCCAAGGAGCAGTGAGTGGATGACTCCTGTTCACTTTGCTCTTTGCAATACAAACCCTACTTGTGGCTGGATTCTGAAGTGGCCGCCACTTTTCCATTGAATCCTCTGCACTTCTACACTTCTGTTGCCCAGCTCTAATACTCGTCCTCTTCCTTTCTGCTAACTGTTCTTGGGACTTGAGGTGAAAGTCAGAATGTGTCTTTAATTACATGAAAGAGTCAGCAGAGCCTATGCATATTTATTTGCCTTGGGCTGTGTGCCTTGTCGAGCTAGTGAAAAGGAAGGGTAGAGGAAATGATTCCATGTGGAAGGCCCTAAATAAGTCCATGTCCTTGAGAAAAGGCAGAATGTGCCCTTGAAGTGATAGTGTCTAGGGCAGTAGAAAATCCCTTCCAAGGAGCACATAGAGAGGCAATCAGTGAGCCTGAGAGTGTAGAAAAGGTGCTGGAAATTGTTGTAGCTACAAAGGCCAGAGGAAGGGAGGAGAGAGTTTGGCACTAGAGATACAACAGCTACTTGTGGCAGGCCTGATCCTGTCCCTGGGGTTGTGCTGATCTGCAGTACAGTGTGTTACATCAGGTGTGGGAGCTGGTAGCTTTATTAGAAGCCAGGGCTTTGTGCTGCCCTCTGGCACTTGCCCAGAACTGAACTAGTTGTGCTTTCTAGTACAGAAAAAGGCCAAATCCCCAATGATGACTTCTGCCTGACAAGACCTTTGGAATCTGCAAGCTTCATGAAGTGTCTTCTGCCGCTGTTTCCCAGGCTTTTAGCTGTGCTGTTCCTGGAGGATTTCTTCTGAGAATGGTTCATTCTCCTCCTCTTCATACACTGAAGTTTGTTTTGATGGATACTGGTTTTGGAGGCCTTTTCTAGGCTTAGGATTTAAAGAATTGAATATCATTGTAGCGTTGGAGGTTCTGGCAGTCTCTGAGCTGCCACTCATGTGGATTATCTAGTTTAGCATCCTGAAGTAGAGGAGGTGGCATCTGAGGGTGTAAATGAATCAAGAATCCCTTTACGTATGTTAATTACAAGGGCCAGTCTTGCTGGCTGCATTGAATGCTGCTGAATCGGTGCTGGGCCTGGTAAAAAAAAAAAAAAAATCCAGTGTATTATGGAGGCAGAGTGTGGATTCAGGCTGCCATAGTTATGCCATGCATGGAAAAACCTGGAGTCCTGTTTCAGAGTGGGATGTCAGCACAGGGATTTGCATTGATTTATCTATCCTGGTGTTCTTACATAGTGGGATTGGTAAAATAATCTTTAAGGGAAGCATTTAACTACTAGCCATATTTCTGCATACAGAAGAGTTCATCTGTCAGATGTTCATCTGAACATCTGTCTTGCTGTTCTTGTTTGTGTGCTCAGCCCTGCAGGAAGGGTTGAGCAGAGGCTTTTCCCCTGCAGGGGTCTGTGCAACCCTCTGTGAGTACTTCCTGTCCTGCTCATGTAGTTGTTTTCAGAAGCCCAGTCATGTTGTGGCTGGGGGGCCACTGCTGATGTCTCTGGAAGAAAGGTAGCATCAGTTTCTAGATTTTCTTGCCATGGTTCCCAAGGTACGCAGCTTACCTTGTGGTCTGCCTGAAGCTGCTCCAACAAAAGGAGAATCCTTCTAAGAGCAAAATGCTAACACCGTTTGGAAACTAAGCTTTTGCTTCTCACTTCCTTGCTGGAGTCTGCCCTGCTCATGCCAGGGCCAGTGGGGAAGAGTTTGGGGTGTAAGGTGACACTTGACCTGCTTGTGTGAGATGGGAGGGCGAAGTGGGCCCAGCAGGCATCGTGCTCACAGGTGCACAGGGAGGGGCTTGGCACGGATTGGAGCAGTTGGCCAGCCTTGTGAGCATGAGAGCTGGCCATGATGGCGGCTGAGAGCCAGTGGAGGGTGTCAGGGTTGTTATTCTCATCTGTGTTAGGGTTTTAGCAGCCACAGAAGTGTACAGTGGAAAGGACAGGAGGAAAGACAGGCTGCTGTGTGACAGAGCCAGCCGTGTCTCTGGTATCATCTCTGAACATGGAACAATTGTCACCTGGAAGCACACAGGAATGCATTCAGCAGGGCTTAGGCTGATAGCCACCAAAAACTGTGTGTGGGCTTTGTTTCGGTGTTGGTGAGCCAGCTGAGGGTAATGGCTGGTGTGTGATAAAGCTGAAGGGCTGCTGGAGTGGCAGCTATTTCTTCAGACTGGAAGTAGAAATGATGACTGCTAACTCCAGTTTTTGTCTTTGTGGATCTATGGTGCCTGGCAAAGGTATCTACTCTCCTACCCTGATCTCTTTCTAAAACATTTTTCCTCTCGTAATGCCTCCCCTATGAAGTGGAAACAGTTCAGTTTTGTCTAGTAGTGTGTGTGATGCCTTCCTGCAAACTGACCCTGAGAAGTGAACGTGAACTGTGTGTGCAACATTGTGCACGTGGGTGAGGCTTGATCTTTCTGCACTAGTTCCCTCTCAGAATAACGACTGTAGGCCTTGTGTTAGTTGTTGTCACTCACGTGAATAAAGTGAGATTTGGATGTGGTTCCACTTCTGCCTCTGTGCAGACCAGAGAAGAAAGGTAATTTCTCATCATTACAACATGGGTTTTGGTCTGTTTCTCCCCTCCATTAGCTTTCTCTGGATGAGTACTTGTTTTTATAAAAATTGCTTCAAACTCAGCATTACCTGGTCCAAAGTAAGCAGCAAGGATCTGAGCTGCACCTTGTCTACTGTGTGAATCCCCTTTTCTTGTCATCCCATGCATTTTGAGTTGCACTATAGCATTGACAGGGATTGATGGATGGATGAAGATGGAACATGGCTTTCAGTTCAGCTTGCCTGGGGTCCTGAGCAGCTTTTCCTTTTCATGCACTGTTATGTCATTTAATTTCTCTAATGCTATGAACAGAAATGCAGCATTAAGCCTCGTATTAGGGCATTACAGTAGAGAAAGATTAGACTAGTGAGTGTTGCTGTTGTGGTTGTGACAGAGCAGTCCTGGCTGGCTGCCTGCACTGAGCTGCCTCCTGCCCTTCCTATCAATTGTTTCACAGCAGCAGCTGCGCTGTTTTTGGATTTGTGTTGCGAAATTAAGCGCTCCCGTCCTGACCACAGAAACAAAGCAAGTCTCAGCTTGCAGAACAGCAGTTCTGGTGAGGCTTTGGTGTGCCAAAACACAACACTTCGTTAAGACCACTGCAAAGGTTTAGCTAGAGACATCATCAAGCCTGGGAGCTCTTATCCCTGGTCTCCCAAAGCCTGTTTGCTTTTATACAAAGTAGAACAATGGGCCTTAAGGTGAGGTATGAGTGGTGCATCTGCACTTGGGCTTGCATGAGGGTCCTATCCCGCAGGTGCCAGTTGATGGATGGGCATGTCGCAGTTGCTGTGGGCTGCCTGGCGAGCTGCTCTGTGCAAGAGGTAGAAACCCTGGCAACTTAAAAGCAGATCTTCCTCTTATGTTCCTCATATCTAGCATGTGGCAATAGTTCTGGTTCATCTATTAACTGGTATCTCGAGCACACTAACCGTATCTTTTGGCTCAAATGGGAAAAATGTCTCCTTTTGGTTTGGCTTTATTTAAGCAGGTAACACAACTGACAGCTTTTTTTCCCCAGTTGAAATAGAAAAGCAAACATCTTGGGACAGACACGTTAAGAGAGAGGTTTCTGGTTCTGAAGCAGTTGCAAATGATCTGGATTTACGTAGCCGTCCTGCTGCAGAGTGTCTTGGGCTAAACAGTTTGTGTCTAGTCTAAGGAATGCTGAGCGTGAAGAATCTGAACCAGAAAGTATTGTGGGCTGAGCCCTTCTTTTAGCATCTGCCTCTGGCTGCAAGAGCTGGCCCTATTTGAAAAGCTGTCTCTTTCTCTTGGTGCTTGCACCTGCCCCACCTGTAAGGTTGGAACAGGTGTTGCTTACTGTAGTGTAACAGGGATCCCTAGGAGCTGCTCCAGTAGGGTATGTGTCAGTGCCTCTCATTCCTGAGCAAAGGGGGAGAAACACCAGTATGTACAGCTGGTGGCCAGGCTTTCTAAGAACTCTCCGTTATAAAATCGCTTGTTTGTTGAACTCTGAGGTCAAATCCTTGCACAGAGCCCCTGATGAGAAAGGTTACTTGCCACAGGGAACAGCTGGTCAAGCAGTAGGACTGTCTGCAAACTGAGTGGGTGTGGTTGTGAAGGGAGTTTTGTTTACCTCCTATGTATCACCAAAAATAAAAAGCAAAGTTTCCTTCCTGTATCTCTTATCTGGAGCCAAGTGAGCTAAACTGTTTATTATCTGATGGCAAAATAGTTGGAGAGAAGGATTGAGTGAAGACCTTAAATAAAATAAAAAATATACATCAAAACAAAAAAAATTAGGGAAGTCCCAGAAGAACAGCTTGTTCTGGTACATGGTGTTTCTCAATGTAACTGGCTTACAGGAAGATGTGCACAGATGGGAGGAGTTGATGCTTTTAAAGACTTCACTGCTAGCTGCCATCCCCCAGGCTCAAATGTTTAAAAATGGGTGGTTTTTATTTGTGTCAAATAGTGGCAATTTTACAACTTCTGGCAAGTGAGGGATATTCTTTCCACACACAGTGCTTTTAGGTGTCTGTCCAGGATTTCAGACTGAAATTAAAGAGTTGTCACCAGCAGTGGGGTACACCTGTCACCTGAATATGTCTTATAAGGGCAGATTGTAAAACATTGCTCTTTATTTCCTGCCGGCATGGATTTGTCTTTGGGGCCCCCTTTGGCATCTGTTCAGCCTCACACATGGGCCATCAAAGAACATCCTGGGTCATTCAGGACAAATTGGCCTTTGTTCAGCTTGGCTGAAATATTGGCTGGTTTTTGCTCTCTTGGGACAATAAGTGGAAACCAGGTTGCTTCAGCATGAGTGTGGAAAGTGGAACAGAAGTCTACCCAAGCAGTGGGATCTTTCACAAACTGAAGTCATTGCCCACAAGAATTGGGGTTGTCTTTGGGTCACTGGCACATTGCTGTGCACTTCTCCTTGGGGTGAAGAAACAGGCACTTTCTGATGATCTGAGCTACCCATGAGGAAACATCCAATAAAGTTCTCTGTTAATTATTTTCTAGATGTCAGTTTGCAAACTTCTGTTTTGGTGCCTCTTGTTTACAGCTTTGTGGGTTTCTTTTGTGCTGGTGACAGGACCATGTTACAATTAGGACTGTATCATTTCCTGGGAGAGGCCGGGCAGGAAAGCATGTGCACTGCTTGCTCTCAGTATCTAGAGAAGAGGCAAGTGCAGGAGCTGTGCATGCTGAGCTGGAGCAGCTTGAGGACTTGGGCCCTGGAAGAACATGGAACAGCTTTCCTGAAACCTCTGCTCATTGTCAGAGACTGACTTTTAGCTGCTCCATGTATATGGCACAGGAACAGCTGAAATAGCAAGAGATGGGCGACTAAGATAAATTAATGTTGGGGAAGATCATGCTAATAAATGCCTTCTGACTCATCCTGTTCCTAAATTCACATCCAGACTGGGATCTACCAATGGTTTAATGGCAATTCCATCAGTTCTTAGCAACCAGCTGCATTGAAAGCAAAGTGTGAAGATTTTAGCTGGGGACTCTTAAAAGGGACATCTGTGCTGAGTATCACACAACCTCTCTGGAACAGATAGCTGAGCAGAACTTAAGGAGTTCTGGAATGAGGTCCCTGGTTACAGTACACAGGGCTGGTAGCACTCCTGTCCTGAAAATCTTACAGTCAAAATAGCTTGGTCATGTGATCCCAAACTAACAAGGCATATAGGGCTGTCAAGTCCTGGGGGAATACCAGAAATACCTGTGCTTCCTTCTGCTAGTTCCTTTCAGAGCTGTTGGTGTGCTGGGCCAGTCTGGAGCCTTAGCTGGGTAATGGGAACGAGGAGGGAGCAGTGGTGCCTCCTGTGCTGCTGATGTGTAGGAAGGAGTCCATTTGTTGGTGTTGGATGAGAAGCAGGTTTAGTGAGGCTCTGCAGAGTTTTCTGCCTGCCACACTAGTCCAGGCAAGTTATGGCATCTGCAGTCTGGGGTGTGACCTCTCTGTGCCTCCTGCCAGTAGGGACAGAGAATGCTGTCGCTACATCCACCAGCTCTCTGTGTCATCCTCTGCTCTCCATCCCTGTTGGAGAACTTTTCCTTTAAGTTTGTATCCTGTTTACTGTTGCACTAGGCAGGGAGTGGGAATGTCCCTGGCACAGAGGGTGATCTTTGTGCTGACACAGAGCTCTCCCAGAGGGAATTGCAGTGTCGTGGGTGAGCTGCTGGGTTAAATATCCAGAATGCCCTTCCCCCTATTTAGCTTGCTCTGCTCCTATTTTTGTCTGTGTCTTAGGTGCTTTTTTCCATTTGAAATACTTCATGGGTCATCTGTCATTTTACTAGCTGGCAAATCAATATCAATATGATCTAGTGTGGTTTAACAGGAGACCATCCTGGTGCCCTTGGTGCCAAAGCCCTGCTGCCACAGATGTGGGCCTGGAGAGGCCCTTCTTCCCTACTTGTCACCCCTCCTGTCGTGCAGTGTTTAAGCTTTGCCATGGTCCTCGTCCTTATGCACTGCACAGGTTTGGAGTAGCCTTTCTGTTTCATCCCAGAGCCCTTAGCAGCAGTTAAGGGTCTTCCCAGCTGCCTGGCTAACATCAGTTTTAGGTGATCGATGTTCAGCTCCTCTGTTCCAGAGGTAGAGTAGCAGCAGGCTGCTCTGCTGGGGTGTTTGTTTACAGTTATAAATAGCACGTGCTGCTTGAATGCTTTCCAGGTTAGAGTTTGGGGGATGCCAGGCAGTACAGACTTAGCTATTGGGTTATTTTGGAGTTGAGCATGACTGATAGAGATGAAAGTCAGTTGTTAAAGGGAACAATCTAACCCTATATCAATAAGCTAATGTGAAGCTGGATTGATACAGCGTAAAAATGGAATGAGAGCTAGCAGCTGCCTTCAGGCTTTTCCCATGGATGCCGCTATCTTGCCCCTTGTAGCCACTGCAGATGACAAATCAGCAGAGGGGGAGCAGCTGGCCTCCCTTTTCTGGCAAGGGACATGTTGGGGCGTTTCAGGACACAACAGTGTGATGCTCCTTTGCGTCATCACAGCTGAAATTCAGATAAGGGCAATAACCCTGCAGTACTTGGGTTTATGTATAACAACACCCACTGGGGCGGTGATGGGGGTGGGGGTAAAGGGGGATGTGGGTTTTCTAATGAAAATGAAATATTCCACATATATTAATGCAAAATTTTTGAGGAAAAATTTTGCTTAGTAAATCTATATAGGGAAAGGTGTTGACTTAATTGGTTGGTGAGAGAAGAATGTTTTCTCGGCAAACACTGCCAACTATTAGGGATTGCCTCTGCCCCATGGTATGTACCTCAATAAGGAAATATAAATTTAATTCAGCTTTTCTACATGACTCTGTGTCCTGAATCACTTGATCCATCAAAAACTATGAGAAGCTTTCCTATGGACTGCAGTTGGCACTGGACTAGTCCTAGAAATAATGGAGAGCTGGTGGCTGACTCCTGTAGGAGTTGTCTCTCTTGACTGCCTCTAATTCAGCTGCTCCCTCTGATGGACTGCAAACAGAATTTGAGCTGGTTTTCCTGGAATAGCACTTCTGGTAGTAACAGGATTAAAAACACTGTCATTTCTTTTCTCTCCTCTCAAATATATTTCCAAGAGGACTTGTCATCTATCACAGATCTAGCTCCATAAACCTGGCTTCTTTGGCTAAACCCTCAGCTAGCCTTATTTCCTGGAAAGCTGGTGGTACTGAAGGTCACCCTGTGCCCATGTCTTCCCACAGAGCCATTCCACATCTAGCTTTGGTGCAAGTGATCCAGCAAGTCCAACGGAGTCACAGATGTCTTTAAACAGAAGTGCCTCAAAGCTCCTGTGGGCATGCATGTATGCACATGTGTATAAAAGGAACCCAAAACAACACCCAGAAAGTATTCAAAGAATGAACTTGCTAATTAGCAATAATCTTACTTTGCCCCCTTGGGTATGAAACAGTGATAGAGCAGGAAGCTGCAACTTGGGGCTCTCTTCAAATGCTGCTTCCTGGCATAGTCAGGACTTTGCTCTCTTGTTTTTCTTAAAAAAACCCAAACCCCTTCCAGCTCATATTTTTGTTCAAATAGTCAATTTAGTTGCGGTTGTTTTCAGTATCGCTGTCAAGTCTTTCTGCACACTGAAATGCCAAGCCTGAAAGCATCGTTCTCTAAGCACCATCTCTTGCATAACCCACACTCCCCTCAGCATGGCCTTTGCACACAGGGGTCTCCCCTCAGCTGCATGCTCAACACCCACTCTCCCACTGGGGATTTCAACCAAGCCAACGATGACCTGCAATGCACTCAGTGCAGAGGAGTTTCCTCTATGGGGTTGTGTGACCAAGGTGCTGGGCTGGGATTCCTTCAGTTGTTTGCTCAGTTGCAGTTTCTTTGTGTGTCTTTCCTTCCCTTGACAGACATGAAGGTGTCTTAGGGAGCATTTTGAGTGCTAATGTCGCAGTGATTATAAAGTGTATTTCTGTGGGGCTGACTTTCGTGTTGGGAAGGATGTTGAGCTGTATGGCTACTATCTGGAACAGGCTGGGCTCAATGGCTTACTGCTAATTGAGTAAGTAAGATCAGAATTAGACTGCTAAACATTGCTCTAGGACAGAAGACTGGGATTACAGGGCTAAAAATTGCTTCAGATGGGGAACTTTGGCTTTTCTACTAAGTTGCTACCTCACAGTGCCTAAAATCCTGACCTCAGAGTCTCTGGTGATGTTCAAGGGTCCAGTTCTCTGCGTACTTGAGCTACTGGTGCTGATGGGTTTCCTAAGCCCAGAATCACGTTCCAAAGCTGCATTGATGGAAAACATGTTGCTGGCACACGTGGATTGCAAAAGATTGGGATGTGTCGACATAGCATTGAGGGTTGTTGCTCTTATCTCCATTGTATTTATTAACCTGGGTCTAACTTGAGTTCTTTCATTCTGCTGCCTTGTTTTTGCAATTGAAAAACTGGGTGGGAGAGCAAAATGAGGGGACTTCCAGTTGGCTTGAACGGGTAGTCTTTCATCTTTTCCCAGGAACTGACCTTCAGTTTGATTGGAGAGGAGTCTTCATTTGTAAAAGCATGTTTCTTTTCTCCTGGTTTCTTTATTCTTCCCCTCACATTCTTCTCACATGTATGTTCCTGTCACTCCTTGGAATGCAGTGATTATAGTGATTATCTGGTACTTAGAGAAGCTGTTGTATCTCACCATGGCTGGATGTGTGTGGAGGCAGCAGCCAGTGAGTGCAAAGGGCAACATGCTGGATGCTGAAGTTTTGTATTTTTGTTTCCTCCCATCCCTTTTTTCCTACTGGAGAGCTCTGATGTGCTTGCCAGATGGAGCTCCTAGTGACTGAGATAATGGGTTTAGCACATGCCTTCCCTTTTATGCAGCTGGGATGTCTCCTCTCCTCAAACCCAGCTGGGTCACCGTGTGAAAGGGTAAAGCAAGCACGGCTTCAGGAGCCCTGCTTGCCATCAGGGCCTAGTTTAGTGCTGTGGAATTGGATATGGGAGGGACAGGACACCAGAGGCTCTGCAGGAAGGACTGTCACTGATTCCCTAATGGGGATCAGTAGTCCCTCTTGCTCACTTGAGATGTGGCTGACATTCACAGCAGAGTTGGGATCACTTAGCTGGAAAGCACCAGCATTCCTGTTCTGGCACTTTCGCTTACTGGTTGATGATTCTTTTTCCTGTCAGGAAAAAGATGCTTACTAGAAAGCTTTTAGTGGAATATGTTTTGAAGTGGATTTATCTATAAGCTCAAAGCTGTTGAAGTATCAGCCTTGTTTTCTTTCTTAGTCTGTTTTTACCAGCCCTGCACTGGCCAGGATCTAAAAAAAAGTGTGAGGCCTTAGCCAGATGCATGTGATGTTCCTTAACTTCGTAAAACATAAGTAAGAGGAGGGTAGCTCTTTGTGATGGGGCTGTGTGAAGGCCAAGACAGCAAAATTCCATGACTTCTCTAACACCCCCTGTAATAACCACTTGGTTTGAGTTGTATATCGGCCAGTGGGGAGAAACCTCTGGGGAAAGCTGGGAATGAGGCTTTTCTGTGCCTGGTTTTGTACAGGAGCAGACTGGTTTTGGTAGCATTTCATGGTGCATTTTTCTTTCTCTTGTTGCAGGGGAGGCTGGTGCCAGCATTATTCGGGTGTCAAAAGAAGCCCGGAAGAGGTTCTTGGGCCCACTCCACCCCTCTTTCAACTTGGTGAAGACCATCCGGATGTGCCTGTCCAAGACTGTGCCAGAGAATGGGCATGAGGTTGCAGCAGGACGTTTGGGTATTTCCCTGACACGGGTCTCTGATGGAGAAAATGTGATACTGTCAGACTTCAATTCCAAGGAGGAGCTGATCCAGGTGAATGGAATCTTACTGCAGAGGGCTGGGCAGAAGCTGCATGGAGTTTTGTTTTGCCTTGGTCTCCAAATGTCATTAGTACTGGAGTATAATTGTCAGCACATGCCAGCACGGTGTTCTGAGAAGAGTAATAGTTTCAGTAGGCTTTGATCTGGTTCTTAGATTCTGGATCTCTTTCTCCCTCAGGCCTGTGTCTGCAGCACCTTTATCCCTGTCTACTGTGGGCTGATACCTCCAACCTTGCGTGGAGTGGTAAGTAAGATTCTAGGATGGTCCTTCGCTAAATTGCATACTAATGAGTAAGTTTTGGCAATGTTATTGCCTGCCTGCTGGCAGCATTTATCTGAAGAGATACGAGAAATTCCCAAATAAACAACTTCCAGCAGTGGATATGCCTTCTTTCCACTGCTGCCCACAGTTGACTATAAATGTCCTGAAGACCAATGGATTTAATATACAGTAATATATGGCAGTCTGGGGAAGGGCTGGCTGGCTTAGCAGGTGGTTCTCATGGCTGCATGGTACAACACTTTCTATCACTGAGGCTCCAGCTGTCTGCATGTGGAAGGAAGTTGGGCCCAGGGTAAAAGTCATGATTGCAGTCCCTCTCCCATGTGCCTGACACTTTCTGTGGGGTTTTAACTAGTGGTGTGGATACTGGCCCTCTTTTCCATGGAGTTCTTCCTGCTCTTTCTCTGAGAATAATGTTCTGCTGCCTGCCAGAGCTTTCTTTAAATTTTGTCCAAGGCTGTCCAAGAGCAATTTATCCCTCTGTGTTTGCATGTTAGAAATGAAAACACATGAAAGCTGTGCAGAGCTGCAGCACAGCTGGATGCTGCAGTCATGCTTTAAGGGCCTCCTGGTTGAGCTTGGCCTCCCTTGTCCTACATAGGTTAATAAACACATTAAGAGGCAAAGTAAAGAGTCAAAAGTGAGAGGGAGAACTGCTATAAAATATGTGCCCTGATTTACCCTAAGTGATCTGACCAAAGTGCCTCTGTCTGTCAGAGCACAGCATCAAATCTGCTCCGATTGCTACCTGTGTCCTAAAAGTGAGGTCAGTTTTGCTCCTGCATAATACACAACTTGGCTGGTTTTGTCTTGTGCAAGCATGCTGGTCAGGGAAATGACCTGGAGGAGATGTCCAATGCTGTCCAACCCTTCAGAGAAGTGACAGAATCAGTAATGGTTTGGTATTTGCTCAGCAACTGCGGGCAGGGCTTTTTCCCTACAGCTGGTGGGACCACAGCAGTGGCTCTTGCCTTACACCTCTTCAGGGCTAACTGAGGTCAGTGTGCATCAGGCAAAAATCTCGCAATTTCAAAACTCTGTCCAACATCAGGGTTTCTGGAATGTGCAGCTGTCCTGGCACACTGAGGGATGACTTCTCATGGGAAAAAGTGGGGAGGAAATAGGAGATGAGGAAATTTAATTCCTACCTCTTCCCCAGAAAAACATGGCTCTGAAGGGGGACTGCTGATGAGGCGAGAGGTTAAACTGGGTTGGGTATGAGCTTGGGAAATGGTTTTGAAACAGGAATGCATGGTTCCTAGCATGCCTTTGGTGACTATATTTGCCACAGGATAAACTGACAGGCCTGGCACAAGGACTAGTTTTCAAGGCAATGTTACTGTGTGCAAGGTGCAAAATCCATATTTTGCCTTCCTCCTAAATTTTTTCCAGTGTTCACTTCTCTGAGATCTGGTAGCCCCATGGAGTGCATGATGGAGATGGGGGGGGGGGGGGTAGTAAAAAAAAAATCTTAAATACTGAGAAGTGGAAAGGTCAGTAACTGACCTATCAACAAACACTGTAGCTGTGAACTGTCTAATGCACATGGGTGAGATGAAACCCTAACAAGGGTTACAAAGCTGATTGTCAGATCATGTGAGTGAGGGTCCCTGTGCATGGAAGAACATAAGAGAATGGGAAGTGGGCACCCCAGTCTACGAACCATCCCCTAAAGCTGCTGCTGCTTGTGCCTGAAGGCAGCTGGTGGCTCCAGCCTGTGGCCCTGTGCTGTCCTGGGCTTTGCAGGAGGCTGGAGAGTGGTTGCACTTGGGTTTCTGGAGGTTCAGGCAAATCCAAAGTGTCAGCTGAGCTTTACTGAGGAACGTTAATCAGCACCGCTTGGAAGCGGCGGACCAGAGAGTGGGGTATGCACGTCTGTTCGTGGATTTCTATGGAATCAGAAGGCTTTGCCCGTCAGCTCTGTTGTAGTTGAGCCTTTTTTCTAATGGTGTCTGTGGAGTCATGCTGCCACCCTCAGGGAAACGTGTTTTCTGCATCCTTACTGCAAAACTAGTGTTGTCCAGCACTAAAACTTACCTCCATTTTCTTTAAACAAAGTGCACGCTGCCTGCTTTGCTCTTTTCTTGTCCCACTCAGCATGTTGGGGTCTCATCCTTGCAAAGGGAGTCAGGCAGATGTCTCCAACTCTAGCTGTGCCTAGTCTGGCTCTCAGTGGAGCAGCTTTGGGAAGAGGATGACAATGGCAGTTTGCTGTGGTTGCTTTAGGCTTAGGGAACAGTGATGCCCACTTTAGAAGGGGGAGTGGGATCAGTTGATTGTTGGCAGCTCTGTTATCGGAAAGCATCTTTTAAGCATGCTGTGTTTTTGAGACAATGCACTTATCCTTGAGTTTAATCTATCCTATCCTTCTACTTCCTTCACTGTCCAAATTCAGGTGGTGTAGGAGTCTCTAAGTGTCTGTCTTGACACAGTGTTTGGTGAGCAAGGGCTGCCACGAGGATAAAATGTCCTGTGCTCTTGAGTTTGGGCTGCTGTAGCCTACAACTGTAGTCACAAGCCATCTCCCATGAAGCTGTAGGCTGCATGCAAAGGTAGCCCTGAGGTTTAGTTTGCCTCCCAAGAAGGCAAACTGCTCTGCACTCCACCCTGACACTGTTGCCTCAATGGCAGCTGGCTTGCTATAGGTTAATTTAATTGCTTTTAGCCCAAGAGCCTGTGAACTGTTCCCCAGGCTCAGAGAAGCTGCTTGAAGAGGTCTTTGTCTTGTCTGCCATCCAGAGCAAGAGAGAACAAAGTGCAAAGCACCGTCCAGGCAACACATCTGGTGTCTTCCTAGGCATTGTGCAGCAAAAGACCAATGTTGGTGGTCAGTCTGCCTGTGAGAACAGAGGAAGCATGATGCAGAATGGAGCACCTCCTTCAATCAGTATTTCCATGCTCTGCCTGGGTTTAGCCTCTACTGGCTCAGCTTCTGGCTCAGCAGAGAGCTGAAAGATGTTTACAGGTGCTACTTGTGGGGCTGCATAGCCCCTGTATAATGATTTGTGTTTGACCCTGTCCAGAGGAAATGGATCCAGGCAGCAAATTGCAGGATCAACTCTGATACAAAACCAGCAGGACTCTTCTGTAACTGAGGTTCACAAGAGCTGGAGTTGTTCTGCAAAGACCCCCAGCTTCCTTCTCTTTTGGCTTGACTGACATACTTTTCCTTTTATCTTTTGCATGTTGCTTACTCTGCCAAAACCTGTGATAGGGATCATCTTGCTCAGCTCCTTGTGCAATTATAGTATCCAGCAAATGTTTTGAGAACATGCTACTGGGGTTGCCCTTCCTGCAAGGGTAAAGCAAATGTGTTTATGGTACAGAAGTACAGAACATTCTCTGATAAGAGAATGCCTGTTAAGAGCAAACCCAAGTCCCCTGTGCTCTGTTATCACACCACAGCAGTTGATTCCCACTGTGTATGCATGTGTTGGGATTGCTGCTCGATAAGCCTGCTAGCAACGTTTTACTCATAGGTAGCAAACCTTCTGCCAGTGGGGACTTGTGTCTGAGCTTATTCATTTTAAACACAAGTGAAAAATGGCACAATGTCACAGTGTGACAGCTTAGATCAGTGCTAATTTGCACTGCAGGTGGTTGTTGGTGTATATTATTATTTAATTGGACAGCAGTCAAACCGCATAGGAGATGTAAGTCAGCAGTCACACAAGTGATGTGCCTTTCTTATTGAACACTCGTGGCCAACACACTCAACCAAGAAAAGCACATAGCAAAAGGAGATTATGATCAACACAGCTGTGCTATCACCTGTTTTGACTCCTCCAGTGCTGGTGGATGTACTCCATTCTCTTCCCAAGTTGTTGGCACAAATAGGAAGAGGGACACAGAGTCAAAAAGCTGCTTGATCAGTTGTGAGAATGAAGATTGCTGCATTTGTCTTGATTTCAGAGATACGTTGATGGAGGGATTTCTGACAATTTGCCCCAATATGAGCTGAAGAACACAATCACGGTGTCTCCTTTCTCGGGAGAGAGCGATATCTGCCCACGGGACAGTTCCACAAACATGCATGAGCTGAGAGTCACCAATACAAGCATCCAGTTCAACCTTCGCAACCTCTACCGCCTTTCAAAGGCCCTGTTTCCTCCGGAGCCCCAGGTGAGTTTCCTGGCCTCACCAGACCTTGGGGACCACAGATCTTGGGCACTGGCTATACTGTGTGCACTTTAGCAGGAGAAGATTCCGGACACTGCTAGTTTTGTATCTCATGTTTGTCTTTGATCTTGGCATTATCAACCCAGTGACTCGCTAAACCTTGAGCACCTGCACAAGAGTTTGTCTTCTTTTGCTACTTGAAGAGCTGGAATTTAGGTGGTAGCAGTTGCTTGGAAAGTATTCCCGTGTTGCTCTCTGTAGTCTTTGCCTGGAAATCAGGCTCACTGTAAACAAAGCTGTATTGGCCATCAGAACCAATGTGCACCTCAGTGTTTTAAGGTAAGGATGGAGCTGCCAGTATGAAGCCTTTCTACTAAATCAGTGTAGCAAGTGGCACTGCAAACTTTGTGTGCTTCTGAGAAGGTGCAAATGCCAGATAGGCCTGACATTTGGATATAATAAGCATGCATTCATGTGCTGAATTACTTGAGCAAGATTTTTCCCACCCCCTCTCTAGTCTTAGCTGGCTTTATGTGCAAACACAATGGCCCCTCCTGGCATCTGCAGGGAAGTATTCTGGGCTGCTTGTCAGAGTGGCTGTCTGAAGGCTGCCCACAGCAGCATCAGCTCTAGATGGGAAAATGAGGTAGCTGCAACTCTTAAGCCCACACTTAGGTAGGATTCTAGGTGTCCCTTCCAGTCTAAATTGTGCTGTGATTCCCATATCCAGTGTATTGATGCTATACCTCTCATTCCTGCTCAAAGCCTGAGAAAGGCTGGCAAGAATGAGACTTATTCTTGGGATAGCTCAGGAGTCAGGAGAATTCCTCTGAAGCCAGCCTTGAGGCAGGTGTTTGCTCTGCTCAGCCAGTTTCCAAATGACTCTTATCACTTTCCTCTGTCCACAGGTGCTGCGGGATATGTGCAAGCAGGGCTATCGGGATGCACTGCACTTCCTGAAGAAGAATGGTAAGGCACTGGCTGGCTGTAGGGTGTGCTGAATTTCCTGTTGTGCCACAGTTGGTGCCATGGCTTTGAGAGTAGTTAATGGTGCATATGAAGGGAGGAAGGGAAGAACTGAGCTGTGCCTCAGATACTGGGGTATAGAATTCTCCTTAGTAAGTCTACTTCAGAACTTCAGGAAGCAGAGGTGGTGACCTTTGCAGTTACTAACACACTGTTGGGCAGCAGTGCCGTTTGGACCTCCTGCAAGACACCCTGCTGCTCTCCGTGTACAGCTGGGTCTGTGTGGTGCTGCCCTCAGAGCCCCCGTGCCGGGCCCTTGGGCGCTGCCGGGTGCCTGCCCGGCTCTCCTGCCCGCAGCCGCTGCAGCGCTGGGTGTGCGCTTGCTGCCACCTCGTGTCCACGGACAGTGATGCGAGCCGGGATAACTGGGATTGCACTGCAGGAGGGAAATCTTGCCTGAAACATGGGTGACTGGCAGATTATGGCAACAAAACTCTGCAAAACAGCACCCTGCGGAACTTAGAGGGGAAATGCGAGAACTTCTGATGGGGAGAGAATGAACTTAAAACCAGCAAGGTTTCTAACTCCTTGTGGTAAGCATTACAAACCGATGTAAGCTAAAGAGGCTGGGCATGGCCTCAGCCTGAGGGGAGTTAGGATGACAAAAGGACTAACACTAAAGGCCGGGCGCAGGGCAGCTGGTTTGTGTCATCCTTACAGTCTAACTTCTCTTCTCAGGTCTCCTTCATCGTCCAAGTCCTGCTCGTCCTCTCCTTGCCATAGAAGCACCTCCAGGAGAGAAGAAAGAGGAAGAAACAGAAGCTGAGGACCAACTAGAGGACAACACTGCCCTTGCTGTTGTTGAAGAGCACATCTTTGAACACTTGCCTCCCAGATTGAACCAAGGTATGATTCATAAGGAGAGATCACAGGTAATCTTCCTGTGCTGCCTGGCCTGCCTCAGAAGATTACTGGGATGTGTGATTATTGCTTGTGGCTTGGGTTGGTTGTGCCCAGGGGTTGAACTGACACCTGCTGAGGGTTAGATGGATTGGGGGTCTCAGATAAAGTCATGGCTTGCCCTGTGTAGGCGGGGTTGAGAGTGGTTGATTAATTTGACAGTGTTCTGTGTGGTAAGGAGAGGAGTGGGTCTTACTGCTCACTCCTTTAAGTGTGATAAAGGTGAAAGCTGCTGGTTTTAGCTGTGCTCAGGGAGTTACTAACCTGAGCAAGACTTCCTAAGAAGTGGGAGGTAGCTGCCTCAGGCTGAGTAGCTTCTGAAGTATGGCAAGAAAAGAGATAGTCCCACGGGGGATATTCAACCAGTTTTCTTCTGCCTTCAGCTCTTCTGGAGGCTTGTGCTGAAAGAAGAAGTTTCTTGACTGGCCTCAGCAATATGCTGCCTGTCCGTGTGGCCACAGCAATGATGGTCCCGTATATGCTGCCTCTGGAGTCTGCAGTTTCCTTCACTGTCAGGTAAGCCTTGGGCTGGTCCCTCAGTGGTGCTTTTCCCATTGCAGAGAAGTGTTTGATGTAACTGTAGTGTTTGAATGGACAGAGAGGGGGATTCTCTCTAATTCTGCACTGCTGGTGTTCCTGGGGAAGGAGCTCCTGACAACTACCAGATGTGAATATAAAAAAAAAACCAAAAAAAACCCCACAAAACCAGAAAAACAAGGAACTCAAAACTTTTCCTATCTTTGTGTCATTTAGTTACAGGCAATACTTGCAGCTTGAAGGAAGATTGCTGTATGCTAGAACTTGCCCCAGTTAAATGGTGATAAATTTTTGAGCCTTAAGAGAGACTTCGGAACTGGTATTCTTTTCATCATACTGGCTTGTGTGGCCAGCTAATGGTTGTCTCCTGTCTCTTTACAGGTTGCTGGAATGGCTCCCAGATATCCCTGAGGATATAAGATGGATGAGGGAGCAGGTAACAGAAATCTGCAACTATCTTGTGAAGAAAGCCAAGAAGAAACTGGGCAGCCATCTTTCAGCCAGGTATGGCTGCTTTTCTTCACAGCACAGTTCTGGAGGAGCCCTCCATTTCCCCTTACACCTTTGAATTCTAGAGCCTCTACTCTATTGGAACAGAGCAAATAAGGCACAAATTGACCAGAAAGATTTACCACTTAAGCTGAAATGCAAATCTGGTCCATGGTCTCTTGGCTTCCTTAACTGTTGGATAGGCTCAGCACATGGTCCCCTTCCTTTGTCCCATTAGAGGGCAGCCCCTGTAATGAAGCTGTCACTATAGCAGCAGGGCAGAACATGTAAAACAGTATGCCAGCTTAGTGCGTGCCCCCTCTAGAAGACAGAGGTGCTTGTCTTCTGGCATTTGCTGGCCCAGGATCCCCTGAAAGTCCTTTCTGAGAAGTACTTGTGTTCAAATGACCTGTTCTACCTGAAGATCTCAGCCTGGTTTGGGGGGGAGGGAATATGGTGGCCAGGGAACACCAGAGAGTTTCCAAATGAGACTGATTGCTTTGGGCCTGCGTGTGTGCCTGTGCTTCTGCACTGAACTCCTGCAATAGCCCCTGGCTTGAGGCTGTGGCAAGACTGTTGTGTGGATGAGGCTAGGAAACTCTCGCAGTACTAGTCAGGGGGTCCCAGCTGTGATTTGATCCTAGTACAAAGGTGTGATTCTTACCCAAAAGAGAGTCCATGGTCTGAATAACTGAGAGATTTGAGGGGGGAAAATGGGCACAGACTTCTCACTAAAATTATGCAGTCAATATAGTACAAAACAGGACTGTGGTCCTGGAGCTCTGGTCTGGTGACCTGCTCAACTGTTGCCTTGTACTGAGTCTTTGCATGTATTTGCCTTTCAGGCTTTACTATCACCTCGAGCTTGGAGGGCCCCAGAACCTGCCAATTTCTCCTCCGCCACCTTGTGGTGAAGCGCTGCCCATATGGATGAGAAGCAACCGCTCGGTGTCTGATGTCATGATGAAGTGGGAGGAGTACCAGCGCCAGCTCATGCTGGGCTTGCTCTGCATCAACGTGGACATGCAAGCCTCCCTCTTCCCTCGGGAAGGGTTTCAGTTAAAGCTTCCACCTCTAGACTGTGCAAAAGAGTGCCTGCCACTCTTCTGAGCCTGCTGCTGTGAGGGGATGAGGGTGGGTGGAAAGGGGAATGGGCACAGGGTGGCACCAGTCTCATCCCTCAGCAGCAGGCTGCCCTGTGCTCCTGAATATGCTGCAAGGGGAATTTCCCCGGGATGGAGACTGGTGGAGTTGACTGTAGCCATTTGTTGCCCGCTGGGCCAGGCAAGGGACCTTTGTGCTCAAAGACACACAGAGGCTGATTCCTTGCTCTAGACTTGTGGTGAGGCCTGACCATTGCCTGTGGCCAGGCTGATGCTGACCCAGCTGGGCTCTCCAAATAGTGCACTTTGAATTGCCACTGGCTTTTTACCGCCACATAACCGGGATGTAGATGACGCTCTCAAGTTCATACAGCTTTTACCTCCCTTGGTTTTTCAGAGCATGTGTCTTGGTTCCTCTCCTTAAATCATCTGACAACCCTTAGCTCTTTGTGCTACTGAAAGATGAAGTAGCCTCTTGCCAAACCAATTTTTCTAATGGCTTTCAAATCTCTTGACTTTCTTCTTTGCTGAAACCATGTCCTTTCCTCTCTCCCTTAATTGCGTCCACACTGGAAGCCAGAGCTGGTCCTGCAGCAGGCTGCACTGAAACTGCAGAAGTGTAGAAAAGTTATGTATTTTCCCTGATTCATGTTGTCCTGGTCTCTCCCTTTTTGATTGGGGTCCTCATGGAACTGCTGTGACTTGAAATCTGAGTGTTAAGTGATTGAGCATATTTAAAGAAGTAATTTTGACAGATTTTTTTTTCCAGGGAAACATGTTGAATTTGAGGCCCTATTCCGGTCTCTATGAAAGGAATTGGTGTGGGGTAGCCCTGAAAAAAGCTCAGCCTGGCTATCTCAAGATCAGCTTAGCAGCTGAAGCAATATGAAGTGCTTGTAGGAAGATGAGAATTGTGCAGGGCATGTTATTTTTGAGAGGCTCATGGTAAAGTGTCACAGCAAGTGCTGGGAAAGTGGCTGCCTCTGACAGGGGTCAGTTGGGCTTTGCTCCTTAAGGGGCTGTACAACTGAGGCAAATTCCAAGTGGGTGATACAGAATGGATCTCCTGCCAAACTGAGGCTTCTATCTCTCTTCTGCTCAGAAAGTTTGGTTGTTGAGGCTTTGGAGTGAGAAGGATTTAGGCTTGTAGCTACACCAGCATCACAGCTTGCCTGTCTCGTGATGTGGCTCACAGGTCCTGCTCTGCAGCTGGCAGTAGGAGGAGCATGAGAAGGGAAGTTAAGACTGTTGATGCACATGCAGCCACTTGGAACTGGCTCCACTTTGTCTTGCCCCTTAAAAGACCAGAGCTAGTGGGTCTGTAGCAGAGCAGGACTCTGCCTTGTGAGGCACTGCTTTCTCAGTGGTGGTCTGGTCTTGGCTTGTGTCAGAAGTATGAACTCCCTGTTCTTCACAGGGTGAGGCATGGCTTCCTGTGGGGATTGCATGGACTTAAGGTTAGGTCTTCACACTCTGACAAACCCAGCTCCTGGTATCTTTTTCTGCTGCTTGTCTAGCTACGTGAGGCGTCTTCTACCTCTCCTAGCACAAACTGTGCAATGGCCAAAGCAAAGATATGCTGTCTTTTCTGGGGAGCAGGACAGGGTATCTGAAGCTGATTACGTAGCCTATACGTGGAATAGTGATTTTTAATAGACTCTGTTTTGCACCTTAGATTTAGGATGGGAAAATAAGCCCAGAAGTTGTGCTAATAACTGGAGAAAGTAGTAAATCTGCATGAGCAGTGTCGGTGATGGGGTGGGTGCTGTGTCCTACGAGCACAGTTGTGCACTAGGCATGGGTTTGGTGTTTGTGTGGAGACTCTGATAAGCATCAGGACTTTCCTGCAGTGGCTGTGCCAAGCTGGGAGGCAGTGGAGTGGGCAGCTGTGGTGCTAACCCGCTGCCCAGGAGATGCCAGTGCAAGGATGACCTTGTGGCTTAGATTATCATCCCACTGCCCTTGCTGGATGTAACCTACCTATGTAACACAAGGGCCTGTGTAGCTTACAAAGCAGGCCTGCACTTATGCAGTCAGTTTTAGTCTTAAGCTTTGCATAGTTAAGTCAGTTAGGGAACAGGGAAATCACTACAGGACGAGAAAAAAAATGGAGGATTCTGAAATCAGAATAAAACATTGGATTACAAAACAAGTCAATCTTCTAATTGTCTAAAGCCTGCGGAAAAACATGCTAGATGCTAATGGAAGTGAAGCAGCAAGAAGATACTGTCACTTAGTGGGAGCAGGATGAATTTGATGAAAATTGGAACTGAGAAAAAGTGTTCATTTTGTGGTTTGGTATGGGATTTCTTTTCTTCCACTGTTTTGGACTACCTTCTTGGGGGGAATGGCACATGCACAGCTACTTAGATTGCTAAATGCATATCTCTCGTCCCTAGTGCACACAGAGCAATTGGCAAGAACATAGCGATATTTATTTTATCCAGAAGCAAAGCATCTGAGAGGGGCAGAACTGCATAAGGAAAATCTTGCATTTAGAAGCTGCTGCCCTTTTGACTCTGCCTTTTTTTTTTTTTTTTTTTGAGTTAATATATGGGTGGAGAAAAGGATGCAAGTATTTTTTTTATCCCTTCTTCCTGGACTGGTAAAACCACTGAGTGATTATGTAAACCACTAAACTATGAAACAAAATACTCTTGGCAACAGAGCGTGCTAAGAAGTTGCAGCTTGGCACCCTTATCCCTTGCCTTTTGCATCAGAACTGACTGGTCTGGTGCTGACTGGGTTGATGGCACTGTCTTCCAGTGCTCTGATCCAGAAGGCTTGGGGATTCTGGTTCATGCATTTCAACAGCTGTGCCTGGTAAAAGGCCTGAGTTTTGTTCTGTGTTTCACCTCATCTGTAGTTTAGTTTATTATATTAACTTCTCAAAGAGAAATTTTTGTACACTTCAAACTATAACCACAAATCAAAGCCTGGCTTTAAAAATAAAGGTGTAACTCTTCACTGAGGAAATTCCTGTTTTTCCTATGCTAATTTGCAGGGTGTGAACGGATACTGGGAATGCACCACTCTGTATTAACTCTTTCTTTGCCTGTTTTGATGCCCCAAGTGTTACATTGGCTATTGAGTGATGGCTTGTTGGCTTTATAGATTTGAGCTCTGATAAAGGAACTGCAGATCTGTCAAAAATACTTCAAACTACCCTCATTTTCCTTTTGAAAAATTTCACTTATTTGCTTGAAATTCTTGCTGCTCATTCACCATGGATTGCAAAGGATGAAGGAATTAGGGAAGATCACCTTTCCCACTGATGAAGAAAAAGGGCTGTGTCAGCTTGTGAACAGCTTTTTGTTATGCAGTGCTGCCTTGTCTAGATGAGACCCCACTCTTTCTGAAATCTCTGGAAACCTTGTGTGATAGGCTCTGGATTGGATATGGAGGGGTTTATTGTGATAGTGCTCACTGGAACTGTTCAGCCCCTTGTTCTGTGTGTACCTCATGGCATGCAAAGTTATCTTCTGGGCAGCCACTGCTGATTAACCTACGCTTGCCAAGTCGGTAGGAACAAGGTCATCTGTGGCTGTCAGTCCCTTCTTCTCCAAAATGTGTGGCTGGGCAGCCCAGCAGGCAGTTGCCAGGGCCTGTCTGCTCTCCAGTGTATGGTGAGTGAGAGGTCAGGTTCCTGGCCAAAAATTCATCTTGTAGTCCATGTCCAATGGTCCTCACAGCATTCACTGGATTCCTGCAGGAGTCCCAACCCTTGCCATTTCCACTGTTTCACATAAAGGGTCTGTGCATTCAGGAATCCCCGTTTTTTTTTCTCCTTCCTATGTTATTACTTGCTGCTTTTAACAAGGCTAATGGTGACCTTGTTGTGCATCTAACCAGCCCCTAACCTGTACAACACCGTAGAGTTGTTTTGTGTACAACAGTCTGTGCCTACGGCATACTCTGTAACCCACAATTAGTGTGTAATATAATTGGTTTGGTTTGCTGCCTGCCCTACTGCTCATACCGTTGAAGGCTGATTTTCAAGGGACAGGAGAAAATACTGACCACTACGTATAGGACCTAGGAATTGTTTTCTCGTGGCTTCTTGGAAGGCTGTGTACCTGCACCACTCAGACCAGAGAATAAAAGAGAATCTGCTGTCTGCCAGGACTGGGGTGTCCCCAGTACTTTTATATTCCCCAGGAGTTTTATTAATTTTTAAAAATTGTCTAGTAATTCACTACTTCCTTGGAGAAAAGAACTCTCACTTTCGCCAGAGCGGCTGTGGGAGAAATACCTGAAACTCTGTGTGTTTTTCCCTTAGGGAGTGTCTATTTCTACTAAATGTGTGCCAGATGTGGTGGGTGGCAGGGCTGCCAAAGTCAGAGGGCCTTGCCAACAGTTTTCTCAAACTCTTGTTTCTGTCACCTCTTTAAATCAGTGAGAGAATGAACCACCTCACCTGGCTGCCATGTCAGCCACCTTGTTTGTGCCAAACACACCCTGTGCCTTTACAGCGGGCTCTGGCCTCCTGTCCGTCGGGTGTCTGCCTTTCTGAGTGCAGCAGGACTCCCTGTCCTCTCCCTCCTTCCCCTTGCCTACCGGTGGGACATAGCTCCTTTTCCAGGCAGCTCCACTAGGACAGCCTGTAATTGTATCTGTCTCACTCAGTGGATCCACATCAGCCCTGCACAGGGAGGAGGAAACTTTAGTTCCAAACAGAAGAGTTGGAAATGTAACTTTGAAATAAATACCTCTCTCTTCTGAGGTTCTCTCTTGTTCTTAGAAACAGCATCTAAAGCAGCTCTTTGAGCTTCCTATGTCCTGTGACTCCACTGCTGCCTCTGAGTTTGAGAAGATCCTTAAGCACACAACACATGTGGAGGTCCTGTGGAAATTACTGGTGTCAAAGCAGCAACTAGACCAGCAATAGCATACACAAGTTATGTATTTACGTGGCAACGTCACTAAGTAGCGTTCACAGTCACTTTAAAAGTTCAGTATTAAATTTTTGATGCTTTTTTCCCCCTCCTGTTTCTATTTTCTAATGTTTTGCTGAAGAAAATGTAACTATTTATTTTGGCAGAAATATATCTTCTAATAAAAACTTTCTCAGTATATTTACCTGGCTGTGGTAGGCTGCTTGTCTTGCTGTTTAAATGTTTATTAAATATTTTTTGGATGTGCTGTATGATGTGGGTTTGTTTTGCTAGGCCCAAGCCCATTCAAATTCCTCTCAGGGTAAACATGTATCAGTACACAATAACGGGGGCATTGCTCTAGAGGTGGAAAAAGGCTGCATTTTGATCCATTTCTGATTTACTCAAGTGGAAATGCCCCAAGTGCTGTTAGCCTCTGTTTATTGGAGCTTCGTGCAGACCCGGGTTTCCGGGAGGAATTAAGCACCCTCTTGTGGGAATAGCAGGTGTTTGGCACCTGTGAAAGGGTTAGTAAAAAGTTACAAATTTGAAACTTCTCCAATACCGGACCACCTCTTGAGGACACTGACCTCTCTCTCTCTCGAGTCTGTTTCCCAGCTGGTGAAAGAGACCATATTGGCTGTTGTGTGTCTGCCTATTATGACAGACACCGGGGTCTGCCCCGGTTACTCTCCAGCTGGCGCACATGGAAAGCACCGGCCCTTGGGTTGTGGGAAAGCCGGCGCTTTCCCTGGTGCCAGCCGAGGGATCTGGGCGTGCCGCCCTGGAGCCGCGGCCGGGCTGCGCTGCTGGGATCGCCCGGAGCAGGGACAAGACCCTCACACCAAGGGTGGGGCTGGGCGCTGCGCGTCTGGTGCGCGCTCCAGGGCTCGGGCTCCGCTGTGTCCAGGCTTTTGGCAGCCGGAAACTTTAGGAAAAGACTTTATGTGCTGTCATGTGACGGGGACAAGTGCTATAATTAGCACTATAGCATGCAGCTGGCAAAGCAAACAGCTTTCTTGACCTCTAATGACTGCAAAATAACAAAACCCCCAGCCCGGTGCTGTTAATCGGTGAAATGAATCCTCCTTCCATAAAGCCGCCGGGGCGCTGCCTGCGGCTCTGCCGGGGGAGTGGCCGCGAGCGGGGCTGGGTGCGCGGCTTTCCTGCCCCTCGGGGTGCTGGGGCTCCGGGCGGGGGCAGTGCCGCCTATCCCGAGGGGCAGGAGGGGCCCGGCCCGGCTCCCGCTGCCGCCTGTCCGGCGGGTCCGGTCCGGCCGCCCGCCCGCGGCTCCGCTCATTTCCGGCCGGGGCCGCCC